>OZ024741.1:315354336-315389336 GCA_964016885.1 Eledone cirrhosa | reverse complement strand
AATATATATATATTTTTTTTAAATAAGACTCCAGTTGCATTTTCGATTTCATCTTTTTTTCTTTATACTTTCACTCGTGTAGGACACCTCGGTTATTTTTCATTTTGTAAAAAAAGCTCACTTTCTAATAAATATATATATATATATATATATATATACAATATATAGAAACACACAGATACATGCGGACACATACATATACATGAATATATCCACATATATCCTTAAATTAGTGGTGCCAACTTCAACCGATGTTGCTCTATGAATAACTGGGACAAAATAATCCGAATGAATTAGATTGATTCAGTATCAGAGCTATATAATACATTATGAAGAGAGAAGAAAGATTAGATATAATAAATTGTTTCTACTTTAGGCACAAGGCCAGCAATTACCCAGTGCATTACTGGTACTTTATTTTATCGACCCCGTAAGGATGAAAGGCAAAGACAACCTCGGCGGGATTTGAACTCAGATCGTAAAGGGACGTAACTATGCTGGAAAGCATGGCGTCCGACCCTCTACCGATATACCCAAACTCCTTCTTTACTGCTAGACTACGTAATTTCGTGGCATATTATGCAAAAAGACTACATCACAGAGATATAGAATTTTTGTGAGGTCTGCCGACTTATCAATAGGATACCTCATTAAAAGTTTCAAAATAAGTCCGTAGGACGCGAGATAGAATCCCGAAAGGCGGAGGGGGAGTCAATCACGTGATACAGCGGTCAAGAAACAGAGCTAAGCCTCTTATAACCATTTTTTTCATGGTTATAAGAGGCTTAGCTCTGTTTCTTGACCGCTGTATCACGTGATTGACTCGTCCCCCGCCTTTCGGGATTCTATCTCGCGTCCTACGGACTTGTTTTGAAACTCTTAATGAGGTATCATCTTGATAAGTCGGCAGACCTCACAAAAATTCTATATCTCTGTGATGTAGTGTTTTTGCATCATATTCAACGAAACTACGTACTCGAGGAGTAAAGAAGGAGTTTGGGTATGGTATATCTCATTATTAATTATATCTAATCTTTCTTCTCTCTTCATAATGTATTATATATATATATATATATATATATATATATATATATATATATATATATGTCAGGTCACCAGTTGGTGCTACTGGTAACATGTATCCCAGTACAACCTGTCCCATGGTCGGGTCGTTGGCGACTAAACTGGCAACCCCACCAAGGTTTCTTGGTGAGGAGGGTGACTTTGGACATCCTGCAGGACTAAAAACAAAACCTGTCAAAGGGCAAAGGAGCTCTTAAAAGTCAATGGCCATCCAAAATCACCGGGAGAGATGACCCCTTAGCCTTTGTCAAGGCAGAATTCTAGGAGAAGGAAAACTCTGATATCACACCTGCAACCCTGATGATATCCAATGATGTTGACTTGTTCTTCTTTTTGGTAAATATCATCTTGGTTAAGAGAGTGGGACTGGCTTTGTGCAGTGCCTTTGCTCACTATAAAAACTTCACGGCACAGGCATTGCTTTATATCTGGAGATCTCTCTGCACTTGTCGTCACATGGCACCATGGGCCCAGCACTATGTGTCAATAATTGTCACATGTGTAGTGTTTGTACCGGGGTTTTCAAGTCGCTGGCCGGACTGAAAAGTCACACTCGTTCAGCGCATCGGTAGGGGTTCTCCTACATGGATATAAAGTAGTGGCCGTACTCGAAAACGAGTTGGCAGCCACCATATATATATATATATATATATATATATACTGACGATAAGAATTTTAGCTTTTTGTAAACTTTATTTCATATTACAATTGTTTCTGTATCGATCAGCTCCGGTATGATCAGGTAATCGGATCCCTACTCTTAATCGACCCTTCTTCCGATATGAGAGTTTACATGGGTGGTCACACATATATATTACTAGACCTGAAAAATGCGCAAGCTCAAAATAGCCACATAATGTTATAATAAACCTTCAAAAGTGTGGGACTAGAGTTGTTACTCAAAAATATTGTAATCATTATCTATCGTACACTCTGTGGCATCCTTTTATAAAAAAGAGACTCATAATGAACTCAAGACGACACGATAATTACTTAAGCTAATGTTCAATATCTCATATTAGATGTTTAGTAATGATTAATACGAAATGTACTTAAACCGAATTCTATATTATAAATTCACTTAAATAATTATCGTGTCGTCTTGGGTTCGTTACGAGTCTCTTTTTTATAAAAGGATGCCACAAAGTGTACGATAGATAATGATTACAATATTTTTGAGCAACAACTCTAGTCCCACACTTTTGAAGGTTTATTATAACATTCTGTGGCTCTTTTGAGATTGCGCATTTTTCAGATCTAGTTTAATATTTTTTTAAAGCAACGCTTGTAATAACTCTAGTTAAACATGATATATATTAATAATAAATTTTCGTTGTAATGTAATTAGATTATATAATTGTTATTTTATAAATGATCTTATAAATATTATTGTAAGATGTATAAAAATATTTTCAGATTTTTAATATAAACGACTACAAAAAACAATCAATATTAAATAAATATATTTTACATAATAATTGTTATAGTTGAATTAATAAAAATTAAATATTACATACAAATAGTTTAACATAATAATAAAAAATAATCTAACATAATAATAATAAAATAATCTAACATAAAACGAACATTAATATGGACAAATATACAAGTAAATATAATACAACCAATATTATAAGCATGTTACAACGAACTGAAAAAAATAGCTAATATAAATGTAAAAAATGATATATAAATTAACAATAAAACTTACTAAAACTAGAAAAATATTTTGATGATAAAAGACGAAATACAGGAGGAAGATTCGAAAGCGAAACGATAAATAAATGTGCAAACAAAGTGGCGGATGCTTTTGAGCAACAATTACTCTCATTGGTTGATTAGCCAATAAGACGATGAAATTAGCCAATAAGACGATACATTACAAAAGATGATTGGCAGGGATAACCACGGCCAGCCAGACCCCTTTAAATTTTTATTCACAAGCTACGCATATATGTCAAGACATGCAGACTTAAAACATTCTGTTGTTAGTCACTGCGTGTCTAACAGATAAATAGTCGAGACTCGATTGTTGAGCTCTTGCCGTTTCAACAGCTAGTTCCGGAATATTAGCCGTAAGGTCTCACGGTTGTCTGGCCAGATCATCATGCTCTGTTGGTGTGTTCTGTCATGACATTGCACTTGTCCACGAGGTTCCGTTGCCGGCATTTGTTGTTTAATGGACAGTGGATTTTGTCCGTGCAATTACCTGGTCTGTTTCCTCCTGACTGAGTCCAAATCTTATATAAGGGTACCCCCCCCCCCCGTGCAATTTATGCTCCAAATTTTGTTAACCTAGGCACATCTATTAAATAAAAAGGATGAATTCGTGACTTTGTGTAAACGCCGGATTTACAAAATATACCTCAACTTCAGACCTTCTCACGATCCAAGAGGATATGACTTTTTTCTCAATATCCATTGTGGATATCCACACCGGAACATACACCCTAGGTCATCACAGTTCATTTGCACACACAATTTGCTTCCATACCGACAGATACACACCTTGGTCAAAAGAGTACAAATTCACACATGCACACGACTCCACCTAAATTTCTCCTCCAAACTCCACAAGGCCACACACGGAGACAATACTCAGAAATACAGACACATCAAGCGCTTATACAAGCCCCTGCGCTGATAGGGCCACATTTCAATACACATGCCATCATGCCAAAATTAACTGTAGATGCAGCCAGCTTATTATGAACTTATTTTGCACCAAACCAAGCCACAAAGATTCACTTATAAATAGGTTAGCACCATTACACCAACCCAGTAGCGACATTAAAACGGTAATACATACGCATTCAGGCACACATAGGAACACATGAGAAAAATAGCCCCTCTAAATTGTATAACAAATAAATAAAAATTATCCACACCATTTCTTTCAGTACAAATACATAAAATATCATCCCCCATCTCACAAAAAGCGGTCACACGTACATATAAGTTCAATACGTACCTTATACACACAAACACAAACACACACACACACACACACACACACACACACACACACACACACACACACACACGCATATATGATGATTTCTCACGAATGAAACAGTTCTAGTCCAGTAGAAGCTTTTCTATATTAAAACATTTATACTCTGCTATGTATTGAGTACCTTACTTACTGTGGGTACCCCTGATTGAACCCGGAATAACTTATATATATATATATATATATATATATATATATATATATATATATATATATATATATATATATATATATATATATATATATATAGATAGATAGATAGATAGATAGATAGATAGATAGATATATTTCTTTATTAGCCACAGGGGCACAAAAGAAGGGGACAAATACAAAGGGGGAAGTTTACATACAATAAAAACGTGTAAAATGTTATCACAGATGGAATTTAAAAGTTAGTCGATTTTCCCCAATAGAGGGAGACAGTTTATATGGGTAACACAGACCCCCGAAAAAAATGTGCAACCCTCATCTCCAGGAGTACGAAGAGCTTGTACTCCTTTCCTCTCCTCCTCCTTTTCCTCAACCTACAGGCTGATATAGAGAGAAGGCCCATTCACTCGGGCCATTCTCGCCACTTTCACCCACCTTTCATAAAACTTGCTGGGGTACAGCACCTCTCTCTCCATCCTGATTCTTCTTCCAAAGTGGTATTTGAAAAAAAGAATCAGTTGTTGGCCGGAGAGAAAGGTGTCTGACCTCAGCCCTTTCAACCTTGTCCACCATACAACCTCTTTCGCCATAGCTATCACACAAAGGAAAACCGCCTCTCCTTCGTTTTTGAAGGAGGGTGGCGGTTTGATCATGACAATGGACTCGGTGGTCAACTGGATTGGTCCCACCCGCGACAATAGTCGTTCTACATAGCCCCACAGGTCAGTGACGCCCGGGCAGTGTATGAATGCGTGCGCGACGGTTTCTTCGTCTCGCACGCACCTCGGACAGATCTTTTTTGCAGGGTCCCTGCCCGGGCGCCCATGTCTGTAGAGCTTGTCTCGAACTGGTAGAGCTCCTCGGTAGCACTGCCAGGCCAGGGACTTTTGGAAGTTGTCCATCGGTCCCGGGCGGAAGGTCCTACCGAACAGACTGGCCAGTTCATCTTCCTCCACGCCTAGAGTTTCACCGAGCGCGTCGTCGCACTTGCTGCGGACCAACCCTCTATAGAATGACGAAGTGGAGTCTCCACTGATCGCTGGGTCCGCCTGCCAGAGGGCTGTGAGCGCCTGAGCACATTCGATGTGCCAGTCGCCCATTTTCCTCGGTCTCTGCTTGACCCAGGACTGCAGCTCGGTCAGCGAGACGAGTCGTGGGAAGGCTCGCCTCACGAACGGGGCCCACACCGGTTGTCCGGTGAGGAATACGTTGAGATGCCGCAGCCTGAGCGCGTGTTTGCGCATCGTCAACCACGGCATCCCCAGCCCTCCGTTAGAAGGGTGTTGGCAGCAGATGGATCTTCTTACCAAAGGAGCCCGCCTCTTCCAAAGGAATCGGAAGAGGGCGCGCTGTGAACCTTTCGTATTCCTCCAGTAAGGTGCCGATCTCCCCGATTATATAGAGATAGATAGATAGATAGATAGATAGATAGATAGATAGATAGATAGATAGATAGATAGATAGATAGATAGATAAATTTCTATTTATTTGCCACGAGGGCACAAAAGAAGGGGACATTTACACAGTGGGGGAGTTTACATAAATCGAGTAAAGAAAAAAGGAATAACAATAATAATATAACAATAAAAAGTCCTCAAAAGGGAGGGGGCGTGTTGGGGATTGCACATACCCCCGAAAAGTGTGCAACTCTTTTCGCGGGGGAAGCCCAGAGAGGAGGCGCTCCCCCTTTCCTCTTCACTTCTTCACCTACAGAACAATGTAGAGAGAAGGCCCATTTACACGGGCCATTCTCGCTTCTTTCACCCACCTTTCATAAAACTGTCTGGGACCAAGCACTTCTCTCTCCATCCTGATTCTTCTTCCGAAGTGGTATCGGAAGAAGTAAACCAGGTGATGGCCGGAGAGAAAGTCACCCGACCTCAGACCTTTCAGGCGCGTCCACCACACAACCTCTTTCATCATGGCTATTACGCACAGAAAGACCGCCTCTGCTTCATTTCTGAAGGGAGGAGGCGGCTTGATGTTCACCACAGACTCGGCGGTTAATCGAATCGGCGCCACACGCGACAGCAGTCGTTCGACGTAGCCCCACAGATCGGCAACGCCCGGGCAGTGTATCAGTGCATGCGCAACGGTTTCCTCGTCGCGCACGCATCTGGGACAGATCTTTTTCGCGGGATCCCTGCCCGGGCGCCCGTGTCTGTAGAGCTTTTCTCGAACGGGCAGAGCCCCCCGGTAACAATGCCAGGCTAGGGACCTCTGGAAGTTGTCCATGGGTCCCGGGCCGAAAGTTCTACCGAACAGGCTGGCCAGTTCGTCCTCCTCCATGCCTAGCGACTCTCCAAGGGTGTCGTCGCCCCTGCTAGCCACCAACCCTCTATAGAATGTCGAGGTGGATTCTCCACTGACAGTCGGGTCCGCTTGCCAGATAGCCGTGAGCGCCTGGGCACACTCAGTGTGCCAGTTGCCCAGTTTTCTCGGTCTTTGCTTCACCCAGGATTGCAGTTCGGTGAGCGAGACGAGCTGTGGGAAGGCTCGCCTCACAAACGGGGCCCACACCGGCTGACCGTTGAGGAATACCTGTAGATGCCGTAGCCTCAATGCGTGCCTACGCATCAACAGCCACGGCATACCCAGCCCTCCTTTCGAAGGGTGCTGGCAGCAGATGGATCTCCTCACCATGGGAGGCCGCTTCTTCCAGAGGAACTGGAAGAGCATGCGTTCCATGATGGTGAGCTTTTCCTTGGGGCAAGGCACGACGGTCAGGCGGTAGTAGATGACGGACGCTATGTAAGCGTTCGTCACCTCCGCCCGACCTTTCAGTGATAGTTTGCACTTGGCCCACTTCTGGGTCAGCGCAAACACCCTGCTCGTCACCTCGCCCCAATTCTTCTCCACCTGGAGGTCCGGTCCGAACCAGACCCCGAGCAGCTTCACCGGGCCCTCCGTCCACCGCCCGACGACACCGTCTAACGGCATCGGTTTGCCCCTCCACGTTCCGAGTTGCAAACCGACTGACTTGTCCTGGTTCAGCTTAGCCCCCGTCAGCCTTTCGTATTCCTCCAGTAGGGTGGCGATCGCCCCGATTTCCGAGGCGTCCGCCACCATTACTGTTACGTCGTCGGCATAGGCCGAGACCGCTTTGTGCAATCCCGGTTCCAGGGGTATGCCCCGCAGCAACTCCAACTTCCGCAGCAGTGGCTCGAGAGTCAATACGTACAGAAGGGAGGAGAGGGGGCACCCCTGTCTGATGGATCGGGTGATTTGAAACGGCTCCGAGAGGTAGCCGTTTACTTTAATCCTAGAGTAGATGTTGCCACTGTGCATGGCAGAAATCCAGCCCCTGAAAACGGGTCCGAAGCCCGCCGCCGCTAGCACCGCATCCAGGTAACCATGGTCGACCCTATCGAACGCCTTAGATTGATCCAAGTTGATCAGGGCCCCACCAAAGCCGGGTTCGTAGCCAACCCTCTCTATGATGTATTGCATGAGGTGGAGGTTGTCGTGAATGGACCTGGACGGGATAGCGCATGTCTGCGCGTCTCCCACCAAACCACCCACCACAAGCGCCAACCTCTTCGCCAACACCTTGGCCAAAATCTGTAACTCTGCATTCAGCAGAGTTATGGGCCTAAAGTTACTTAAGTCGTCCCCCTTGCTCTCGTCCTTCCTCACTAGCGTGACCACGCCCTTGGTCACAGAACAGGGAATTCTCCCGTTCTGTTGCCAGTTGCAATAGACAGCCTCGAGGAGTTCGGAGAACAAGACCGGCATAGCTAAATAAAGTTCGTATGGTAGACCATCGAGACCCGGGGATTTGCGTCTGCTGCATTGGCTGAGCGCTTCCCCGATTTCAGTGGCTGTGATTGGCCCTTCGCAGCACTCCGCTTCGCCGCTCGAAAGACGCGGTAGACCGTCGAGGTATGGACCGAAGTCCACATCCCCGTCCGGCCCCCCGCCACCTCCGAACAGTCGAGCAAAGTGCCTTTGAAAGGTCTCGCACATTCGCTCAGGTTCAAGGATCACCCGTCCATCCTGGTCTCGCAAAGACCGAATGGTGGATTTAATCCCACTCTTGGCTTCTGTCACGCGGGCCCAGCTAACAGCTTTGGTCCCCTCGTTTCCTAAAGCACGTATTTTACTTCGGACAACGCAGCCTTCGTGCTTCGCGTCAAAGAACTGGCTCAATGCCGTTCTCGTCGCTAACACTCTGGCTACGTTTCCGCTCCTAATCGCCTCTTCTAGTTTATCTGTTAACTCCCTTTCCCTCCTATTTCTATTCGCCGCTAGTTCCTTACTGTAACCTATCGAACTTACTCTAATCTCTCTCTTTAGAGATATCCACCACCTACTGTTGACGATCGCTCCCGTCAACCGCATCTTAACTAAGCTACTAATCCGGTTTCTGTAATCTTTCTTTGTCGGTAAGGACAAGTTCATCTTCCAGTAACCGGGACCCTGTCTATGCGTTCTATCAAGGTTGACCACGCAGGTCACTAATTTGTGATCTGAATAGCCAACCATGATCAGTTCTGGACAACTAAATACGTCCCTATCCTTACTCCTAACCAAAAACCTATCTAGGTACGATCTAGATTGTCCACTGCGGTTTGCCCAGGTCCAGGTTGGCGCAGTTGGACAATCTAGTCGAAATCTATCGACCAGGTCGAATCGATCGAGTAACCCCTTGAGGCTGCTACACCCCCCTCTATCGGGACATGCCCCTGCATAGTCCCAACGCGCATCTAGGATTCCATTCCAGTCCCCCACTAAAAGCAGGGAACGCGACGTTCCTAGAAAAGTCTCCAGACGTTGGAAGAAGTCGGCTCTCTCCGCCCCGAAGGGAGCATAAAGACCGACCAGTCTGAAAGCCCCGCCTTCACCACCTCCGACGTCCAGCACCAGTAATCGACCCCCCGGGTCCGAGTGAACAATCTGTACGTCGAGAGTCAGACGTTTATCCAGCAGTACGGCAACTCCCCCCCCCCCGCCTCCGGGTTGACAGAGAGATGCGTGCATCTCAAAGTCATCGAAGGCGGGCGCCAGCTGTCTCACGCTGCTGATCCGACTCTCGCAAACAACCATCACATCTATACTTTGTGACCTGAGGTCACTTAGAAGCTTTGCTTGCTTCCAAGCTGAGCTCAGGCCACGCGCGTTCAAACAGCCAACTCTCAATTGATCTATTTTGGTGTTGAAAGTGAAGAAAGAAAAGCACTTACCTCTCCGGGTTGCGTAATTTCCATGGCATCAGGTGTGTTGGGTGGAGGGATGTTTTGTGGTGGTGTGGGGGTACACGTGTGTGGTGGGGTTGGGGTATTTGGAGTTGTGTCAGGGAGAGGGGCGGTTATGGGGAAATCTTTCAAGAGGACGCGATTCAACGGTTTTAAACAGGGGGGGGGGGGCTCACGTCCCGTCTAAATTGTTCTTTTAAGGAACGATAAAGGTCCAGAGGGACCTTTATCATTTTTAAATGGGTGAAGTTCTCTGTTGAGATAAAGTTTGGCCCTTCGGTCTGCACCATAGGGTTATTGTTTATTAATTTAACCAGTTTTTTGTTTTCTTTATTTATATATGTGTATTGCAACGTCTTTTTTTGTGATGCTGTCAATGTTTCGGAGAGGGGAGGCGCAGATTTATTTTTGTTTGTTGAGGGTGGGGTGTTTTTGATTGGAGTTGGTGTTTGTGTGTGGGTTATTTGTGGTGTGCTGGGTGTGTGTTTTCTTTTTTTTCTTTTAACTTGTCTGAAGGCTTCTCCTCCTTCTTCTTCAGAAGTTGGGGGAAACTCTTCAGCGCTAGGTGGGAGGGACGTGTTGTGTGGTTTTTTTTTTTTTGCGGGAGGGGTAGATTTGTTACTGTTTTTTTTTATTATTTGTTTGGAATGGGTTTTGTGGTGGTGGTGGTGGTAATGTTTGTGTCGTGCTTGTGGTTGGTAATGGTGGTGGTGATGTTTGTGTTGTGGTTGGTGGTGGTGATTTTTGTGTCGTGCTTGTGTTTGGTGCTGGTGGTGGTGATGTTTGTGTTGTGTTTGTGGTTGGTGGTGTCTGTATTTTGTTTGCTGTGTGTGGTATTAGTGTATTTTTGGAGGTGGGTGGTGCTGGTGTACTGTTTGTGGTGGGTGTGGGCAATAGTCCTTTTTGGGGGATACGTTTCGGGCAGTTAGCCTTAACGTGTCCCCTTTCCATGCATAAATAGCATGCTGGTCTTCTCCTCTCTACAATTATGTCTATTGGGGTAAGGTCATCCAGCCAGATGCGATCCGGGATTTGTGCTATTCTTTCGGGCCTCATTTGGACTAGTATGTCGAGGCCCATTCCCAGGAACGCATCTCCAGTTGCCTTCCCCATTGACAGCATAGTGTCTTCACCCATATCAATGAAGCCAGCAATAGCCCACCAGAAGTCCATTGTGGGCAGCATTGTTTTTACTTTTATTCTCTGTGTTCTTCTACCCATGTAGGAGGGATAGAAGCTATATGTTGTCGACGAGAGTGGGCTTAGGGAAAGCTGAACCGCCGTTTCTTTGTCTCTTGTTAGGACCGAAATGCTGCCATAGAGTCGGTCCTTTCGTATGAAGAGAATATTCTTCATATAGTCTTTTAGGACTAACTCTATTTCCATTTGGCTGGGCTGTGCTGGCTTTCTTGACTGGTTTAGTATAGTTCTGTATATAACTGTGTTTTCTGCTCTGGCTTTCTTGAATTCTGGGGGGGAGTTAATGGAAAACATTCCGTTCTCCCCCAAAACAATATGTTTCTTTGCTTCGGCCAGTTTTTCTCTGGCGGCAGTTAGGTCAATTGGTGTGTATGTAATGGATTGCTTTGTTTTCTGGGCGAAAGTTGCCCTGTCGTTATTTGTATTATTTTCTGTTTGTTTGTTTTCTGTTTGCTCATTTTCCTTAACATTTGTTTTTTCATTTTGTTTGTTTGTTTCAATGTCTAATTTTGTTGTAATTATTTTTTGTTCTTCAGACTTGGGGGGCGTGGCAGAGCTAATGGCAGACATGTCTGCCATCTTTTCCGCCATGCTGCCAAGAAAGAAATTTTTCGGCAAAAATAGATATTTATTTTACCCCCTAAAAAGGGGGTAAATGCAAAAATGTTTCCCTAAATAACAGGGGTTAGTGTTCCAAATGTGTTGCACTAAAAAATTTATCCGGTACTTACAATAGTAAGGGTAAATCCCGATGGAATAGCGGAGCCGATGCGAAGCGTGTCTTACTCTATCAAGATAGATAGATAGATAGATAGATAGATAGATAAATAGATAGATAGATAGATAGATAGATAGATAGATAGATAGATAGATAGATAGATAGATAGATACATCACTTGACACCGTCGTACTAGAACCCATCGAAATTAAAAATATAAAAATAAAATAAAAATGTATTTATCGCCAGCATTTGAAAGTATTTCTTGTGCTTAGCACAACAACAAATAAGAGTTGCAAAACTAACTTTAATTAAACACACACTCTAGCATACATAGGTAACGAAGACAATCTTACACCTACTATATGGCAGAAGAAATAAATAATTTAAGGTAAGTGTTAGTTTAGCTAGCAGTAACAAATGCAACAATAACTCCGACTCGAAATTACAACAATTGTAATATCTACTAATGTGATCTTTGAAGATAACTAAGTATACCTTCCTTTGTTGACAGATATTTTTAATTTGTCTATGGGTGGTTGGGCTTCTCTTTGATCATTATGACTTCTGCTGGTCATGGCACCAATTCAATGGCTCTGTTGTCTGGAAATTGCGAAAAACATGTCCGCCAGCAGACATACAATCACGCCCACCCTCATATATCTTCGATAAATATAATTTTACATCCTCTTAACAATTTTCCTATCTTAAGTGGAATATACAAATGCACACGGATGAGCACATAGATACATACACATATATACACACCTACTAAGCTGCACAACTACACGTACAACCATTCCCTAAATATATGAAATTATATATAAAAACGCATGTTTGTGTATATATGAAATACAATTAATTCATTTAAAATATTTTTTTCAACATCCTATACAGAAAATTTACAATTGGATGGACACACCCCTGATGGCCAGTCAACCGGAACTAGCTGTTGAAACGGAGGGTTCAGCCGTCGGATCCCCACTGTTTTACCCCAACTATCAAGTACTCAGTCGATGAATGGTCTAACCAGTTCCTAAAAAAGTTCTATCCTGATATATATATATATATATGTGTGTGTGTGTGTGTGTGTGTGTGTGTGTGTGTGTGTGTGTGTGTGTGTGTGTGTGTGTGTGTGTGTGTCTGTGTGTGTGTGTGTGTGTGCGTGTGTGTGCGTGCGTGTGTGTGTGTATATATATACAATGATATTAAATAAATGGAAACTATATTTATAAAACCATATTTAAATATAGTTTCCATTTATTTAATATCATTGTGTATTATACTCCAGAAAACCTGTTGAGTGCTCTGAATCAGTAATAAACATTTATATTTATTGAATTACCAGCACATTGAATATTTCTTCTGCTCATATATATATACGTGGAGAAGTATATAAAGGAGAAGAAACCATTAAAACATGTTTATTTAAAACAGCACCTACGCACGTTTCGCCCGAAAGGGCTTCTCAAGGGCATAACAAACTAAAAGCTGTTCCTTACGTGACCCAGAAGAGGTTTTACAGATAAGTTCACATCCCAGTTCATTCTTCGTAAAAAACATGTATTGATATTGCAGTAGATCAAGGGAGATAACTGCAAAGTGCGGAGTGATAATGTTAATACTCCGTACGCAGTGGGATATAATGGTACTAACGACAGGTATAGAGGCATGGGTAACAACATAGATAGCAATAATAATAGCCTTACCTTGGGAACTAGAAGGAACTGCGACCGAAATTGCAACTGTCGTGACAGGGGACGCTGCCCCTTAGAGGAAATTGCCTGACTGATAAGGTTATTTATAGGTGCACCGTAACTAGCCATAATAGCGTTAAGCATTATATAGGAGCAACCTCTGGCCCGTTCAGATTTCGAACACATCTCCACTCTTCCGCAAAAGAGAAACTAAGACATTCCATTTCGCCCGCGAAATACATCACAGCATTAAAAGGCTCAAACATCAGCTTCTCTACGCACTGGGAAATTGTCGGCAGGGCAGCACCGTACAATTTCAAGAGGAAGTGCGAGCTTTGCCTCATGGAGCTTTACCATATAATAACGGCACCCCATGAGCTCATCAACAGCAGAGCAGAAACAGCGATAAGCTGCACACACCGCTTAAAAATCTCTTACTTCAGATGGAATACGAATTAGGCGTGAAAACCGTAAATCGGGTCACCCTGCACCAAACCTTAAAACGCCGGCGAGCAGGTTCAGCGAGAAACATCTGGAAACTAACCATGCTTCCCAGACCCGGCGTGCATTGACCCCGACAGGCAGGCGCTGCAAACAAATATCTGGAAACTAACCTTGCATCCCTGACCCTGCATGAATGGACAATGGTAAAGCAGTAACCACAAAATACTAACGGGTAACAATAGCCTGGGGAACACTGCTTTAACAGAGGCTGGAGTTATCTCCCTTGATCTACTGCAATATCAATACATGTTTTTTACGAAGAATGAACTGTGATGTGAACTTATCTGTAAAACCCATTCTGGGTCACGTAAGGAACACTTTTTAGTTTGTTATGCCCTTAAGAAGCCCTTTCAGGCGAAACGTACTTAGGTGCTGTTTTAAATAAACATGTTTTAACGGTTTGTTCTCCTTTATATACTTCTCCACGTGTAACCGCTCTGCTTACATTCTCGCCCACTAGATATTAACACTTCTAATATTTAACACTGTAGGCACAAGTATTGAGAACGTTTTGCATATGCTATTGGCAAATAACTACATGTATCGCCTATCTCTTCTTCTCTCTCTTGATACTTAAATACTCTCCCTCTCCCTCTCACCCCCCCCCTCTCTCTCTCTCTCTCTCTCTCTCTCTCTCTCTCTCTATATATATATATATATATATATATATATATATATATATATATATATATATATATTAGTAGGTGTAGGTATGTATATTCCCTCTGATAGTTTGTAAAATGTTTACATAGATCTATATGATATACATACCAACACACACATATATATCCTAGAAACGATCGTAAAATGATGAATTTTTTAATATGAGGAGCTTTTTCTTTGTTTTTATCATTATTTTTATTAATTTACATATATATATATATATATGTATATATATATGTATATATATGTATATATATACATATATGTATATATATATATATGTATGTATATATATATGTATATATATATGTATATATATATATATATATATATATATATATATATATATATATATATATAATGTATAATAAACAATACAATATAATTACCTCATTACCAGAGGCTAGTGAAAGAAAAGGGGGGGGGGAGTAAAATATGCAAAATTGTGAAGATATAAAGTAAGTGAATCAAAAAGCAGGGGGGGGGGGGTCACTGGTGGATGTGAAGTAAAAATAAAGTAAAAAATAAAAAAAATATGTATATAATAATATATATGTATATATATATATATATATATATATATATGGTTATACTTTGGGAGGGTCATGTTGCCAATAAGAAACACACGCACCAATTGCTTTCACTTCAATTTATTATAATAAATTTATAAATTTATTATAATAAATTGAAGTGTAAGCAACTGGTACATGTGTTTCTTATTGGCAACATGACCCTCCCAAAGTATAACAATATCGGTTTCAACACACGATTTCAGATAAAGAATCTTGCTAAAAAAATTCAGAAACGAAATATATATATATATATATATATATATATATATATATATATATATATATGTATAATAAACAATACACTATAATTACCTCATTACCAGAGGCTTCCCGAATAACACGAATACAAGAATCGTCCTCATTCGTTCGTCAGACAAGGCAATTTAAAACATAGTGAAATATTTGAAAAATCTCCTCAAGAAAGGCAAAAGTTTATCGGGCAAAAAAAATATATAAATAAAAGTAATGCAAGAGATATATAAAAATAAAATAAGGAAATAGAGTAAGGGTATGTGTTTAAATGTGTGTATATGCACCTACAAATGTACATGTGTGTGTATGTACAAATGAATGTGTTTAGTGAAAAAATGTGTGCGTAAGTACATACATGAGGGCAAACATATGAGTGTATGTGTGACCACAAATACGTATATAATATATGTTGAAAAAGAAATTGTAAGATAATAGAGTTAGCGTACATACAGAATCAGGGACTAAGGATTGAAATATATACACATACAAGTATGAAAGCACGCGTATAAACACACACACGCGCAACCACATACAGGTATGTGATATATACAGGTAAGGGAGTGGATCAGTCAAAGCAGTGTCAGGCTGAAGGTCGACACAGATATAAAAATATAAAACATGAGAATGAAAAAATATATGAGAATAAAAAAATTAAATCAAAGAGAAAGTAAGAGGGAGGGGTTATTATAAAGTAACACAAGAAAAAATAAATAAAAAGTAGAAAACATACAGCGGTTCGTACGCACATATATATATATATATATATATAATATATATATATATATACGTACAGACAGAATCACATACATGCGTACATACATACAAAAGCGCGCATACATACACACGAAGCACATATATATAGATACATGTACATCTAATCACACGCACGCACGCGACCATATATATATACACACACTTATATATAAGTATATAAAAACATAGATATAAAAACACACATACACACACACACATATACACATACACGCGCACATACGAATGCATTCGTATACATATACAAATACGTATACACACATATGCACACTTACACGCATACATACAATATAAAAACCAGCCGTATGAATAAATGAGTACAGATTATACGCAAGTAACCATACATAAAAGCCGCTGAGGGACAACAGAATATATCTGGAGTTGAAAACACAAGTGACTGTGAAATCAGGTATTGAAATAAAAGGGGGGGGGGTAAAATATGTAAAATTGTGAAGATATAAAGTAAGTGAATCAAAAAGCAGGGGGAGAGAGGTCACTGGTGGATGTGAAGTAAAAATAAAGTTAAAAATAAAAAAAATATGTATAAAATAATATATATATATATATATATATATATATATATATATATATATATATATATATACATATATATATATATATATATATATATATATATGTGTGTTGTATGTATATATATTTCGTTTCTGAATTACTTTAGCAAGATTCTTTATCTGAAAACGTGTGTTGAAACCGATATTGTTATACTTTGGGAGGGTCATGTTGCCAATAAGAAACACACGCACCAGAAATAACTTTGACAATATATGAACAATCATCCGGTTGTGGAACCAACCAACCAACCAACTGAAAATTTATAAATAAAAAAAAAAACTAAAAAAAAAACATTTTGAAAACATTTTTTAATCTATATATATAAAACTGAGGACGTCTGACTGTGTGTGTGTGAGTTCGAATTTCTAAAACTCGAGAACCACCAAACCGACTGTTTTCAAACTTTACACATGTAATTCTTAGGTTTGGCTGTTAAAGGGTCCGCAAATAAATTCTGATTCATTCTAAAGGCTACCAGTGGAAGCAACCGTAACACCCTCCTCCAAATGTCAGAGAACATAGTCAAACTCACTATTAAGGGCTACAAGTGAACGTTCACATGGCCCTTTTTAGAGCCACCACTTGAAATTGTTGATGGTTACCCCTCCTTACTAGAATGTCGGTGAACGGCTTACAAGGCCCTTTTAAGGGCCCTTGAAATAACTGATGGCGACCCTTTCGTTTAGGGCTGCCAGTGAATACGCACACGCCTCGGGGCTCATTTTATTGCACCATTCCTTTTTAAATGTGTTAAATTATACCCACAGTTTGGTAAACGTTTTTCCAGTTGCGTTACTTACTAAGGTGCGGTGGACTCCTTCGAGAAGGCTCCACATGCTGTCCCATTGCACGTCATGTCTTGCTCAAACATTGCATACTTCCCTCTGACATAAGTGGTGACATCTGTACTGCTGACTAAAGCCATTTATTAAAGTACAAAAGCACCAAGCCGAAATTCTCCACGCGGAAGGAGAAGCATACCTAATACTAATTGCATCAGAGCATTCGGTTTATTTTCTTTACATATTGTCCAGGCATGCAGTTTTTCCACGATTAGGTCTGTTGGCGGCCCGCGTTCCAAAATACCTTATCCCGTGCAACACCGGGTAGCACTGCTAGTTTATAATAAATTGGAGTGAAAGCAACTGGTGCGTGTGTTTCTTATTGGCATGACCCGCCGAAAGTATAACATATATACATACATATATATATATGTATATAAATATAACATATATACATATATATATATATATGTATATATATATATATATATATATATATATATATATATATATATATATATGTGTGTGTGTGTGTGTGTATATATATATATGTATATATATATATATATATATATATATATATACGTATATATATATATATTATATATATATATATATATGTATATATATATATATATATATATATATATGTACATATATATATATATATGTATATATATATATATATATAGTAATAATAATAAATTTGAAGACTAAAATCCAAAGAGGGCTCGATAAGGATAAATATATATCAAATATATAAGAACCGTAGAGCAAATATTTATTAAAATAACAGATTAAAGTTTAAGCAAAGAATCGCTGCTTTCACCCTTAACGGGATCTTCTGAAACTAACAAAGTCAATCTGTAAACGCAGAACTGGATATTTCAAAAAACGTTGCAACCGGAGGAAGACAGGAAGACGATACTTTGGTTCGTGGAAACGTTCCCTGGCAAAGAACGGGAAAAAACGAATATAATACGTCATTAATAGGAGCGGTGAAAAACAATTACGCGCAAAGACAGAACCACATTTATGGTATAAAAGAGGTCGTAGACTAATGTTCTCTTAGGTGGTGCATAGAGACGTTCTCTGGCAATGAACGAAAAAACGAAGATAATACGTCATATGTGGAGCGTAGAGAACAATAGCACGCAAAGACAAAACCACGTAAATGGTATAGCAGAAGTCGTAGACTAAAATTCTAACTAGGAGACCAAATGAATCTCCGCTACAGAGTTAAGAACAAAGTAAATATATACAATACAGAAGTAATAGAAATAAATAAATACATACACGCAAACAAATACGTACATACACAAGCATAAGCAAAAACTTACCATAGGTATACAAAACCCCGCACATAGAAATATGTGTGTGTGTGTGTGTATGCGTGTATACAAATAAATAAATAATTATATAAACGTATATAAATAAATAAATACGTATATAACAAGCGCACACACATACCTACATATAAATACACGAATGTTCGGAGACGTAAGTCAACCAAAACATGAAGTACACATATACACACACCCACCAAACTTACGAACCTGCATACTCACACAGACGCAAAACTCCCGTGTACACATAGCCAAACCATATGTACCAGAATATATAAACAATTATACGCCATAACAATCAAATATACGTACGAGAAGGTATACGTACCTTCACAAAACATACGAGTAAAATATACTTACCTATGCAAATAAGTAAAGGTATAAACAAAACATATACTTAGCTCCCACACCAAGACGTAAAATATCCACGTATAGATCGTCCTATCCGTTAGGGTATAACGCGGGGCTGTAATACAGGAAAGTTTTGTGCAATTTATGTTTACAAGCCGAAATTGCCTCAGATTTTTTGTTTAAGATGTGGTCTGTGGCGTAGAGTATTTCCAGGGCCTCAGCAGCGCAGAGGTCACATGGTCTTTTATTTCCGTTATACGATCTAGCGCAAGCTAGGATCTCCCAGTGTAACCTATATTGGGTGTGGTTGTCTTTTAGACTCCAGATATAAGCTGAAAGTGACGTAATATTCCTTCTTAGAGGGTAACGAAAAGAATGGGTATGCATGTAAAGACGCTGCTTGAAACTATTGGAGGTTAACCTTATGTAGGCCCTACGGGACGTGGGTGTTACAACCTTACATTTGTAGACAATGTTGCTATAGAGGTATTTCCCGGATAGGGGGCAATCACCCCGATTCCTTCAATTACAGTTAGTACTAACTACAGGGTTCCACGTGTTTCTACGGCTAGGTAGTTTAGCTAAAATTTGAAGCTGTGATATTTTGTGCAAGGTTAGGAGTCGTAGAGTAAGAAATTTTAATAGTATTTCTATTAAAAATTTTACTATATTTATGTGTAGGGGGAAAATGCTTCGTAATAAGGGAAAGAAAGATCTTAGCTAATGGTGTGGCCACCTCCATATTATATGGTGGGTTATACCAACAAATGCGACGGGGTCTATTACTTCTAGGTCTATTTTCGTACTCTGTATATGCTACCTTATCGACAAATCCACTTCGAGCAAGAGCTTCATTGTAATAAGTGGAATGGTCGTTGAAAATATGCTCGTTGGTGGAAAGACGGGAAAGCCTGAACGAAACGTTTCGTACCAGGTTCTTGGTTATGCTGGCAGGATGGTTGGAATGCTTACTTATGTAATTAAGCGTATCATTCGGCTTTCTATACGGGTAATACAGCCCATTCAATAAATTGAGGGTAACGTCGAGGTAATTAACGACCGAGAGATTGGCCTCAACCTGTATAGAGAGGTTGAAGCCTTTAAAGAAGGCTGTGAGTTCTTATCTGAACCTGTCGCAAGCACGAGGTCCGCACTTAGTCATGGTCAAAAGACCATCGTCACGGTACAAACCACCGCCCGCGTTGGGGAATTCGTCCTTGATAGAGAAGAGAAGGAAAAGGCCAATAAGATCAGTAACCTCAGCAGAATCACTGGCGCCCATACTCACGTCGAATGGGGTACTATTGGATTTTTTAATCCAAATAGAGTCGTCGAAATTAATCACCGACTTTCGGGCATTGAGGATGACATCAACTTCGAAATCCTTAACCACTGTGAGTGTTTTAGCGAAATTGATAGCTCTAAGGAGAAGTAGTAAAGGGATGGAGAAGTAGTAATTGTTGATGTCGAATTGGATAAAACGGCAATGTTCCTTGTTACATATGCCGTTGAACCAATCAATCACCGGGAAAGAATTGTTCCACAGTGCAAGAGGGGCCAAACTTCTAATTTCAAGTATAATTCTATCAAGAATCGTTTTACTAAGTCTACCTAAATCGGACTTCGTAGGGTTAATAAGCCGAATAGAGGGGTTGTTCGGAAAATTGGATTTGTGATCCTTCAGGGTAAAGTGGGGAGAAAAAGGGTCCAGAGGTTCGGTCCGGTCCAGGATGTTGAGATCAGATGTGATTTTAAACCCAGCATCGTTGATTTCATTGATGACGCACCGATTAGTTTTACGGTAATCCTTAGTTACAGCATTATGTAGTAGTTGATGATAAGTACTGCGCTCCATTTGATATAGGTTGCCAGTTTTGTCGGAATGGACGTGCACGGCATTAGAATCCTTAATAGAACGAATTCTATTCTTCAGGTCTTGCTGGAAGGAATTGCTGCTATTCCGAAATGTGATACTCCGAATGAGTTCCAAGACATCATTTTCGAAGGGTAGCAATGCTGGGTTCCACGGTGGGTTATTATAGGTTTTAAATCCAAATTTATCCTGTTTGTTGTCTGCTTTTCGCGGATTATCGAAATAAAAGGCACGCCAACGCAAACCTTTAATGAACGCGTTGCGCGTAATTGTTTTTAACCGCTCCTATTAATGACGTATTATATTCGTTTTTTCCCGTTCTTTGCCAGCGAACGTTTCCACGAAGCAAAGTATCGTCTTCATGTCTTCCTCCGGTTGCAACGTTTTTTGAAATATCCAGTTCTGCGTTTACAGATTGACTTTGTTAGTTTCAGAAGGTCCCGTGAAGGGTGAACGCAGCGATTATTTCCTTAAACTTTAATCTGTTATTTTAATAAATATATATATATATATGTATTGATTATACTATTTATGGTTATGCAAATACAAAAACCTTTTGTAGTTATATATATTTTTATAAACCCTAAATAGTGGTAGGCAGTAATATACTACTACTTTATTACCAGTAAGTTAAATAGCTCAATGTAATAACATCAGATGATTTACAGAGCAGTTATATGAATTATAAGAATCAAAGAACTGTTCAAAACATTTTTATGCTAACAACTGTTTCCTCCAAACCGAGGTTTGGATTCTTCGGAGCAATTTATTATTGAATGAACACTTATATGACCTCCTTTTCACCCAAGAGACATACAGATACATATGCAAATATTGTGGGTCAACATTCATTACAGCATTTAGTGTGGCAGTACACATTTAGAGATTACATTCATATTAAAAGATACAATCAAAAATACAGGTTAAAATACAACATGAAATTAAGCGGTTATAGAGGGCAATGGTTATATGTGTGGCAAGCACGTGCGTCTTGTTTATATAGTGTGGCAGAGAGTTACGTGTAATAGAAGCACTTAAACAGGTAATCAAGAATGTTAAGAGGGTTGATCTGGTAATGAATTCTTTATATGATTGTTATAGCCTGTGTGTGGAGAAATAATATAAGTATTAAAAATAATGTAAGCATTAAAAATATTGGAAATGCGTAGCGAAGCGATGATATGGATTTCATGCGCTGCGACATTTTCATAGTCTGGGGAGCGTACTTTTCAGATTATATGCCCCTCACATAATCCACGACGATTCGATATTGGGCGTTTGACAATCCAGTTAGAGAATCGTAGTCTGATGTTCTTTAGCTCAATACAGGAGGATGTTACGTTGCGATAAACGACATCGAAATAATACCCGGAAGTGTGTGTGTGGCTAAGGGGAGTTAATGCATGAGGGGAGGTAACTCAGTGGTTTCTATTACTAACTATTAAATTGTGTCTCAAGACAGTCCCTAACTTATATGGTTATGCGCAGTTTATAAAACATTTCTAAAATTTAAAGTGTTTTAACTATAAAGTAGTCTATTAAGTTGTGCTGACGGTGTTCTTATTATGGTGATTAACCTCCATCGTAGAGTGCCACAAATGAATATTATACACGAAGAGCGAGATTTCTAAATTAATGATCACTGTGATTGTAGTCTACTCAAAGAACCAGGCAAGGTGATTGCAGAATCACTTCAACACACAATGATCCCTGGTAAGTTCCGGGTCAGTGCATGCTATATTGGATGTCGAAAGATAATCATCACCAGGGCCTACCAGAGGTCAATCCACACTCCTCATCTCTCCAATCTGGCTATCAAATCGTACATATATGTACAACCCATACGCCACTTGCAATACATTCACTGCACTCAGCATACCGGCCGTACAGCTCATCAACGTTACTAGATTATTTAGTTTTCCATTTATCCAACGATCGCACTTCCTCCGCATAACACCAACAATACAATCAATTCAATGCTTAAATTTTACATTAACTATAAAGTGGTGTAGTGCAGTTCAAGCAACTGGATGTAGTCACACCTAAAGTAGAAGTACAAAGGGGTATTCCCACTGTGAAGGGTTCTAGAGGGATGTCCCGATTTGTGTTATATTAGATCAATGAGTGTGGGGATGTAGTATAAGGTGTGCCCCTGGTGTTTGATGCTAGAGGTGGTGTCTGGTTCAAGTCCGACATTGCTATATAGTTTTGGAAGGAATGTCTGAAGCGGTGCTGGCAAGTTGCAAACACTTCAGATTTTTTGTTAAGTAGGTTACGGTTAGAGAAGATAATAGTGTGGGTCTCTAGTATACAGAGGTTACAAATTTTATTAGGTGGATTGTACGAAGTCGCGCTACCTATCACTTCCCATTTGAGTGTGTAAGGTTTATTTTTAGTTTTTAGATAGTGTATGTAGCTAGATAGTGAGGTGGAGTTGGCTGGACTGTGCTTTTTGAACGAGTGGATGTGCAAATTATATCTGATTTTGAAGCAGTTAGAAGTGGAGCCTACATAGGTTTCTGAAGAGTTGCTAGTTGTGACGGTGCATGAGTATATGATATCCTTGGTTAGGCATTTTTTATCTAAAGGGCAGGTTCTATTAGCTCTACAGTTACAATTATCCTGGGTGTTAGTCTGCTGGTTATAATGCAGTGCAGAAGTCCGGGTGTTATTTCTTATACTAGTGTTATTTCTATTATTACTGCCGTTATTAGGGTTGCTTGCTACAGAGGTATTTTGAAGGTTTACCTCCTGTTGTGATTTCGTTTGTTGGAAGTAAGAATTAATTTTACTTTTATTGCTGCTAGCTATGTGGTATGCTAAGTTAGGCGTCGTAGAATATGAGATTTTAATAGTGTTTTTGTTTAAGAGGTTATGGTACTAGTGTCCTAGAGGGAAGTTTTTATCTAGTGAGAAGAAAGCCCTAGGTATGTTGGTGGAGACGTTTAGGTTAAACATTTTTAGTGTTTTTGTCCATGGTGATACTAAGGTTGAAGTTTTTGAATGTCTTGTGCAATAGTTTTCTAGTTCTTTCTATATTGAATTTTTTATATTCTATAAGTAGAAGTGCATCATCGCGGTACAAAGCACCGTTGAGGTATGGGAGGTCCTTATGGATTTCATTAAGTAAGTATAGGCCGACCAAATCAGTGACCTGCGCCGAGTCACTAGATCCCATGGTTATGTCGAAGTTGTTGTGCGTATTCTTGCGCGTCCATAGTTGGTCCTCGAAGGTGATTATGGTTTTACTTATTAAATAAGGCACTAATCATGGCCATGAACAATAGCGACCTGACTAGAGCCCAGATTGATGTCATCCTTGCGGCCCGTAAAACCATAATCACCTCCGAGGACCAACTAGGGACACGCAAGGATACGCACAACAACTTCGACATAATCATGGGATCTAGTGACTCGGCGCATGTCACTGGTTTGGTCGGCCTATACTTACTTAATGAAATCCATAAGGACCTCCCATACCTCAACAGTGGTTTGTACCACGATGATGCACTTCTACTTATAGAATATAAAAAATTCAATATAGAAAGAACTAGAAAACTATTGCACAAGACATTAAAAAACTTTAACCTTAGTATCACCATGGACAAAAACACTAAAAATGTTAACTTCCTAGACGCCACACTATACCTAGACTCAAAAATATATACACCTTTCCATAAGCCTAACGAACAACTCATTTACGTGGATACCAAGTCTAATCACCCTAGATCAATATTAAACTCTATCTCTAAGGGGGTATCCAATAGAATCTCTAATCTATCATATGACGCAAACATATTTAGCAAAAACTCGCAATATTATAATCAAGCATTAGCTAGATCTGGCCATAATATAAAGATTGAGTTCCTACCTAAGAAAACACATAGCTACAACATCATCTCGCACAATATGTCCATGGGGAAACCTAGTAATATGAATAGCAACCACACTAAAGCGGAGGGTGCCACCAAAAGTAACCATTACCACAGAAACTACCGTAGTACCTAGGGAGGAAACAACACACCAGACACTAAAAACAAAAATAGAAGAAGAAATAATACATTTTTCAACCCTCCTTTCAACCTAAACGTCTCCACCAACATACCTAGGGCTTTCTTCTCACTACTAGATAAAAACTTCCCTCTAGGACACAAGTACCATAACCTCTTAAACAAAAACACTATTAAAATCTCATACTCTACGACGCCTAACTTAGCATACCACATAGCTAGCAGCAATAAAAGTAAAATTAATTCTTACTTCCAACAAACGAAATCACAACAGGAGGTAAACCTTCAAAATACCTCTGTAGCAAGCAACCCTAATAACGGCAGTAATAATAGAAATAACACTAGTATAAGAAATAACACCGGGGTCGACAACCCGAATGTCCAAAATCCTATAGCTACCACCCGGACTTCTGCACTGCATTATAACCAGCAGACTAACACCCAGGATAATTGTAACTGTAGAGCTAATAGAACTTGCCCTTTAGATAAAAAATGCCTAACCAAGGATATCATATACTCATGCACCGTCACAACTAGCAACTCTTCAGAAACCTATGTAGGCTCCACTTCTAACTGCTTCAAAATCAGATATAATTCGCACATCCACTCGTTCAAAAAGCACAGTCCAGCCAACTCCACCTCACTATCTAGCTACATACACTATATAAAAACTAAAAATAAACCTTACACACTCAAATGGGAAGTGATAGGTAGCGCGACTTCGTACAAACCACCTAATAAATTTTGTAACCTCTGTATACTAGAGACCCACACTATTATCTTCTCTAACCGTAACCTACTTAACAAAAAATCTGAAGTGTTTGCAACTTGCCAGCACCATTTCAGACATTCCTTCCAAAACTTTAAGCCCAATATATAGCAATGTCGGACTTGAACCAGACACCACCTCTAGTATCAAACACCAGGGGCACACCTTAGACTACATCCCCACACTAATTGATCTAATATAACACAAATCGGGACATCCCTCTAGAACCCTTCACAGTGGGAATACCTCTTTGTACGTCTACTTTAGGTGTGACTACACCCAGTTGCTTGAACTGCACTACACCACTTTATAGTTAATGTAAAATTTAAGCATTGAATTGATTGTATTGTTGGTGCTATGCGGAGGTAGTGCCATCGTTGGATAAATGGGAAACTAATTAATCTAGTAACGTTGATGAGCTGTACGACCGGTATACTGAGTGCAGTGAATGTATCGCAAGTGGCGTATGGATTGTACATATATGTACGATTTGATGGTCAGATTGGAGACATGAGGGGTGTGAATTGACCTCTGGTCGGCCCTGGTGATGATTATCTTTCGACATCCAATATAGCATGCACTGACCCGGTACTTACCAGTGATCATTGTGTGTTGAAGTGATTCTGCAATCACCTTGCCTGGTTCTTTGAGTAGACTACAATCACAGAGATCATTAATTTAGAAATCTCGCTCGTCGTGTATAATATTCATTTGTGGCACTCTACGATGGAGGTTAATCACCATAATAAGAACACCTTCAGCACAACTTAATAGACTACTTTATAGTTAAAACACTTTATTAAATTTTAGAAATGTTTTAGAAACTGCGCATAACCATATAAGTTAGGGACTGTCTTGAGACCCAATTCAATAGTTAGTAATAGAAACCACTGAGTTACCTCCCCTCATGCATTAACTCCCCTTAGCTACACACACACTTCCGGGTAATATTTCGATGTCGTTTATCGCAACGTAACATCCTCCTGTATTGAGCTAAAGAACATCAGACTACGATTCTCTAACTGGATTGTCAAACGCCCAATATCGAATCGTCGTGGATTATGTGAGGGGCATATAATCTGAAAAGTACGCTCCCCAGACTATGAAAATGTCGCAGTGCATGAAATCCATATCATCGCTTCGCTACGCATTTCCAATATTTTTAATGATTACATTATTTTTAATACTTATATTATTTCTCCACACACAGGCTATAACAATCATATAAAGAATTCATTACCAGATCAACCCTTAACACTCTTGATTACCTGCTTAAGTGCTTCTATTACACGTAACTCTCTGCCACACTATATAAACAAGACGCACGTGCTTGCCACACATATAACCATTGCACTCTATAACCGCTTAATTTCATGTTGTATTTTAACCTGTATTTTTGATTGTATCTTTTAATATGAATGTAATCTCTAAATGTGTACTGCCACACTAAATGCTGTAATGAATGTTGACCCACAATATTTGCATATGTATCAGTATGTCTCTTGGGTGAAAAGGAGGTCATATAAGTGTTCATTCAATAATAAATTGCTCCGAAGAATCCAAACCTCGGTTTGGAGGAAACAGTTGTAAGCATAAAAATGCATTGAACAGTTCTTTGATTCTTATAATTCATATATATATATATATATATATATATATATATATATATATATATATATATATAAATACGTGTATATATTTATATATTTATATATATATATTTATATATATATATAAATATGTGTATATATTATATATATATATATATATATATATATATATATATATATATATATATATATATATATATATATATATATATATAATATATATATATATATATATATATATATATATGTACATATATATATATATATATATATATTCCTGGGATATCCAAGGAATACTTCAACTAATAAGATATGTTCCTTGGCTATGTCTAAATTTATAAAACACACATTTTATTTTATCTGATGAAAGCGTACAAATCTTTTTTATACCCTTGAAATATATATAATACAATAAATATGGTTTTATAAATATAGTTTGCATTTATTTAATATCATTTAATATTTACTCGAGAAATCTGTCTAGCGCTCTGAATCAGTTATAAACATTTATATTTGTTGAATTACAAATTGAATATCCCTTCTGCTTATATATATATATATATATATATATATATATATATATATATATATGCAAAAGTTCTATTTAAATTGTTGGGATACAACAAGTAAATATTTTTATAACTGATATAAAGCACTCGACAAGTATTTGGAGTAGATATACGATATTAATAAATGGAAACTATATTTATAAAACCATATTTATTTCATTATACATATTTCAAGGATACCAAGTTAAATTATGGTATGCCTTCATCAGACAAATACAATATATATCATTTTTACTAATAAGCATTGACGTACCCTTTCAAAATGCGACCATTTCTTTTGGAGGACATCAGGATAGTGGTTTGTTTATATTATTTTAGTAAGTCTTAGTGTTAAGGACAATTACAAAAGACACAGAGAGAGAGAAAAGCGTGGAGAAAAAACGGAGAGAGAAAAGCGTGGAGAATAAGGGAGAGATAAATAAAGAAAAAGAGGAAAGAAAAGAAGAAAAAAGGGAAAAATAAGAAAACAGAGGAAAGCAACAGAGAGATATCAAACCATCAGACAGAGAGAAAAAACTCAAGAGAGAGAAATAAGAGATAGAGAGAGGGGGTGAGAAAGAAATCCTTAAGTCATGTCATATTAAGTTGAGTTAACAATTGAGATGAAATGAATATAATAAAATTAGAAATATTAATATTCATGAATGGAATATACGTATATAATATGAGAAATTAATCATTGTTTAATTATGATTAGATATTAAGTTTAAAAATTGAGATCAATATACTAAAAATTGGAATTTAAACATCACAAAATATATATTGCTATAGAGATTACCTATCGTACAGCACGTATATATAGGCAAAGATACATAAATATATATATACACATACATTCAGAAAATAGACATTATATCTACTCCCGCATATAATATATACATACAGAGCATAAGAAATTTTTTTATTACTGCTATACATTCCTTGTGTTATTAAATAAAAAATTCACAGTATATATATATAAATATATAGGATTAACTTTCATGCATTTATGGCTGTTAAAATTATGCATATCTGCAATCAAAACTGCATGGGTAAGCATGCACACACATAACTCCCAGCTATACACACACACACACACACACACACACACACACACACACACACACACACACACACACACACATATATATATATATATATATATATATATATATATATATATATATAAATATGTGCGTGCATCCTCACCCGATTGGTAGACACGCGTCACTCATGCATATATACAGACAGATATATAATCACAAAAAAGCATATAACACATGTATATGTATGTTAATACACATATATATATATATACATATTCGTATGGAGATAAGTATACATCAATATATTATATAGTACAATTGAGTTTATAAAATACAAAAGGATTATATTTTGGAAATATAATTATATCAATATAAATTTAAAATACAAAAGGATTATATTTTGGAAATATCATTATATCAGTATAACTTAAAAGACAAACGAATTCTACAAATATCAAAATATTAAATATTTTAAAATATTATAGAATATCTTAAGTTAAAATAATATGATTAATAGATTTAGTATAGAAATTTATCTTACGTATATTGTAATCAAGATATTGAAAGGATAAACTTTCGAAAATTATGAGAAGCTATCAGAATAAAAACATACCTAATAAAAAATAAATAAAATATTATATCAATATAATTAAAAAAAAAAAAAAATATTATATCAATATAATTAAAAAAAATGATTCTACAGATATCAAAATATTAAAATATTATAAAATTATAGAATATTTTAAGCTAAAATAATATGTTTAATATATTTAGTATAGAAATTTATCTTACGTATATTTTATTTAAGATATTGGAACGATAGACATTTTAGAGTAGTTTATTATATCTATATTTATATTTAGGAAGAAAATTTATACTTGAGTATTTAACCAAAGAAAATGAAACAGAAAAAGGTGAAGGAATCTAATGATTTATCGACAGGTTTCATATATTAACCAAATTACTTAATTAATTATACTACATTTTAAATTTATATTTATATTTTAAAATATTTTAATATTTTGATATCTGTAGAATCCTTGTTTTTTTTAATTATATTGATATAATATTTTATTTTTTTAAAATTATATTGATATAATAACGAAATTTGCTTAGTCAGTTCACCCTGTCAGCCAAAACAATGGCCCACCAACGCCTGAACAATATTTTACTGCTACCCATCACGGCTGTGGCAGTCAGCCGAGAGCCAGAGGGGATGGGAGAGTGTTAGTTTATACAGGTCATAATACTACCCCTCACTAAGCGTTGACGGTACGACTGACCATCAACTTATAAGAGAAAATAAACTTAATTCTAGGTATCATGGTTATACGTTGGAAGTTAAGAGTGAGAGTTGGAAATAAAAATTAAAATCCTAAATCAAATATCAGAAATTATAAATTAAACAATTATTGTTTTGGCTGAGAGGGTGAACTGACTAAGCAAATTTCGTTGAAATCTGCGGTGGCTAATGGTCAACTTCCTTCGGACATGCGCTTGCGCAGGCCGGCGGGGGTGAATTGGTACTCACAAGGGAGCAGATGAAAAACCCCAAAACACGCAATTCATCCGTTCCCATGTCGATCCAATTTGGATTGCCTCGGAAACATAACCTTATTATGTAACAAGCTGTCTGATGATGACACGACACTCGCACACAGAACAGTGTGGCCAGTGTCGTCACTGAAATATATACCACAGCATTATTATTAAAGGACTTGAACATCTGAAACTACTTCGCTTTTATATATATATATATATATACACACAATATGTTGAAACGGTAACACACCAGAAAGTGATATATAGTGCGTTATCAATAATACAGGGAAAAAACCACCAGTGTATGGAATCTATAACCTATGAAAGGCAGACTATAGACACGATAATTGATTTTTTCCCTGTATTATTGATAACGCACTATATATCTCTCTCTGGTGTGTTACCTTTTCAACATATTGTATTTTAAAGAGCTCAGGATCTCTACTCCTTTGAGCACATTATTTACAGGGAATAGCGAGGGCCTATGCCTCCGTTAATTTATCGTGATATATATATATAATAAGAGTTGACGGACCCACCATATTTATTAATGTCAGTACCGGTTATATCTCAGCGTACTCAATAGGCAATGTAAGATACATTACCAGAGTATACACATAGTTATTTGCCTCAACACAGCACACGTAAAACGGGTGCCTACAAGGTTCTCGGACTCGAGTTTCTGCAGCACTAATGCAGCAGTAAGTTGCACTACACCATCTGTCTGCATATATTATGCAACAATGCACAATCGGCTTATGCGGCTTCATCAGCGGGTATCGCCTAATCCATAACCAATCGATGGACATAATCCAAACAGCGGCCCGTGCCGGTCATGTCTGTTGTGACAATTGACACGGTAAAGCGATTAACTGGCAACCGATAGGACTCTATCTCTCAACTAGCCACTGATTTACAAACTTTACGTGGGGATGGGAAGCTAAAAAGAATCAATCTATTAGTTCCTGTCAGAATATATATATATATGAATATATATATATATATATATATATATATATATATATATATATATATATATATATATATATATATATATATATATATATATATATATATATATATATATATATATATATATATTCATATATATGTATATATATATAAATATATATATATATATATGTATATATATATAATATAAGATCAAAAGATGGTTAAAAGAGTTCCATGTATTTTAATATTTGCGCATTTCAAAAACAAATATCATCATAGGATGATATTTGCGTTCACATCAGATAAAATAGGGAGACATGATATGAAGCTTAATAAACACTTGCGAGCAGTTAAGTGTTAAATCAACATATGAAAAATAAAGTAAGATGGATATATGAGATTCGGAAAAAAAAAGGAGGGGGTGGACGTAAGGAAGAGGAAGAAAGAAAATATAGGATGACGTGGGAGTAGTATAAGAAGGAAGGAAGAGAGAGGAGGAGAAATGAGTGAGAGAGAGAGAGAGAGAGAGAGAGAGAGAGAGAGAGAGCCTTTAATACTGAGAAACACTGTCTCACAGAGAGAAATTAAAAAAACCGTTGTAAGATAATAGATAATTTTAAAAGATTTTGAAATTAAAAGTTAATGAGGTTTATGAAAGGTGATGTTTATGATTCAAGAAAACGGAATTAAGAATAGTATTTATTTAAGGTTTATATATTGAATGCTTTAATAATATGTGCGAAAAAGTATTTATTAATATGTATTATTGAAATAAAAATATTAAGGATATAAGGTGAATGAAGGAGAGATTAAATGTATTATGAACTTAGAGGAATTAGTTAGGGTTTAAGTTTGTCTTTATGTATTGTAATATGTAAAAGTAAATAATAGGTTTAATACGAGCACGGAAGGAGAGAAGAAAGAAACAAATTTAAGGAAGAAAAAATATATAACGTCAAAAAATATATATGTTTACAAAATTTACTAATGGTAATATTAGTATATATTAGTATATATAAAAAATATAGTTTGTATGGCCAAGAATATATGGAAAAAGGAAAATGCTATAGTGAGTAATAATATCAATTAAGAAGTAATTGAGAAGTAAAAGTTACAGATTAAAGATTAGAAATTAAAAAAGAAAAAAGGATAAAAAAGAAGAAAAATAGGGGACCGCTAACGACATAGAATGGGTAAATTGTATAATATAATATACTGAAATAAGTTAGAAAGATGGGTATATTTGTAAAAGATATAAAAGCGTTTGAGAAAAGAAGATTTTAAACTAATTAGGTATTGAGATATTAGATGTATACTTTATGGAAAGTTCTATGGGATTTATGCAAGCAGAGCGAAAATAAATCCGTACGTCTATTTATTATAGAATTAAAATTAGAGATAATGGTAAATTTCTTGGCTAGGCAGAGATTACATTTTCTGGATAGGGAAGAATTCTGGTAGGGAAAGGCGTTGCAAACCTTCCACCAAGAGATGTTGTAGTTAATATTTTTGTCTTTTAAGGACCATATGAGTTCTGAGAGTGCCGTGTTAGTTCTTTTAAGTTTGTATTTAAAAGACGAATTGTGATTATAAAATCTTGCTTTGAAGGAAGTGGAAGTGGAACCAAAATAGGTAAAAGAATTAGTACCAGTTATAACCTTTCATTCATATATATACATGTATATATATATATATATATATATATATATATATATATATATATATATATATATATATATATATATATATATATATATATATATATATATATATATATATATATAAATAAATAAATATTCAGTAGTTAAGCAAATCAAGACCACAAGCTCACATAGAAGACATTAGTCGAAAAGTATCAACATTAACTGTAGTTTATTATAAGGGGGTAATAATATCAGTTTACAATTGTTTCACTACTCCATTTAATGTTTCTGGATCGATCGATGGTAATACCGTTATTGATTTGTTGCAGAGAAAGATAATTAACATAGAATAATATTATGAAGCAGCTCCTCAGTAGTTGAAGTTTGATAATGAAAATATTAATATGTATAAAGTAGAAATAAAATAAAAATAAAATAAGAGGGTTATGTGTCCGTAAATAATCGTCAGAATAGCAGGTCCCTAGATGGGGCCCCTTGGCACTGGAAAATTCAAGTGTATGGTATAAAGAAACGTTACATATCCGTCGAGGCTGAAGGTAAACAATGCCACCTAACGCACAACAAAATGGCTTCTTGTAGGGAAATTACCTTATTGTACAGAGATGGGTTTCAAGGGAGGCAACTCATTGAAGATCCAAATGCGACAATCAGAGTTGTAACTAAGATAATGCCAAAGAGGTAGCTTATAGACAAAGTTATAATGAGATATGTGACTAAGATAATTCGGGGGAGGTAACTTATAGGTGTTTACGTGGTGGACTAAATATGTTTTAGTTTGTTAGTTATACTAAATGATAGGCTAAGGTGGGTCAAATATATATATATATATATATATATATATATATATATATATATATATATATATATATATATATATATATATATAATATATATATATATATATGTTCCATCCCACCCGTCCCCTTAATTTATTTTATTTCTCATTTCTTCTGATGAAGGACTAGCGTCCGAAACGTTATATCCCTCTTCCTGCTATATCAGGCGTTAACCTAATATATGCTTTCCATATACTGTACCGATTGTGTTGTTATTTCTGTGTACCTTTTACACACACACACACACACACACACACACACACACACACACACACACACACACACACACACACATATATATATATATATATATATATATATATATATATATATATATATATATATATATATATATATATATATATATATATATATATATATTTATATATATATATATGTATATATGTATATATATATGTATATATATATATATATTTATTAAAATAACAGATTAAAGTTTAAGCAAAGAATCGCTGCTTTTACTATTATTATATATATATATATGGGCGGTGAATTGGCAGTATCGGTAGAGGGTTGGACGCCATGCTTTCTAGCATAGTTACGTCCCTTTACAGTCTGAGTTCAAATCCCGCCGAGGTTAACTTTGCCTTTCATCCTTACGGGGTCGATAAAATAAAGTACCAGTAATGTACTGGGTAATTGCTGGCCTTGTGCCTAAAGTAGAAACAATTATATATATATATATGTATATATATGTATATATATATATATATATGTATATATATGTATATATATATATATATATATATATATATATATATATATATATATATAACGGAGGAAAAGTGGTAAGGAACCAGGTGGACCATAACGCACCAAAGTACTCAATACTTAGGGTAGTAGAGTGGGTGATAGGAACGAGTAGGACACTGACGGCTGAGCTCAAGCCGTTTCGACGGCTAATTCTTGACTAAATGAAAATTTTTTATCCTGGTATTTGAATAGCCGAGCTTCTCAAGAGGTAATTCCATATATGGTCAAAGTGATTGTCACAAGGATTGGTCAAAAGTTTGTTGTTGAGACATAATAATTCTATGATGGCAATTTGTGGAGGGAAGGGGTAGCTAAACCTGCCAGTAGGAGAAAGAGGGAGAGGGGTGGAGGAGACCCATTCATGCGTTGATAGTGCCGACTACAGCTGGGCATGAGGTCAAAGAAGATACTAGGGAGGGGTAGGGGGAGGAAGTCGAAACAATAAGTAGAACAATAAGGGGTAAATATATAGAAAAATACTGAGAGTGTTAAAAAGCAATTAAA
>OZ024741.1:315336836-315349336 GCA_964016885.1 Eledone cirrhosa | reverse complement strand
TGGAACAGTGTACAAAGTGTGTCTGTGAATAACATAATGTTACCTCATGTTGTTGTCAAGACATAATGGATTTCGTTTATCCAGTTAGAAGATGAAACCTAGCCATCTCGGATTAGTTATATTTCATGCCATGTGTAAACGTGTTTGAGGATAGCAAAATATGCGTGTTTCTTGTCTGGAAACTTTCTGCTAAACAAATTTGTTTCAGTATATATTTAATATAATATTAATATATTTTGTAATATTATTAACTAATTATTATAATTAGCGCTTCAGGCTTTGTCTATATACTGAAACAAATTTGTAAGTCATTACCTAATTAAACTCTTTGCTTGAAATTTTATCATTCTTCGTTTATATATATATATATATATATATATATAGAGAGAGAGATTTATCTAGTCCTTCGCTCAAGATTAATCTATAAGTTTAGATGTCTGCCTTCGTTTAAGTAAATATTACAGTAAGATTTTTAATATAAACAACTACAAAAAACAATTAATATTAAAACGAAAAAATTATCAATGATAAAAGAAGCGGATGCAACTTTTTTTTTTTATAAAGTTATATTCCTGTTTCTTTAAAGAACATTTCATTTTTGTTCTATTGTAGGCGAAATAATGCAATGGTTTAATAGGGAAGATATAACTTACCAATTATGTCTCTAAACGTGTAACGCTTTTTAAGTAGATAACTACAATTGAAAATACTAAAGAAATGGAACCAACAATTCAATTTGAAAGTCGTCTACTTATAGTGACAGTGTATTACTGGTACTTTATTTTATCGACCCCGTAACGATGAAATGCAAATGCTTAAAATTTAAATTGCCTTAATTCTATCGTCTGCTGTTTCATTAAAGGGAGATTCTCGTCTGTATTTAATTCTATCGTCTACTGTTCCACTAAACAGATATACCTCCACTATCGTCTCGATTTATACATTTTAACTTATAACTTATACACATTTGATTTGAAATATTTTATCTAGTCCCCCCTCTCAATATTATGATGATTTCTTTCGAATGAAACAGTTCTAGTCCTGTAGAAGCCATTTATATATATAATTGAACTGAGTTAAAAATTCACAATATTTATAATTAAATAAGCTCATATATATATGTGTGTATTTATCTGTTTATTGTATTATATATAATGTGTGTATATACAGGATGTCCCCCAAATATATATACACACTTCAACAGCATTCTAATAACTATTGCCTGTACAGGTAATCAAAGTGTCAATCGAATGTTAGTTTCGTGTTTTAACAGTACAAATTTACAATACACACATAACACACATAAAACCAGTGTATATACATACATGAGTGTGTATAAACATACATGAATGTGTATATACAATATATATGTATATATATATAGACACATATATTCACGGTGCAACGGAACATTAAAATATAGATGCGGGAGGGGGGGTGTATATATAGGGGCGCTGGGGATAAAGGAGTGTAAAGCGTGTGTAATTGATATATTGAAGGAGGGGAGCGTGCAGCGATAGAGTAACAAATATATAGAGAGGGGGAGAGATGGTATTGAAGGGGAGGAGTGCAAAGCGAAAGAGTAAGAGATATATATATAGAGACGGAACAGATAGAGAGAAACAGGCGTAAGTAACAGTGGAAGAGATATATAGAGAGGGGGAAATGTGTTATTGAAGGGGAGGAGTGTAAAGCGTAAGATATATATAGAGAGAGGGGGAATAGGATATATATATATATATATATATATATATCAACACTTACTCTGATTGGTTGAAAATTAGCCAATGACATACGATCACCACCACCACGGCTATCCCGGGAAAATTTATGAAGATGTTAGGCATATATGTTAGAACACGAAAAGTGAACATTCTGTTGTTTCACACTTTTCGTGTTCTAACAGATAAAGCTATGCTTGAAGCGAAATCCTATTTCTCTTTTATTATAAGTTGAGCCAACTTATGCAGCTTCATATGCAAATGAGATTAATCACCTCATTTATGCAGACGATAAAAGTATATATTCTCAGCTGTCTTCTAGTCCAGCAGTCGCAAGCGTTGGGAGGGACCGTCCTGACGAGGGCCCGTTAAGCCTGAAATGTATAGACTGTTGTCCCCCTTGCTTCTGCTGGACATCACTAGAGGGCGTTAGCCACCGGTTTTTGCATAGCTACGGCTTCTTAAAACTGTATTTCTTTGGGAATACGAAATATTTATACATATTGTATAAAGCTATGCTTGAAGCGAAATCCTATTTCTTTTATATATATATATATATATATATATATATATATATATATATATATATATATATATATATATATATATATATATAAAGGATAACAACATATTGTTATAGGTAATCCAATTAGAAGTTGTGAATACTTCTTTTTATGGATAGTTTTAGCGTACGGCGTTGCTTGACTCAACAAGAAGTTTACGTAGATGACGAGTATATGATTTCACTTGTATTCCTTTGTAAGTTTATTCATTTATTTGTCCTTCTATTCTTCTTTCTATCATACGTTATTTTTACTTATGTTTGTTTCTACTCTATCTACCATCATCTTCTATATATCTTCATCTCTTTATATTTCTATCAATAATAATTTCTCCTTTTCTTCTTCTTTCTCCTTCTTTTCCTTCCTTTCTTTATTGTATCTATCTCCCTTTCTTCCTCTTTTTCTCTCTATATCTTTATTATTAATATTATTATTCATGATGTAATTTGAATTCGCAAATTTGCCGGTTACATATATATTTCTTTAACAGTTTCTGAAGATCTAATTTAGATCGTATTTAAAATTGAGTGGCACTGCTTTTAGTTTTCAGCAATTTTCAGACACCTCTAGCAGTGAAAGAATTGTTAGACTGCAAATAAATCCCCTTTTTTGTACTGTTGACCATGTTATTCTCCACTTTTTCAATTTTATGTATATATATATATTTATATATATATAAAATTATACATATGTATATATATATATATATATATATATATATATATATATATATATATATATATATATATATATATATATACATATATATGTATATATATATATATGTATATATATATATATATAAATATATGCATATATATATATGTATATATATATATATATATATATATATATATATAAATATATGCATATATATATATATATATATGTATATATATATATATATATATATATATATATATAAATATATGCATATATATATATATATATATATATATATATATATATATATATATATATATATATATATATATGTATATATATATATATATATATATATATATATATATATAAAGTTAGAAGTTCTATATATAAAGTTAGAAGAACAAATGCATATAAACATACCAGGATTACGTTTCTACCCTTTAGGGTTTCATTCGCTTTCGGAAATATCCGATCAAGGATACATTCTCGAGCTTCGAAATCATCAGGAAACAAATTCATATATATATATATATATAATTATAATGAAATGACAGGAGGCTGGATTTGTGTAAATCCTTGAAAGGTTTATTATACTATGATCATTTCAATGACCGGGTTCCGTATGAATCCGGTGATATCATCAGGTATTCGAAATATAATACGTGAATGTAATAGATAAAATCCATGAGGCTGAAAATCGAGGACCCGAGGGCGACCGCTATTCTGCTCCTTCAACCTCAACCGGTCGCCCTCGAGTTACGTGGCTAAACTTCACAGTGTGCTACTACCGGTCAGATAAACGAAAACAGAAAGGGATGGGAACATAAGTTAGCGTCAATCTCATGCCACAAGATAAAAGAAAGAAAGAAAGGAAGGAGAGAGAAGAAGGGGAAGGAAGAAGAAAAGAAGTCAGGGTTAATGTCAGCTATAAGAAGAAAGACAACTACTACCGGTCAGATATAGGCAAACAAAAGGGGGAAGGAAGATAAGTCTGCGGGAAGTTGTTGGCCTGGAAGTTGTTGGCAGTCCAGGCAATGCAACCCCACATCACTAACACAAGAGAGGTAACACCACAGGAGCATGAGGATAGAGAAAAAGCCCTCAATGCCCATATGGTGATGTGGACGAATATAATGCAGCCCAACAAAAGGACTGCCAACAACTTCCAGGCCTGGAACAATGACGTGCCGGCGTTGTATGGGCTTCGAAAAGAACATAAAACGGGCAGTGACCCTGTCACGGGACCACCAACACGGCCAGTCTGTGGAGCTAACATTGCTAGTAACTACAGACTGTCCTACTTCCTCTCCCTGATCATACGCCCCATCATTGAAATGTCCCCAGATGTATGTGACAGCGCGGAGGACCTCCTCCGCACAATCGGCGTGAGTAACCGATCTAGGGACCTAACAAACTGCATAATAGGCAGTATGGATGTTGTGTCCCTGTATCCATCTATTGACGTGGATTTTGCTGTGGATAAATACGTAGAAATGATCAGTGAGAGCAATGTTGAGTTCCGTGGGATTGATACCAGTGAGCTGGGACTCCTACTTAAACTTACCTATAGTAATAATTACCTAGACACATATGACCTTAGCAACCTGTGCCCTACAAGACCAGCAAGAGGCAGACCACCTACCATTACCCCAATGGCCAAGAAAACCCACACAGATAGATGGAACGGGTGGACCAGAGCCAATCGGACACCCGAAAACCACGATGAACTGAAGAAAATGATTGCACATGCGGTAGGGGCCAGCATAAAACTAACCCTTAAGGAACATATGTTCAAATTTAATGGAAAAACATATGCCCAAGAGGAAGGAGCATTGCCATTGGTGTTAGCATTGCAGGCGACATAGCTAACTTATACATGGTATGGTGGGACAGTAGACTTAAACTTAAACTTAGAGAACAATTAGAAGCCCCTTAACCCTGATAATCTACTCCCACTACGTTGATGATATAAACATCGTAGTTAAGACACCCCCTCTAGAGAACAGTCAGGAACTAGAGAAAAACACAATGGAAAGCATCCAGCAAATAGCAAACTCTATCCACCAGAGCATTAGAGTTACTATAGACTACCCAAGTAAACACCCCAACCATCGATTACCTGTACTAGACACAGAGCTCTGGTTAGATACCATTAACAACAAAAAACAAATCCTCCATTCCCATTATGCCAAACCCATGACTTCCAAACATCTGATCCACCGAAACTCGGCCGTTTCGGACCATACCAAAATCAACATACTGATTGCGGATTTGGTACGGGTGATGAGAAACGTGTCCCGCATGTGCAACCCCGAAGAACTAGAGAGACACATACAACACTTCATGCACCGTATGCAGTTCTCTGGCTACAATCAGAGAGATAAAATCAGAGTGTATAGAGGAGCCAGAACCAAATGGAAAAAAATGGTAAATAATGACATAAATGGGACCTGCCCCTTGTATAGGAGCAAATTTTGGAATAGAATAGAAAGAACTAGGAACAAGGCTAATAGAATAAACTCATGGTATGATAGCAATAAATATCAGAGTGTAATGTTCATCGATACAACCCCTAGAGGGGAATTAGCTTACAAATTTAGAAGGGCCCTAAACAAACATAAACTCAATATTAAGATAGTAGAAAGACCAGGTACCTCCGTAAAAACACTCATTAGCAAGACATACCCTTTTCAAAGAACCTCATGTATAGATAAGAAATGTATAACCTGTAAAATAAACCCCCATATTAACTGCAAAACTAGAAATGTAGTGTATAGCATAAGATGTACTGAAGGACAATGTAGAGACAAAAATTAGTGTACATAGGTGAGACAGCTCGTAGTGTAGGAGAACGGATAAATGAACACTGGCGAGACCTTCAAGATAGTAAAGAATCATCTGTACTCTACCAACATGCTAAAATAGAACACAAGGGTAAATTAGAGAACATAGAAATAAAAATAGAATCTACACACAGAAAAGACGCAATGTTTAGGCAAATTACAGAGGCAATAAACATAAAAGAATTACAACCAAAATTAAATAGAAGATATGAGTGGAACAGCAACATCACAACTTACAATTAAGGACAAAATGAAAACACACACACACATAAACAAACAACCAACCAGTAACATGTAAATAAACAAATAAATAAATGAACATAAACACACACAGACACCCGGATGTGGTGCATGCGCAGACTGAGCACACAACACACACACAGAAACAAAATGGCGTAGGACAGAACAAAGGAGAGGCACAGAAACAAAGAAAGGAATCCCCAGTCACTAAAGAGGTCACAGAGTGTGTGACGAAAGAACTATGACAATATATAAACAACTATCTGGTTGTGGAACCAACCAACCAGAAATTTATAAATTTATAAATATATTATAAATTTATTATAATAAATTGAAGTGAAAGCAACTGGTGCGTGTGTTTCTTATTGGCAACATGACCCTCCCAAAGTATAACAATATATATATATATATATATATGTATATATATTTATATGTATAAATATATATATATATATATATATATATATATATATATATATATATATATATATATATATATATATATGTGTATATATACATATGTATATATACATATATATTGGTAAACGGAATAGAAAATGCTGACAAATTGTTCACAGTGAAAAATAGTTTAATTAGGAATAAGTGATAATTAGTAATAGTATTGGTTAGTATTCAGTTTTCGTTTTAAGTTTTACCGGTTGCGCATTTCTAATGCTTTTCAAAACTAATTTTGAGATAGAGCGTCCGTGATGTTTGCTCTCTCTCTCTCTCTCTCTCTCTCTCTCTCTCTCTATATATATATATATATATATATATATATATATATATATATATATATATATATATGTGTGTGTGTGTGTGTGTGTGTGTGTGTGTGTGTATGTATACATATATATAAATAAACTTAAGAAAATTAGCAAAGATAGAACAAGACAACGAACGGAAACAAGGCAAAACGAAAAATAACATTTTAAAGCAAAACCTTAAAAATGATTAAAAATACAAACGAATAAAAATACCAACGAAAGATACATTGAGATGACTTTTGGAGTTTCGACCCCTACCAACGGCACTACTGGTCCACCTGGAGTCACAGCGTGCAACACAAGCCAGAAGATGTCCAGCGGAGAAAAAGTTTAACGGCAAACATGAATTTAAAGCAATTACGCTACAAGTGCACATAACATTTTATATAAGGTCAGGTGAAAAGATTGGTTCCTCTTATAGCATAACAATCACATGGATGAAACAAAGGGAAAAAAACAGAAGAGAAAAGAAAAGAAGAAAAAAAGGAGGAAGAAGAAAGCAAGATATTGTGTTAAAAATATATAAGCCATTGAAATTAAGGTATGTGTGTGTGGGAGGGAGGGAGATAATGTGATCCTCACGTTAGTATTGTTAAACTTTAGAAAATTAAAAGAAAAAGGACAACACACACACACACACACACACACATATATATATATAGGAAAAGCGCCAGAACCCCGACGGCTGAGCTCCGACCGTTTTGACAGCTAGATCTGAACTCGGTCAGACCTAGCTGTCGAAACGGCCGGAGCTCAGCCGTCAGAGTTCTGACTCTTTTCCTATTACCCACTCTACTACCCCAAGTATCGAGTACTCTGGTGCGTTATGGTCCACCTGGTTCTATACCACACTTCCTTCATTATATATATATATATATATAAACTCTCTTCTACTTGCCTTCCCTTCCTCGCCCAATCTAGTCTCCAAATAATTCTGCTCTTCATCTTCCTGACCTATGTCAAGAAACATAAACTTGACCCGCTCCGCTTTGCGCCTTCCCACCTTTGACTCACCTCACCTTCGACCCTAACCCTACCATTCCTCCATATACCTCTCTCTCCATTCTCCCCAACCCACCTTCCGTTCCCAAGCCTGATGCCGTACATGTGACACTTAACCACACCAACTCCATCACGTCCTCTACTACTATCTCTCTCTCAGACACTCCACACTGTTGTTTCTTTACTTCCAGACCTATCCCTCTTTGAAAGTGAGTGCTCTGCTTCCGATAGAGGTCTTCGTGGACACACGCCACCCCACCTTGAAACGCTTCAATTTTTGAAAGGATTCTCATCACTCCAACCTCCCTTATGTTGAGCGCTCCACCCCTACAGCGTTTCGCCAACATTGTCATTAAACCCGTCGACAAACGTGGTGCAGTGGTATATGGCACAGGGACCTCTACTTGGCTAAGGCTAACCGCCAGCTTCACATCTCCCATTTTTATCACCCTCTATATTCCAAACCCACTCTCTGCTACCAACCGATCATTACATTCACCATCTACCAACTCATCTCCCGCCCACACTACCATTAATCTTTAGTACGTACACCCCGATCTGCCACCGCTTTCTTCCTCCCCAAGATTCACAAACCTAACAACCTTGGCCGTCTCCTTGCAACTCTCCCACTGTATTCACCCCCAAATACTTGGGCACGGTCCTTGCTCCTTTAGTCGCCAACCTCACTTCCCACGTCAATGATACTTATGTTGTCCTCCGACTACTTCTCTTTCTCTCCTGGCTCGTGTCATCCCTCTTCACAATTGACATCACCTCTCTTTATAACGTCATCACTCACGATAACGGCCGCCATGCCCTCCTACACTTTTTAGATTCACGCCCCACCACCTCTTTTATCACTTCTACTCGTCACCTTCCTGAGCTCGTTCTCAACCTCCACGGCTTTCTCCTTTCAGGAGATTATTACCAGCAAGTTTCTGGGGGTAGCTAAGGGAAATAGAATGAGCCCTAACTACGCCAACTTGTTCGTTGGCTACGTCGAAGCCAAAATATTCTCCCAGTATACTAGACCTACCTCTGAGTAATACGGCCGTTAGACCGGTGACTGTATAGGTATCACTTCTCTCTTCCGTGAACACCTAGGCTACTTTCTTTCTTGTGTCTAAATATTCCAACCCTCCCTTACCTTCACTATCTCCGTCTATTATCTCTTCCATCCAATTTCTTGACATCTTACTCGCCATTAACCTCTCTCACCACTCCCTCACATTCCCCATCTTCTATAAACCTACTGGCACACACTCCTACTTCAATTTCAACATCTCCCACCTCATCCCCACCAAACTCTCCACACCTATAATCCCAAATTCCTCCCACTTCTTCTTCTTCTCTGTAGCCAGGACCGCGATTTCGAGTCCCAGTCCCAGCACATGGCCTCAGCCTTCATCCAGCGCGAATATCCCATTCCCTGATCGAAGCTGCTGTAAACCGCGCCCGTGAAACTGATTGTATCACAGCACTCTTTCCACCACACCTATCAATTCACCACCTCAACTTTCCGGCACCGTATCTTCATTCGCTTCTGCACCTTCTCTTCTGATGCCGTCTCTTCTCGCTTCTTTCCCAAAATACACATCACCCACTTTAAGCGTACTCTTAATCTCCGCGACCTACTGGTGCGCAGCTCCTTCCCCCTCCTCCTCTACGACTCTACCTTGGCTCTCGTCCCTTGTTCCTACATCTCCAATCGCACCACACACCCTGGCACTAATGCTTCTTTCCGTATCCGCCACTTCTTTACCTGTACATCCACCAACGTTGTCTATGCCCACCGGTTGTTCATATCTGGGTCCTTATACATCAAACAAACAAGCCGCTGTCTAGCGAACTGATTCGCAGAAAACTTGAGGGACACAAGACTTAACAGGGATACCCTAGTTGCTCGTTACTTCCGTTCCTAAGACCATTCCTCTCTATATGCCTTAGTCCTGGGTGTTCTATTGCAACACGGAACGCGGGTTTCACGCAACATGCTTGAGCAGAATTTGATAACACTCCCTGGGTCAGGTTTTCCAAAGGGACTCAACTCTTCTCCACATTTCCTACAATCTATATTTACCCTTGCACACATCGGTTCGCGCGTGCTTCTATACACACATCCACTGTCACCACTACATTGCCCGCTGTAACACTTGTGAACATATTCAACCCTCGAGTTTCCTACGGCTTCATTACGATCAGAATTACATATACTTACAGCTTTGTACAAAACAACAACAATCACGCAAACACACTCACATACACACGCACACACACACTCAAATATTAGTGCTCCATGTTGGTGAAGTCTGCTGCTATATTCATCATTACCGCCAACCTCATTCAATCTACCACTGCAGCTGTCATTTGCTGACAGACTAGCAGTTAATGCCACACGTGAGCTACTGGCATGAACTTGAACATTTAGTAGTAAGGTCGAATTTTGGAAATCTCCCAATGGACTTGCTAATTGATGAGAATTCTTTTGTGCGGATTTTGCATGTTATGGATTCTCCACGGAATTCGAAACAGTATTGTACCAGCGTAGACATAGATTTTGTATTCCGGTGGATGTGTGTGTGCTACGCATTGTTTTCATATGTTAATCGGTCTATACAATAATTACACTGTTTCCATAGCTTAATATTCTGGCCGGGAATGTTGCTTTACGAATGATCTTATACGTATGCTCCAAATCAAATTGTTGAGCAAATTGTAAGTAACAAGATCGAAATAATTAGATATCGATCCTCATTATCATTATTATTATTATTCCTGGTTAATCATTGCTCCTGTCACGGCCTTACAATTGAAATGACAAATCACCCAGAGGGCTGGCATTATGTTGTGATGAGGAAGGCACACGGTCAGAAGCATAAAATATGATCTGATGCATCCATGCACCTTTACTCATTGGCCTGTCAAATCTCCACACACACCTATAACTTCATACTGTCTCCCTCTCATGTTGCTCTCCTCGCCAGAGCTGAGACGGTTTTACAGTTGGATTTATGACCCGCCTATCTTGTGATGGTGCTACGAATGTGCATATGGTACTCGGCGTACACGTGGTTGGGAATAGGAAGTGTACTAGCTGTTGATAATATGCCTAAAAGGGTTGTTAGGACTCTTTAGTTGTGTCAATGACACAATTACGTCCTTGGTTCTGGTGGTCTACGCTATAAAATTACTCAGTACACGTTTCTTCTTCTTCTTTTCGTATCTTCGAAGCATGTGGTTATATGACAGTTTCCCATTTCTTTACACAGTTCTTTGCATTATTATTAAGTACCAGTAATGTACTGGGTAATTACTGGCCTTGTGCCAAAAGTAGAAACAATTATTAAATTCTGCGAGATCTTTTAAGCTGCACTGGTTGGGTAGTAGAGGGGAAACAAGGCAGTGCTGCATCGTATGGTCCTCTTCTCCGCATTCGCTGTAAAGTGGTTGGTGTTTCGAAGGGCACCCAGTCGTAAAAAAGCTTACAAAACAAGGGGCTAGAAGGACCCTTCAATTTGTGTAAAAAAACACGATTTCTCAATATGGCTACGTAAGCGACACAGACGCGTCGGCCTATCTAGGAGGTAAATAAAGTCCGATTTAGTACTGGGTTTGTCTATAAAAACCGGCGCAACACTGACCTTTAGAGAAACCGGACGGTAAATGATGATGATGATGACACTCACTCACGCACTTTTATCGATCAAAATGGCATGAGGGAAAGAAAAGAAAAAAATAGTGAAGAGAGAGGAAGAAAGAGGAAAAAACGAAGTAAACAAACCGAATGGAGGGGGGGGGGGGGCGACGACAAAGGACAATGGAACATGTATATATATATATATATATATGAGAGTATTGAAGTTTGCTTGAAGCATTGTGGAACAATAGTAAATATTTATAAGTCGTTTGGAAGCCTCGACAATGCAAATGGGTAAATCTCCGGGTAACAAGGTCCGGTGGTGGAGAGAGAGATATGTAAGTGGGTGTACGTTGAGATGCGTGGTGTGTATAAGATGTGTGAGATGTGTAGAATGAAGGGAAGAGTAAAAGAATAAAAATAATAATAACAACACAAGAGAGAGAGAGTTACCTTGGGAGAGATTTAATAGTCCCTATATATTTCGGATTCACATCCATCAACTGGGGTTTTTTCCGAGTTGTCCGACAGACAACCTTTTCCCCCACCCCGGAAAAAACCCCAGTTGATGGATGTGAATCCGAAATATATAGGGACTATTAAATCTCTCCCAAGGTAACTCTCTCTTGTGTTGTTATTATTATTTTTATTCTTTTACTCTTCCCTTCATTCTACACATCTCACACATCTTATACACACCACGCATCTCAACGTACACCCACTTACATATCTCTCTCTCCACCACCGGACCTTGTTACCCGGAGATTTACCCATTTGCATTGTCGAGGCTTCCAAACGACTTATAAATATTTACATATATATATATATATATATATATATATATATATATGTTTATATATATATATATATATATATATATATATATATTATATATATATATAATATATATATATGTATATGTTTATATATATATATATTATATATATATATTAAATATATATATATATATATATGTATATGTTTATATATATATATATATATATATATATATATATATATATATATATATATATATATATATATATATATGTATATGTTTA
>OZ024741.1:315121836-315331836 GCA_964016885.1 Eledone cirrhosa | reverse complement strand
TTTCACTCCAACTAATTAGTTTCTGCAATGGGATAAATACAGTTACGTAATGAACTGTTGAGAATTTCATTGCGTAACTGTCTTTATCCCATTGCAGAAACTAATTACTTGGAGTGAAAATTTAAGTAAGTAAGTTAATTTAAAAAAAAAATTTTTTTTTAAGAAATTTTATTATTTTACGTCTTATATATTATTGTTCTGCATTCTCCTGCATTGAACCACCTAGGTACTATGACATAACCTGTGTATTTGGTGGCATTAGCGTACATCTGTGCGCTTATGTTAGTAGATATATTAAATTATCTATATTTATCTCCAAATCACTGATTTGTCGAGCAAACCTGCCAAAACCACATCTAAATTTTTTTTGGGGGGGTGTTAGTAGGCGTCTGTCATCTTACCATCCCATTCCTACTGACTAGCCTCTGTGTCACGTGATTGATTCTTTAGAATCGGCCATATGATCAGTGGCAGTGAGAATTTTCAGTGGCTGGAATCCAGTCCTCGATAGCTGTTCCAGTTGCCGAATTATTATTATTTTTATATGAGTCCCCAGTGTCCGCGCATCGCCTGGAGACTCGGCTGAGAATGACCTCCCTGATGACGCAATGAAATTCTCAACAGTTCATTACGTAACTGTCTTTATCCCATTGCAGAAACTAATTAGTTGGAGTGAAAATTTAAGTAAGTTAATTTAAAAAAAAAAAATATTTTTAAGAAATGTTCTTATTTTACGTCTTATATATTATTGTTCTGCATTCTCCTGCATTGAACCACCTAGGTACTATGACATAACCTGTGTATTTGCTGGCATTAGCGTACATCTGTGCGCTTATGTTAGTAGATATATTAAATTATCTATATTTATCTCCAAATCACTGATTTGTCGAGCAAACCTGCCAAAACCACTTCTAAACTTTTTTTGGGGGTGTTAGTAGGCGTCTGTCATCTTACCATCCCATTCCTACTGACTAGCCTCTGTGTCACGTGATTGATTCTTTAGAATCGGCCATATGATCAGTGGCTGGAATCCAGTCCTCGATAGCTGTTCCAGTTGCCGAATTATTATTATTTTTATATGAGTCCCCAGTGTCCGCGCATCGCCTGGAGACTCGGCTGAGAATGACCTCCCTGATGACGCAATGAAATTCTCAACAGTTCATTACGTAACTGTCTTTATCCCATTGTAGAAACTAATTAGTTGGAGTGAAAATTTAAGTAAGTAAGTTAATTTTTAAAAAAAAATTTTTTTTTTTAAATTTTCTTATTTTACGTCTTATATATTATTGTTCTGCATTCTCCTGCATTGAACCACCTAGGTACTATGACAAAACCTGTGTATTTGCTGGCATTAGCGTACATCTGTGCGCTTATGTTAGTAGATATATTAAATTATCTATCTATCTATATATATATATATATATATATATATATATATATATATATATATATATATATATATACACACACACATATATATATATCTATATATATATACATATATATACATATATATATATATAGTGAAGGCGCATGGTTTAATGGTTAGAGCATTGGGCTAGCAATCAAAAGGTTGTGAGTTGAATTCTCGGACCGGGTGATGTGTTGTTTCCTTGAGCAAGACACTTTATTTAACGTAGCTCCAGTTTACTCAGCTGTAGAAATGAGTACCGCTGTAGAAATGAGTACATCATTTCGCAGGCAAATAATTTTGGCAATTATTGTTGAAATAACATCAACTTTTCACAGAATGTATAGAAACAGATCAAGATTTTATATTTAATGTTTTGCGTCTTGGAATATGACTTCAATGCAAAATTTGGAAAAAAAGTCACCAACTGGCAAACAAATTTGGACCTGGTACCAAAAGTTTAAAGAGGAAGGCTGCTTATGTAGGGCTAAAGGATCTGGAAGACCATCATCAACATCAGAAGAGAAGGTCGAGCAAGTTCGTGAAATACTCTTGCGAAGCCTCAAGAAGTCCGTAAGGAGAACAAGTTTGGAAACCCAGATTCCTCGAATGACGGTTTGGCGTATCTTGAGGATACTGTTTGCCAGTTGGTGACTTTTTTTTCCAAATTTTGCATTGAAGGCACGCTGCACAGTCTTGGGTGACTCACTTTTTTTATACAGCTGTCGTCCTTCATACGCATCACATATCTATACCAATGCAATCTCCTCTCCAGAACACAACATTTGATAGTCCTTATGCTTAATCTCCCTCTTAATTCGTTTATACTTCGCCTTTTGCGCACATTACTATTACACATCCATCGGAGCATGCAAGTTTCATTTCTTTCTAATCTACGCAGGTCTTCAGCACACAATGCCCAAGTCTCACTACCATGCATCATACAATTTGCCTTTCATTTTTAGAGTAAAACCGCTTGTGGCCAACAGCGGTATTAGCTCTCTGAACTTTTTCCATCCCGTTTTAACTCTGGTTACTACACTTTCAGAGCACCCTCCTCTGCTAAGAATCATTCGGTTTCCTAAATAGAATATTTGTATAATGACTCCATTTATACCATAAACGTGGTTTTGTCTTTGCGTGAAATTGTTCTCCTCGATCCACGCAACGACGTATTATCCTCGCTTTTTTCCGTTCATTGCCAGGGAACGTCATTACGAACCAAAGTATCAACTTCCTGTTTTCCTTCGGTTGCAACATGTTTCGAAAGATTGATTTTCTTTTAGTTTCATAAGATCCCGTTAAGCGATACTTTGCTTAAACTTTAATCTGTTATACATATATATAGTTGCAGCTTCAGACGAATTAATAGGAGAAACGAATGACAACTTAGTTTGTTATTTCCATCTATTATTGTAACAAGATGACGGTATTAATATAAATGATAAAAACACTTGAGGTCTGGCAAATAAATAAAGCATGTGCAAATAAATGTGCAAATAAGATGGCAAATTAGTTATTATCTTACCTTCTGCTAAAGCTGACTGCCATGTTAATAATATAATAAATCCAGTAACAGAAAGGAAGGACATAGCAAGTCGCGTTAAAGTTCAAATCGAAAGTGAGGAAATGCAGCTGTTTTATATAAGCAGAAAAAGTTTGTCGGTGAGGCGTTTATTATGACGATGCTAACGGAATTATCGTTAGCATTCAAAGTCACGAGACGTCGTGCGCTCCAGCTGTGTTAACCACTAGTAGATATTCGTTTGAGAGTTCATGTTAGAATTAAAGTCAATCCTACATATTGAAATAGTGAGAAAGTGACGTCCGAACGAGTATCCACCCCTTCCAACTAATCTGCTTTCCGCCTCTGAGTCCCGGCTGATAGGATGGAGAGCCATGGAGGCTCAAATCCAAAAGGCCTTGGGGTGAGTCTGGGCATCTGGGCACGAAAAACCCACATCACCCGAGCCAAAAAGTATGCCACAGTAGACTTACTTTTGCCCCCCCCCCCCGAGAGGCGAAGTCTCACTCTTTGGAAACCCTAAAGAATGAGGAGATAGTCTTGGTTCCCTCCTACTGCGGGCAGAATATTGTGAGGGTCAAAGTGATCCAGATCCCGCCCGATGTGCCCATACCTTGGCTGGCTGCGTCTGTACTTGCTGGAATCGAGGACAGGACCACCATACTGCAAATACAGAGAATGGGAAGAGAGAACTGGTCAGGTATAGGTATGCAAATTTTAATACAAACTGACCAAGAGTGCATCGAGGCCATCCCAGATATCATAGACCTCGTGGAAGGACTCCAGCTCCCTATAAGCGTGGAAGGAAGGCGCCAAAAGTGCTATCTCTGTGGATCAAAGGGTCACCACAGGGCCTTCTGCCGCAAAAGACATCCAAGAAGAGGGCCGCCTCCTTCCGACGCCTGGTCCACTACCAAGAGCAGGGCAGGCAATGGAGACAGCAGACCTTTTCATGGTGAGTAGGAGGGCAACGTCCGTGGCACCCAAACCAAGGCCACGGACAACTAAAACAGCGGCAGCAGTGGCGGCAACACCAACAGTCGCAGTTGCTACACCGACGGCAAAATCGTCTGAGCGGGCTCCACTACCACTACTAACTGCAGTAGAGTTCATACCCCTCCAAGACGTCACGGAATCCGACATGGAGTATGAGGCGGGAGTGAAGTGGCAAACGGTCTGCCACAATAAACAAAAAACGAAAAAAACCCTTAACTTCACCCTCCAAAAGCGAAGGCAAACAAAGAGGGGTAAAGGCTGCAAGGCGACACGCAGCAACGCTACCACCATCACCACCTACAACCACACCACCACCACCACCACCACCACCACTAGCATCACCACAAACATCAACATCGCAAACACAACAAAAGAAACATAGGTCACGAATTTGTGGTCTGTGTAGTCGACTATTTTGAATTATAGACAACCTATGCTAGAATTATCTATTTCCTCACAAATATTCTATCTAGATACGATCTGGATGACCCGATGCGGTTTGTCAATGTCCACATTGGCACATTCGGGAAATCCAGTTGGTACCTGTCAGACAGTTGGAAACGTCTGAGTAGGTTTGTGACGCTTTTACACCCTCCTCCCCTATCCGCTATTCCTACACAATACCAGAGCGCACCCAAGATCCCTTTCCAATTACCCACTAACATTAAGAGTGGGAGGTTCCTAGGAAGGTCGCCAGGCCGCCCTGCCCCTTTTGGGGCATAAACAGGCAGATTCTGGTGTTGTGTTGGATATAGTGTAATAATTGCTTATTGTTAAAGTTTAATGCTGTGTAATGTGTTTCAGTTTCAGTTTGGGTACTTTGTGGTGTTTGCGTTTGTTGTGGGTCTTTTTATCGTGTCGGGGTGGACGATGGTGATGGTGTTGGTATGTGTGGTAATGGGGCTGGTGATGCTGGTGTGGTGGCGTAGTTTTTTGTTTGTTTGTTTGTTTCGTCGTCTACTTTTTTGGAGGACGAAAAAGAGGATTCTTTCCTTTTTTTACAGATACAATTTCCCACCCCTCCTTCTCGTCCCAATCGGTCTCCAGTTGTGAGAGGTCGGGGAGCGGAATGTCCTCCAGAGGCGTTGGTGTTGTTTGTGGCGTGGTGAATGGTGAAGGCGCTGATGCTACTTCTGGTGTTGGTGGTGTTGGTCTTGTTACTGTTGTTGCTACAATTGCTACTCCCGTTGCTGCTACAGTTGCTGCTGCTGGTTTTGCTGGTTGAGTCAGTAGGATGGGCAAGAGAGGTGTCCTTAATTTTTTAGCAATCCCCTGAGGGCAGCAGGCCTTTCGGTGGGTTCCCTCTCCGGCGGAACCTGGTCAACCTGACTCTTACCAGCCTCTGACCAAAGTAGATTGGGACGAGTATGAACTCGTCACTTTTTAATGTGGCCATAGAGGGCTCTCTTGCTTGCTGTGGGCTTCCAAAGAACAAGTCCACTGTACCATATATTTGTCCACGTTTGATGAGGGTTTTTTGAGCCCACTCATGTCCCAAAGCTTTTTGGATCTCGGCCCCGTATGCCCGCTCCACTCGGTGTGTTTTTATATTAATCGTGCGAAAAGATACAGTACATAGGCGCCGATGTTGCATGGTATTTGATGGGGGAGTAACCATTTGTTTTTACCACTCGCTTTGCATCATTCAGTTCTTTCCGGCTTACCTCAATTTTTTCGTTTTTATTAGCCGCTTTAGCAAAAGATACATTGGGTTTTGCGCAGGTGTTGTTGTTGTTGGTGGTGGTGTTAGTGCTGCTGTTGATGTGGTCGTTGTTGTTGTTGTTGTTGTTGTTGTTGTTGTTGTTGTTGTTGTTGTTGTTGTTGTTGTTGTTGTTTTGTTGTTGTTGTTGGTGGTGGCCGTTGTCTTGTTAGTTTTTTCTTCTGTGTTGCTGCTGTTACGGTATTTGGGTTCTTTGTGGATGTTGCAGCTGTTGTTATTAAGATGTCGGTGCCGCTGGTGATTGTTGATTTCTCTAGCGACTGAAACTTTTCGTAATAGTCTGGCGCTGTGCTGCTGCTGATAATTTTAAAATCCTTGTTGTTGGTGCTGTTTCTGCTGCTACTGTTCAAGTGGCTGCTGTTGCTGTTGTCACTGCTACTGCCACCGTTGCTGCTGCTGCTATTGTTCTCGATGCAACTGGCACTGTAGCTGCTAGTGTTTCTGTTGTTGTTTCTACCTTGCGATTGGACAAAATCGACTGTTCCACTTTCTGAACAACCGTTGTTCTTCCCTGTTGATTTTTCCATCCACCATGTTTTTTTCAAACAAAAAATTAAGGGGTGTGATTGTAAATAAACACGAATTCTGCAATTAAAGGCGCGAGATATGGTTAAAAAGGTACCTCCCTTGAAAGAGTGGTTCCTTAGCTACTCGACAATGTATAATATTCTGTATAAAATCTCAATGAACACATGAAAAATCAACTCGAGAAATTCAGCACAATAATAATAATAATAATAATAATAATAATAATAATAATAATAATGTTTTATTTATTAATCACAAGGGTTTACATAAAGTAGACATTAAGGACAGTACAGGACAATACAGGACGGTACAAATCGGCATTTCTGCGTGTAAAAAAAACAGAGGATGTAATAAAATAACAAAGAAAAATTCCCCAATAGGGGGGAGACTTCCGAGGGACATTTGTGGACAAAGCCTATTAAAAGACCAGAGTGACCCTGACCACCAGGGCAAGTGCCCTCTCCCAGTTTTCCACCTTTAATTTACAGACACATACTCAGAGTAGGCCCATTTACTCGGGCCATACTTGCTTCTCTCACCCATCTTTCAACAAAATGCTGGGAAGAGAGCACTTCCCTCCCTACCCTGATTTTCCTTTTCAAATGAAATTTGAAAAAGTTAATCAGGGCATCACCGAAGATGTAAGTGCTCGTCTTCAGCCCTTTCAAACGTGTCCACCATACTATCTCTTTCGCCATCGCCACCAGACATATAAAAACTGCCTGCCCTTCCCGGCTAAAGGAAGAGGGCGGGGCAATCCTCACGATGGCCTCAGCTGATAGCTGGATCCGTCCTACACGCGACAGCAGGTGTTCGACATAAACCCACAAGTCAGCAATGCTCGGACACTGGACGAGTGCGTGCAGGACGGTTTCGTCGCCCTGCACGCATCTCGGACATGCCCGGTTGACGGCACCTCCATGCCTGTAGAGTTTATCCCGAACTGGCAAAGCTCACCGGTAGCACTGCCAGGCCAGGGATTTCTGGAAGTTGTCCATAGGCCCCGGCCCGAAAGTCCTTCCGAAGAGATTGGCTAGTTGATTTTCGTCGACGCCTAGAGTTTCTCCAAGTACGTCGTCGCTCTTCCCCTCCACTAATCCTCCACTAATCCTCTATAGAAGGCCAAGGTGGAGTTTCCACCGATCACATTGTACGATTGGTCGAGGGCTGTGAGCGCCTGAAGACATTCCAGTCTCCAAGCGCTCCCTCTCGGTCTTCGCTTGACCCAGGATAATAATAATATCGTGCCTGATTGTGTATGTGGCCTGCCCATTCGACACGAGAGTGCAAGAGAAGGAGAGGGAGAAAATTAACCTATACCAGGACTTAAAGTGGGAGGTAAAAATAATTTGGAACTGCCATGAAGTCAAATTGGTCCCGATTGTCATAGGCGCACTAGGTACTATCTCAAAAGGTTTCCATGGATGGTTAAAGAAAATTGGCCCCGCCACGCTTTTTGGAACGCTTCAAAAGGCATGCTTGCTGGGAACAGCAAGAACCCTCCGATACGTCCTGGATATCTGAGGCTGCAGGTAGTGGCTTGATATTCATTTCAACAAACTTTCCAGTTAACTAACATCAATGATTGAGACTCAAAAACAATAATAATGATAATAATAATAATAATGATTTCTTTATTGGCCACAATGGCTGACATCAAGAAAAACATTACAGACGGCACAGGACGGTACGGGACGGTACGATGTGGGTTTTGTGCGTGTAAATATTTATAATAGAAAAGAAAATAAGGACATAGATACATATATATATATAAACTATAAAAATGAAAATTGAAACGATGAAAAATTCCCTAATAGGGCGGAAACCTCCGAGGGTTACTCGTTGCGAAAACCACACAAAAGACCAGGGCCCCACCCTTAGCACCAGGGCAAGCGCCCTCTATCAATCTTTCCATTTCTCAAACTATAGACGTATATTCAGAGCGGTCCCGTTCACTCGGACAATTCTCGCTACATTCTCCCACCTTTCAACAAATTTGCTAGAAGGCAGCACTTGCCTCTCCACCCTGATTTTCCTCTTCAAGTGAAACTTGAAAAAGTTAATTAGGGATTCGCTGAAGAGGAAAGTGGCTGTCTTTAACCCTTTCAACCTTGTCCACCACACAATCTCTTTCGCCATGGCCACCAGGCAGATGAAAACCGCCTGCCCTTCCTCCTCAAAGGAAGACGGCGAGACCATCTGCACAATGGACTCAGTCGATAACCGGATCAGTCCTACACGCGACAGAAACTGTTCGACATAGCTCCACAAGTTAGCAATGCTCGGGCACTGAACGAGTGCGTGCACGCCGGTTTCGTCGCTCTGCGCGCATCTCGGACAAGCTCGGCTGACGGCACTTCCGTGCCTGTAAGAGCTTATCTCGAACCGGCAGCGCTCCCCGATAGCACTGCCAGGCCAGGTATTTTTGGAAGTTATCCATAGGCGCTGGGCTGAACGTTCTCCGGAAGAGATCAAACAGCTGATCTTCTTCGACGCCCAGGTTCTCTCTCAAAACGTCGTCGCACTTCCCCTCCACTAGTCCTCTATAGAACGCCGAGGTGGATGTGTCACCTATACTGGTGCCCAGCTGGCAGAGGGCAGTGAGCGCCTGGAGACATTCCAGTTTCCAAGCGCTATCCCTCGGTCTTTTTCTGACCCAGGACTGCAGCTCCGTCAAGGAGACGAGCTGTGGGAAAACGTGACTGGCGAACGGCGACCACACCTGTTCACGGTCGAGGAAGAGGTGGAGATGTCGTATAAAGGAAATTGACAGTGAAGAAGGATACAAGTATTTTGGTGTTCTGGAGGCTGATGACATCAAGAACAAAAAAATGAAGGAATTGTTCAGATGTGAATACATTCGGAGAATAAGGAGCGTATTAAAATCACATCTGAACAGTAGGAATGCCATAAGTGCAGTAAATTCCCGATCTGTGTCTATTATTAGGTACAGTGCGGGAATTCTCAGATGGAATGTTGCTGAACAATATGAAATGGATAGGAAGACTAGGAAGCTATTGACTATCTACAACATGTTCCACAAGGGGAGTGATGTCGATAGACTCTACTTAAGGAGATCTGAAGGTGGAAGAGGTCTTATCAGCATAGAGGACTGTGTTCAGATGGAGAAAAACAACCTACACAAATACGTGACTGATAGTAGGGAGCCAATGCTCAGAATTGTACTGAAGGAGAGGACAATAGACCAGGGGATGTCCAAGGAGGAAATAACAACAAGGAGAAAGAGCAACCTTCATGAAAAATCCCTTCATAGTACCTTCTTTGAGAAAACTGAATTCAGAGATCCACAGACATGGAACTGGTTGAAAATAGGAGACCTTAAAAAGGCTACAGAAAGAATGCTAATGGCTGCGCAAGAGCAGGTCCTCAAAACGACGTGGCTGAAACACCATATTTACAAGGAAGAATGCAAAGTAAAAAGAGGAAGAGGAAGCGCTCCATGTTGGTGAGAGTTCGGCCGGAGCAAGGGACGACGCTGAGGTGGTAGCAGATGACGGATTTCCCGCATCCTAGTTTGCGTGGGACGCCCCTCATCGCCCCCAGTTTGTGCAGTAACGGCTAGAGAGCTAATACGTACAAGAGGGACGAGATGGGACAACCCTGGCGGACTGAGCGCATGATGCTGAACGGCTGCGACAGGCGACCGTTCACCCTCACAACTGAGCAGATGTCACTGTACATCGCTGCGATACAACCCCTGAAAACGGGCCCGAAACCGACGACCCTATCGAATACTTTGGATTGATCCAAGTTGATCAGGGCCCCACCCGTGCTAGGTTCCTTAACCACCCTCTCTATGATGTATCGCATGAGGTGGAGGTTGTCGTGTATGGATCTGTCCTGAATGGCGCATGTCTGCGCCTCACCCACCAGAGCCTTGACGACAAGCGCCAACCTCGTTGCTAACACCTTGGCCACAATCTTGAACTCTGCGTTTAGCAGGGTTATGGACCTGAAATTATCGATAACATCCCCCTTGTTCGGGTCTTTTCTCAGCAGCGCCACCGCTCCCCGGCTCACAAAACTGGGAATGCTCCCGTTCTGCTGCCAATTGCAGTAGACGTCTGCCAAGGGGTTACCGAATAAGTCTGGCATAAATGCATAAAGCTCGTAGAGCAGACCATCTAAACCTCGCGATTAACCCCTCGTGCAGTTAGCCATCGCTTCCCGTATTTCACCGGCTGTTATTGGCTTATCGCAACACTCTGCTGAGGTCGTCGAGAGCCGAGGTAGTCCGTCGAGGTATGCACTGAAGTCCATTCCCTGATCCGGGCCGCCGCTGCTCCCGAACAGTTCAGCAAAGTGCTGCTGAAAAGTTTCACACATCCGCTCGGGTTCGAGCATCACGCACCCGTTTTGGTCAGACAAAGACCGAATTGTGGCTTTGTTGCCACGTCGCGCCTCTGCCATCCGGGCCCATTGGACGGCTTTTGTCCCCTCGTATTTCAGAGCACGCGCTCTAGCTCTGACAACATAGCCTTCGTATTTTGCTTTGAAGAATTGGTCGAGTGCCAATCTCGCAGCAAGCACGTCGGTTGCGATGCCTGTCCTAAACGCCTCTTCTAGCTTTCTGACTAGCTCTCCCTCTACTCTATTTTCCTCTATCACTACTCCTTTGCTAAACCTAATCGACTCTCCTTTAATTGCACTTTTCAGGATGAACCACCACCTGTTGTTGACGACCGCTCCCGTCAACGCCCACTTAACTAATACGCTAATCCGGTCTCTGTAGGCTTTGCGCGCCGGGAAAGATGCCTTCAGCTTCCAGTAACCGAGCCCTTCTCTATGAAGTCTGTCTATGTCGATCTCACAGATCACAAATTTGTGGTCTGTGTAGTCGACTATTTTAAATTGTGGACATCTTATACTAGCCTTATCTAGTTCTCTGCAGAATACCCCATCGAGATACGTCTAGATGACCCGATGCTGTTTGTCCATGTCCACATTGGCACATTCGGGTGATCCAGTCGATACCTGTCCGACAGTTCAAAACGTCTGAGCAGGTTGATGAGGCTCTTGCACACTCCTCTCCTATCCACTAGCCCCACACAATCCCAGCGTGCATCCAAGATACCGTTGCAGTTGCCCACTAACACTAAAGGGTGGGAGGTTCCAAGAAAGGTGTCTAGACGTCTGAAGAAATCTGGCCGTCCTGTCCCTGTTTTAGGCGTAGACGCCTACTAGCCTGAAAGCATTGCCTTCGCTGCTGGTTACGTCCAGCACCACCGACTTACCTTCTGGGTCTAGGAAGATGGCCCGTATGGCGAGATCCAAGCACCTCCGAAAAAGCACAGCAACCCCTGCCTCCGATCCTGGACGGCTAGGAGATGCGTATACATCATAGCCGCCGAAGATCGGTGCGAAGACTCGGGCTTCGGAGATTATGGTCTCGCTGATGGCCACCACATCTATGTTTAGTGACCTGATGTCGTTGAGCAGGTGGTCCTGTTTCCAAGATGACCCCAGGCCACGTACATGTATACTGCCTATTCTAAGTACGACCATGTTGGATTAGAAACGGGGTAAGTGAGAAAGGGTCACTTACCTTGATCGTGTGGTGAAGGGACAGTAGAACCGTCTCTTTGGCTGGTCATGGGTGTTTCCAAGAGAATGTCAGTGTATATCCTCTTGGTAACCGATCCTCTGAAGTCTCTAACTGCGTTGGGGAATTTTTGTTTTAAAAGTTTGTAATATTCTATTTTGATTTCAATGATGTTTATGTTTGTCGGGAGAGTTCTTGCTGTTGGAGGGGTGTAGTAGTTTTGACTGTGCTGTCTGTGTGCTGCTTTATATGATGTATGAGTTCTTTATTTGCCATGTTTATGGCTTACTTTTTTTTGGGGGGGGAGGGCAATTTTGTTGCTGTGTTTTTTGTTGCTGTGAGGTGTGTGTATTTTGTTGTGTTTGCGATGTTGGTGTCTTTGATGATGCTGTTGGTGGTGTGGTTGTGATTGGTGGAGATGCTTGTGGTGGTGATGGTGATGGAGTTGCTGTAAGTCTCCTTGCAGAATTTACCCCTCTTTGTGTGCCTTCGCTTTTGGAGGGTGAAGCTAAGGGTTTTTTTCTTTTTTGTGGCAGAACGTTTGCCACTTCCCTCCCGTCTCACACTCCATGTCGGACTCTGCGGCGTCCGGGAGGGGCATGAGCTCCACTGCTGTTGGTGGTGGTAGTGGAGCTCTCTCCGGCGATTTTACCGCCGGTGTAACTACTGCGACTGTTGGTGTTGCCGCCACTGCTGCCGGTGCTTTAGTCGTCCGTGGCCTTGCTATGGGTGCCACGGACGTTGCCCTCCTACTCACCATGGAAGGGTCTTCTGCCTCTGTTGCAGTGGATCAGGCGTCGGAATGAGGGGGAGGGGGCTTCTTCTTGGCTGTCTTCTTCCCTGTGGTGACCCTTCTGCCCACAGAGATAGCACTTTGGGCGCCTTTCTTCCACGCTTATAGGGAGTTGGAGCCCTTCTTCGAGGTCTATGATGCCTGGGATGGCCTTGATGCACTCCTGGTCAGTCTGTATTAGCATTTGCATACCTATACCTGACCAGTTCTCTCTTACCATTCTCTGTATCTGTAGTAGGGTTGTCTTCTCCTCGATTTCAGCCAGTACAGACACGACCAGTCAAGGTATGGCCACGTCGGGCAGGACCTGGGTCACTTTGACCCTCACAATTTTCTGACCGCAGTATGAGGGCACCAAGACTATCTCCTCACTCTTGAGGGTTTCCAAAGGGTGAGACTTCGTCTCTTGGGTGTGGCTAAATGTACGTCTACTGTGGCGTACATTTTGGCTCGGGTGGTCCAGACGCACCCCAAGGCCTTTTGGATTTAAGCCTCCGTGGCTCTCTCCACCCGATGTGACATTTTGCTTACGGTGCGGTAAGTCACCGTGCGCAGCTGTTGGTCTTTGAAGAAATCGGGTGGAGATTTCAGGGAAACTCAATTGTCGTTTATCGACACCATGGTTCTTCCGACTGCCATCTCCTCCTCCGTGACTAGCACTGTTTCAATATTTCGGGCCACACCTGCGAAAGAAGTGGCCCCTTTTTTAGCGGCACCATTATTGCTGCCGCTACTGCTGCTACTGGTCTTGTTGTTGGTGCTGTTGCTGTTGCTACAAACGGTGTTGTTGCTGTTATCACTGTTGTAGTTGGTTGAGTTTTTGGTGCCACCGTTGTTGTTTTCGGTGCAATATGTATTCTTGCTGTTGGTGTTGTCGTTGTTTATTTTCTTGTTAGTGGTGTTAATATCGTTGCTGCTTTGTTGTCAATTTTTTCTGTAGTCTGTATTTTGTTTGACGCTATTATTGTTGTTGGTGTAGTAATGTTTTCAAAATTAGTGTTCTCAATGTTGTTGTCTTTGTTCACGTTGTTTGTGGTGGTGTCTGTTGTATGAATTACACTAACCCTCCTCTCAACTTCTACGCCGTTGTCACACGACAGCAGACATATTGCTTGGGGGGGGGGAGGGGGGGGGGGCTCAGCCATGTTTTCTTTAGATAATTTTTGTTTTAAACGTAAAATGTTCAAATGTTTGAGCCAATATTATACTTTCCCCTTCACAGGGCAAAGTCCTGGGGCATATATCCCCTACACAACAAGAAATATTTAACAACAAATAATTTTAACAGGCAAATAAAGCGACATACTAGGAGCAAGCAAAAGACGTCCGATTAGACCAATAATAATAATAATAATGGTTTCTTTATTGGCCACAAGGGCTAACATGTAGAAAAACATTACAGACGGCACAGAACGGTACAGGACGATACAAAGTGGGTTTTGGACGTGTAAAAAAGTTAAAACAAGAAGATAGAAATGAGTAAAATCAAATCAAAAATTTCAAACAACGAAAATTCCTCCAAAAGGGGGAAACCTCCGAGGGTCACTCATGGTGAAAACCACACAAAAGACCACGGCCACCCTGACCATCAGGGCAAGCTTCCTCTCTCAGTTCTCCCATTCCTTAGTCTACAGGCGCATACTCAGTGCGGGCCCGTTCACTCGAACCAGACTCGCCACTTTCACCCACCTTTCAACAAACTTACTAGAAGACAGCACTTGTCTCTCCACCTTGATTTTCCTCTTCAAGTTAATTAGGGATTCGCCGAAAAGGAAAGTGTCTGTCTTCAACCCTTTGAAACTTGTCCACCTCAACCTCTTTCACAATGGCCACCAGGCAAATGAAAACTGCCTGCCTTTCCTCTTCTTTAAAGGAGGACGGCAGGGTTATCTGCACAATGGACTCAGTCGATAACCGGATCCGTCCTACACGTGACAGCAAATCTTCGATATAGTTCCACAAGTCAGCAATGCTCGGACACTGAACAAGTGCGTGCATGGCGGCTTTGTCACCCTGTGCGCATTTCGGACAGGCTCGGCTGACGGTACTTCCGTGCTCGTGGAGCTTATCTCGAACCGGCAACGCTCCCCGGTAGCATTGCCAGACCAGGAGCTTTTCTCCTCCACTAGTCCTCTATAGAACGTGAGGTAGATGTTCCATCGATACTAGTGCCCAGCTGGTAGAAGGCTGTGAGCGCTTGGTGACATTCCAGCTTCCAAGCACTATCCCTCGGTCTTTTCCTGATCCAGGACTGCAGCTCCGTTAATGAGACGAGCTGGGTAAATACACGGCTGTTCACCGTCAAGGAAGCGCCAGAGATGTTGCAGCCTTCGCGCATGTTTGCGCATCATCAGCCACGGCATGCCCAGTCCGCCACACAACAGGTGCTGACAGCAGATGGATCGTCTGATCATGGGAGCACGTCCAATCCATAAAAAGCGAAAGAGGAGGCGCTCCATTTTTGTCAGAGTTGGGCCGGGGCAAGGCACAACGGTCAGGCGGTAGCAGATGAAGGATCCGATGAACGCATTCGCTACCTCTGCCCGAACTTTCAGAGACAACTTCCTCTCGGCACATTTCTGTGTGAGAGAGGCCAACCTGTTCGTCACATCGCTCCAGTTTTTCTCCATCTGCAGGTCCGGACCGAACCAGACCTCGAGAAATTTAACCGGTCCTTCCGTCCAGCGCCCCACGACACTGTCGGATGGCATGGACTTGCCTCTCCAAGTGCCGAGCTGCAAGCCCACCGACTTTTCCTGGTTTAACTTTGCTCCTGTCACTTCTTCATATTCCTTGAGAGGGCTGCCGAGCAACTGGACATGTCCGGCGCTTGACACCAGCACTCTGATGTCGATGGTGTCAGCTGATACGGATCTTCCACATTCCACATACGCTTCTCCCACCACATCACCGAAGACAAGCGCCAATCTCTTTGCTAAGACCTTGGCCAAAACATTGAACTCTGTGTTTAGCAGAGTTATGGGCCTGAAGTTGTCTATAACGTCCCGTTTGTTCGGGTATTTTCTCAGCAGCGCCACCGTTCCCCGGTTCACAAAACCGATAATACTCCCGTTCTGCTGCCAGTTGCAGTAGACATCTGCCAAGTGGTCGCCGAACAAATCTGGCATGTACGTATAAAGCTCGTAGGGTGGACCATCCAAACCTGGCGATATACTCCTCGTGCAGTTAGGCATCACTTCCCTTATTTCATCTGCTTGTATCTGTCTTTCGCAGCACTGCGCTGCGGTCGTCGAGAACCGTGACAGTCTGTCGGGGTATGCACCGAAGTCCATACACCGATCCCGCGCACTGCCGCTCTCGAACAAAAATGTTGTTGAAAAGCCGCACACATGTGCTCGGGTTCGAGCAGTATGCGCCCGTTTTGATCAGGCAAAGACCGAATTGTGGACATGTGCCAGGTCGTGCCTCCACCAACCAAGCCCATTGAACGGCTTTCGTCCCCTCGTGTCTTAGAGTACGCGCTCTAGCTCTGACAATGCAGCCTTCATGCTTTGCGTTGAAGAGCCAATCTCGAGTGCCAATGGTCGAGTGCCAATCTCGCCGCAAGCACGTCGGTTGCGATGCCTGTCCTAAACGCCTCTTCAAGCTTTCTAACTAACTCTCCCTCTATTCTATTTTCCTCTATCACTACTCCTTTGCTAAACCTTATCGATTCTACTCTAATAGCCCCTTTCAGGGTAAACCATCACCTGTTGTTCACGATCGCACCCGTCAACACACGCTTAACTAATTCGCTAATCCGGCCTCTGTAAGCTTTGTGCGCCGGGAACGAAGCGTTCAATTTCCACAATGTTAATATTTTTTGCAATGTTCTTGGTGTTGGTGGGGTGTGGTAATTTACGTCTGACATATCGATGAGCTGTTTTATATGTTCCATTAATCCTTGATGTGCAATGTTTATGGCTGTGTACTTTGTGGGGAGATAGGTGATTTTGATGTTGTTTTCTTATTGTAGCTGTTGTGTGTGTGTGCTTTGTTATGTTTGCGATGTTGTTGTTTGTGGTGATGCTGGTGGTGGTGTGGTTCTTGTTGGTGGTGATGCTTGGGGTGATGCTGATTGTGTGCTGGTTGTTGGTGGTGATGATTGTAGCGTTGCTGCGAGTCCCCTTCCTTGTTTGTCCTCGCTTTTGGAAGGCGTAGCTAAGTGGTTTTTCCGTTTTTGTTTATTGTGGCAGACCTTTTGTCACTTCACTCTCGCCTATTACTCCATGTCGGATTCTGTGGCGTCTTGGAGGGGTATGTGCTCCACTGTTGTTGGTGGTGGTAGTTTTTGTTGCTTTTGCAGTTACTGCAAATGTAGTTACTGGTATTGCCGCCACTACTGAGGCTGTTTTAGCTGTCCGTGGCCTTGGTATGGGTACGACGGACGTTGTCCTCCTACTCACCGTGGAAGAGTCTTCTGCCTCTGTTGCCTGCTCTTGGTAGCAGTGGATCAGGTGTCGGAAGGAGGGGGCCGTCTTCTTGGCTTCTTCTGCGGGCAAAAGGCCCTGATGTGACCCCTTTGTCCACAGAGATAACACTTTGGGCGCCTTCCTTTCATGGTTATGGGGAGTTGGATTCCTTCTTCGAGGTCTATGATATCAGGGATAGACTCGATACACACCTGGTCAGTTTGTATTAGCATTTGCATACCTATACCTTACCAGTTTTCTCTTCCCATTCTCTGTATTTGCAGTATGTTGGTCCTGTCCTCGATTCCAGAAAGTACAGATGCGGCCAGCCAAGGTATGGGCACGTCGGGCGTGACCTGGGTCACTTTGACCCTCACAATTTTCTGCCCGCAGTAGGAGGGCACCAAGACTATCTACTCACTCTTTAGGGTTTCCAAAGAATGAGACGTCGCCACTTGCGGGGTGGCGAAAAGTACGTCTATTGTGGTATACTTTTTTCCTCGGGTTTTGCGCGCCCAGACGCAACGAAAGGCCTTTTGGATTTGAGCCTCCGGGGCTCTCTCTCCGACCGGTGTGACATGTTGCTTATGGTTACGGTATGTCACCGTCCGCGGCTGATGGTCCTTGAAAAAATCGCGTTGACTTTTCAGGGAAACTCTATTGTCATTTCTTGTCACCATGGCCCTTGCGACTGCCATCTCCTCCTCCGTGATTAGCTCTGTTTCTATATTTCGGTCCACACCTGCGAAAGAAGTGGACCCTTTTTCAGCGGCACCATTATTGCTGCCGCTACTGCTGCTACCGATCTTGTTGTTGGTGCTGTTGTTGTTGCTACTGCTACAAATGGTGTTGTTGGTGTTGTTGCTGTTATCACTGTTGTAGTTGGTTGTGTTTTTAGTGCCACCGTTGTTGTTGTTTTCGGTGCAATTTGTATTGTTGTTGTTGGTGTTGTCATTGTTTATTTTCTTGTTAGTGGTGTTAATATAGTTGTTGAATTTGTTGTCATTTTTTTTTATGTTGTCTGTATTTTGGTTGTCGCTGTTACTGTTGTAGTTGGTGTGGTAATTTTTTAAAAATTAGTGTTCTCAGTGTTGTTGTCATTGCTCTCTTTGTTAACGTTGTTTGTTGTGTCAATTCCCATTTTCGCCGCAACCCTCCTCACGACTTTTTCGCCGTTGTCACCCGAGGGCAGACATATTGAGGGGCGTGGCTCAGCAATGTTTTTTGGATAATTTTTGAAAGTAAAATGTTCAAATATTTGTGCCAAAATGCCCAAATATTATACTTTCCCCTTCACAGGGCAAAGTCCAAGGGCTTATGTCCCTTACACAATAACACAAATTTAACAATAAATAATTTGTGACAGGTAAATAAAGCGACTTACTGGTAGCGAGCAAAAAGACGTCCGATCAGACCAATCTAAACTATAATAAAGGGAGGACTGCGGGATAACGTCCAGAATATATATTTTTTATCCCGTTTGTAAAATAAGTTGGATTACTTTGAATAAATAATGAATGAATATTACATAATTTATCTACTAAATTTCGTCATTATTGATTAAATATAAATAATTTTGTCGCTTATTATAAGATTCATTTCTTTAAAAATTTCAAATATCAACACTTCCAGTTAGCGATCGCTTAAATAAACAGTCATATATTTCCGCCATTGGATTACGTTACTGATTACATAAGACAATGTAACGCAGTCTTCGTTCAATTTCTGTGTATATTGCCAATTACGATTTGATTTGATGTATCATATCTACATGTATATATACTTGTGTATAATATCAATATGCACACTACACATGCTAGCAGAAAACCACCCGAATGGTGGTTTTTCTGCTAGTAATAATTGTTTCTACTTTTGGAACAGGCCAGCAAATTTCCCAGTTCATTACTGGTACTTTATTTTATCGACCCGGTAAGGATGAAAGGCAAAGTTAACATCGACGGGATTTGAACTCAGACCGTAAAGGGACGTAACTATGCTGGAAAGCATGGCGTCCGACCCTCTACCGATACTGCCAATTCACCGCCCTTTATAATAGTAATAATAATAATAATAATAATACAAGGATGATTTGTTAAACCTTCATTACGTTTACTGACTGGTGACGTGCGTTTCGCTATTGATCAGCTCAAGGTTTGATCTGTATCGATCTGATCAAAAGCTCGTCGGACCTTTGCTGTTGTAATGACAGAATGAATTTATAAAGCATATAAATGTCTAACATTTTGCGTTCGTATACTGGTCAATTTATGTTGTTTTGATTAGTTGTTTAGCTATGAGGAATGTTTTGGCATGTGTGACAGGTGGGGGTGAGTATAGTGACGGGGAAGTGGTGGGGAGCGATGGCTGATGTGAGTTGCGGGATGTGGTGTTTTGGCTTGCCATAGACATGTTGGCGTGTATGTGATGAGGCCGTGGTGCTGTGTGTGGTGTGGATGAGGTAGGGCTCTGTGTGATATGACATGAAAAATGCGGTAATGTACTAGGGTTTGGTGCGTTTCTGCTGGTAATCAGTTTGTCACGGAAGAGTGAGTGGACATAAGGGAGGTAGGTTATACTGTTTAAGAATCGTTAAAGGGAATTTGTGCTATAAAGAATTAATCATGTGATGAGGATGGTATGATGTTATTGTTTGAAAATACCATAGAAAAGACTATAAATTATTTTATAAAAAATATTGTTTGGAGAGGTTGTTAAAACACTGCGGGTGGGGGCAAGATACTTGTTCAGTGCATATTGTGTGAAAGAATATAAAAAGGAAAATAAATAAGTAAATACACACGCACCCATGGGCATATGCACATGCATACACATCCACACATACATCAATGTAAATATATATACAGTCATGCATCACCCCAAAGAGGCACACACAAAATGTACATGGAGCCAGACGGGCACATATTACTAGATGCGTCTGATCATGGCAGGGAATATGGGATTTCCATACTGATCATCCTGCACTCCCACACTGGCCCCACAGGCTCATGTGCACATCATACGTATCATAGGTATGTTCGGATACAAAGTCCCATGCAGGTATCGTACATATGTCTGCGTCTCTGCATGTGTACACGCTAACGAGATATGTGTGCTCATTTTCCAGTGTTCCATACTATTATATGGCTGTGCAGTGGTGCAGACAAACACATATGCACATATACACACTCACGCACCTGTACAAACGCACATATACATATGTACATACATATATATATACATGTTGCGCACACGAAACAGGTATTGATGTACGTGCGCTGGCATTTCATGTAGATGATATCTTGTGGGTATAAATATATATATATATATATATTGCCCCACATGGCTGTCACTAACACGCAAACAAAATCAAATAAAAACACGCCACTACTCTATCCTCCACACTTCTACTCAATGCACAAGGTGTCAGCCCTTCCACCAATGCACAAGAATAGAAGGTCCAATTCGTTAACAATTGGGTTGGTAACCATCCACCCCACATCCCTTTCTTCATTCTTACTGACAACTCCCACTTGTAAGCCGAAGTGAAAGTGAGGAATTTCACAACCTTTCGCGCGGATAGTATCGACAGAAGGAAGGGTCAATCTGTCAATTTCCTGCATGATTCCTTTACGGCAGAAGGAAATACCACATTCTCCAATGGCTGTTGTGCATCAGTCACTGTGCACAACAATGCCAATGACCTAATAGTAGTTGGGCTCTATAGGCCACCCACACAACCATACTGCGCTTTAAAGAATGCCTCGACAGTATTAAGTGCTTTACTCAACAGTGCCATTCTAGTAAGATACTTATGATGTGAGACTTAAATCTACTCTGTGTTGATTGGTCTACAAACAGTTTTAAACCATGCACTCCCACCTCAACTGCTGACAAAGAAGCAGTAGAGTTAATTCTCGACTTTATTAATGAGGTTTCCTTGTCCCAACTTGTTCTTGCACCAACAAGCTATCAGAAGAACATTTTGGACCAAGTATTTATAACCACACTAACACTATACATAATATTAGAGTGGAAAAACCCTTCTTTCAGACGAAAGCTAATCCCAGTGAACTCTCTCCAGCTCACCTATTTGATAACATGGATCTCTATAATGCCAATTGGGATGCAATCATGAATGAGCTATCACATGTTCACTGGACTTTTACAAACACACACATCTCCACCAACATGAAAACAGCTTGGCAAATCTTTTTAGACAGTGTGACAAGCATATGTGCAAAACATACCCCACCAAGGCCTGTGAACAAAACTAAGTCCGCAATTCCTCCAAACAGAAAAAAACTATTATCAGAAAATAAAAAGAACAAACAAAAAATTAACAAACTAAAGTACTGCCAACATCAATACACACATTCGACAGCTACCGCACTGCACGATTAAAAAAAATATGACTTCCAACAATATATGAAGACCATCATCAATAACCAAAGAACAGCTGAAGAGAAATGGACTATTGAGAAACTCAAACTCAACCCCAAACTGCTATTTTCATTTGCTAAAAAACACAAGATCACTGTCTCCAATGTTGGCCCTCTTATTAATGAATATGGCACTCTCCAAGATAATGCCAAAATCATGGCAGTGATACTGCAGAAACAATACTGATCTATTTTCAGCAATCCTCATAAGGCCGATCTGAGCTGTATCAGTGATGTTAATCCCCGACACACTACATACAACGGCGTACCTGATGTCTTAGCTGCAATAAACGAAATAAAACACAATTCAACAGTAGGATCCGATAAGTTCCCTTCTTGTGTCCTGTAGGTGTGTCGACATCAACTTGCATCACCTCTTGCTAATCTGTGAAGAAACTCACTGGATGCTGGCTATATTTCTGAAACCTTTCTACCCCAGTCTGTTGTCTCAGTTTTGAAAAAGGGAAACAAGTCCCTTGCCGGGAAATACCGTCCGATCTCACACACCTTTCATATCATCAAGGTATTTGAGAGGGTGATGAGAGCACGAACAACTCACTTTCTTGAAAGCAAAATGCTGCTGAACTCCAGCCAACATGGGTTCCGTAATGGAAGGAACTGCCTAACGCAGCTTCTGCACCACTTTAATGACTGACATTTTGAGGCTTTGGGTGAGGACACCAAAACTGATGTCATCTACCTTGATTTCAGCAAGGTCTTTGACAGGGTTGATCAAAAGATTCTACTGAATAGACTATTCACCATTGGTGTTTCTGGAACGTTACTGCAATGGATCGTGTATTTCCTGACGGACAGAGCCTGACATGTTGTATATATATATATTAAAAAAAATTTACCATATATATATATATATGGTAAATTTTTTAAAGTCGTTTGGAAGCCTCGACAATGCAGATGGGTAAATCTCCGGGTAACAAGATCCGGTGGTGGAGAGAGAGATGTAAGTGGGTGTACGTTGAGATGCGTGGCGTGTATAAGACTGTAGCGTGTAGAGGAATGAAGGAAAGAGCGTAAAGGATAAAAATAAAAATAACAACATGAGATAGAGTTACATTGGGAGAGATTTAATTGTCCCTATATATTTCGGATTCACATCCATCAACTGGGGTTTTTTCCTGGGGGGGAGGTTGTCTGTCGGAAAGGTGCGCAACGTGTCCTCCGCTGTTCGTTGTTTTGAATATCTGAGGTATTCAGCAGACCGCGCGTGCGCGTGTAATGGGGTCGGTCAGACAGAGGTCAGCGGCCGAAGTAGTTCTTTCAATTGTGGGAGTGGGATGGCGCTAGCTGTCAGTCCATAGTATTCTCTGCTTGTTTGGTGAATGTTACTGTGTGTGTGCGCGTGTTGTTGTCTCGCTTGAGTGTGTGTGTGTGTGTGCGTGTGTTGTTGCCTTGTTCCTCTGTATTGGCAGTGTAGTATGTTCGTATGGTGGAATGTTACTGTGTGTGTGTGTGTGCGTGTGTTGCTGTCTAGCTTGTGTGTGTGTCTGTGCGTGTGTTGCTGCATCGTGTGTTAACTTAAACCAACCACCTCATTTCGCTTCTCTCGGATCGGTTGTTTAATTGTGGCCCTATGCGTTTGATCCAAAGTGCTTCCTGGATACGTAATGTGCCGACGTTTCATTCTGTCGCTAGAATTGTGACAATGGGCCTTCCGTCTTTGTTTCCGCATTTGGCTATGTGTTTCCGGAAAGACTAAGCCCTGGTGTTATTGTGCTCCTTGATCCGGATGTGCAACGGCCGGATTGTGCTACCTATATTATATTGGTTGCACTTGTTACGTTCTATCTTATACACGACGTATGTGCGTAGGCAACAGTTCGAATGGCGCATCGGCCAGTCTCTGAGGGAGCAAGCGTCAGTTGATTTCCCGGGTTTCCTGGAGAGGCATCTTCGCAGGGAGGGCCCGAGTGGGCCAGTTGGATGTCGAGGCACTCCCTCCGTATAGCCTTGCGGATAGCGTTGGTGGTATTCTCGCCCAGGTGTGGCATTTTAAGGAAGCACTTGCCTTGGGTGCCTCTCTGTCTCTTGTGCCTGGTGTCTCCTATTCTGTCTGTGAGCAAGATAGGGTACCCGTTCGTCTCCAGCACCTCGAGGAATCGCTTGGTATGAGTGACACCAATCGCGGGATCGCTGCATCTGATTTTGATTCGCGCAATCTCGTTCGTGATGTAACCTCTTTTGGCACTGTTAGGGAGGGTGGACTTGTAGTGGACGAACAGGTCCCTGCAGGCTGCCTTTCGGTAGAAGTTGCAGTGGATCTCTCCCTGTTCCGTGATGTTAATTCAGAAGTCGAGGAGGGCAAGTGACCCGTCGTCGTTGGGGTGTTCAACACTGAAGTCAATGTTCACGTCCGTGTTGTTGAACGTCTCATAGATTCTATTCGCCATGTCTTGGTAGAATGTGAGGATGAGGGTATCGTCCACGTACCTTGAGAAAAAGGCGACGGCGTTGGGGTGGCAAGCGAAAATATGAGTGGATCTTGTCGAAACGCCACAACGAGAACATCGACACTAACGAACAGACGGACCAGAACCACGTGGAAAACAACAACTTAACAACCGCCACCGCCGCAACTACCAACACCGAGACATACCTCAACGATGCAACGCACCTGGTCACCGACCTAACCGGCACGCTCACGAGCGACGAGCTGAAACTCCTACACCTCGGACCTAAGTTCATCGTCACACATCGTATCGAGCGTGGAGGGACCACTCTACAAAATTTCATGGCTCCTAGCCAGAATACTCAAACCCATCTTAGACACCTTGCCGGGACACGTTAACAGCTCCGAGGAGGTGTTGAAGCGCCTGCATCAAATGGATCCCAACACCAGAAGGAATAACAGATATGCCTTCAGCCTTGATGTAGTCGCTCTCTACGCCTCGGTCCCGGCACTCCCGGCCGTCAAAATACTAATGGAACGCGTCCAATCCACCGACCTACACTGCTTCGGGCTCACCACCACTGACATACACCAACTCCTATCCATCGTCGTCGACAACACCTACTTCGGATTCCTTGACCAAATATACCAACAAACCTCGGGATTGCCCATGGGATCAAGCCTATCAGGTGTGCTAGCGATCTCTTACATGGACAACCTCGAACGCAAGGCACTCAACGCCTGCCACCCCAACGCCGTAGCCTTTTTCTCAAGGTACGTGGACGATATCCTCATCCTCACATCTTCCTAAGACACGGCGAACATAATCTATGAGACGTTCAACAACACGGACGAGAACATTGACTTCAGTGTTGAACACCCCAACGAAGACGGGTCGCTTGCCCTCCTCGACTTCCGAATCAACATCACGGAACAGGGAAGGAGCCACTGCAACTTCTACCGAAAGGCAGCCTTCAGGGACCTATTCGTTCACTACAAGTCCGCCCTCCCTAACAGTGCCAAAAGAGGATACATCACGAACGAGATCGCGCGAATCAAAAACAGATGCAGCGATCTCGCGAGTGGTGTCTCTCATACCAAGCGATTCCTCGAGGTGCTGGAGACGAACGGGTACCCTACCTCGATCACAGACAGAATAGGAGACACCGGACGCAAGAGACAGAGAAGCACCCAAGGCAAGTGCTTCCTTAAAATTCCACACCTGGGCGAGAAAACCACCAACGCTATCCGCAAGGCTATACGGAGGGAGGGCCTCGACATCCACCTGGCCCACTCGGGCCCTCTCTGCGAAGATGCCTCTCCAGGAAACCCGAAAAATCTACTGACGCTTGCTCCCTCAGAGACTGCCCGATACGCCATGCGAACTGTTGCCTACGCACATACGTCGTGTATAAGATAGAATGTGACAGGTGCAACCAATACTACATAGATAGCACAATTCGACCTTTGCACATCCGGATCAAGGAGCACACTAAAACCAGGGCCTCGTCTTTCCGGAAACACATAGACAAATGCGGAAACAAAGACGGAAGGCCTATTGTCACAATTCTAGCGACTGAAAGAAACGTCGACACGTTACGTATCAAGGAAGCGCTTTTTATCAAACGACTGCAACCGCAAATAAACAACCGACCAGAGAGAAGCGAAATGAGATGGCTGGTTTAAGTTAACAAGCGATGCAACAACACACAACACACGCACACACACATGCAAACGAGACAACTACACACACACACGCACACACACACAGTAGCATTCCACCATACGAACATACTACACTGCCAATACAGAGGAACAAGGCAACACACGCACACACACACACTCAAGCGAGACAACAACACACGCACACAGACACACAGTAACATTTAACAAACAGGCAGAGAATGGACTGCCAGCTAGCGCCATCCCACTCCCTCATTCGGCCGCTGACCTCTGTACGACCGACTCCATTTTCCGCGCACGCGCGCTCTGCCGAATACCTCAGATATTCAAAACAACAAACAGCGAAGGACGCGTTCCGGACTTGTCCGACAGACAATCTTTTTCCCCACCCCGGAAAAAAACCCCAGTTGATGGATGTGAATCCGAAATATATAGGGACTATTAAATCTCTCCCAAGGTAACTCTCTCTTGTGTTATTACTTTTATTTTATCCGTTATACTCTTCCCTTCATTCTACACATCTTATACACACCACGCATCTCAACGTACACCCACTTACATCTCTCTCTCCACCACCGGACCTTGTTACCCGGAGATTTACCCATTTGCATTGTCGAGGCTTCCAAACGACTTAAACCTAATATTATTTCACATAATATGGCTATGAAAAAAACCTATAAATATAAAAACTAATAACGATAATAATATTATTAATGGAAACAGTAGATTACATAATGACAGCCACCATTCTACAATTCCTCCTAACGGCCATTTTCTCTATAACAAAAACATCTTAATGATAAGAAAAATATTGTGAATAAAGAGGATAGTAATAACACTAAACCTAACATCTATAATACTAAATATAAAACTGAAGGTAATAATCAAAATAGTTTTAATCTTAATCACTTTAAGTATACTTATTAGTAACAAAAATAAAAATAATAGAAGATGGCTTAATTCATATTTTAATCCACCTTCCAACTTAAATGTATCTACTAATATACATATTCTTCTCTATTATTGAATAAAGATTCCCACTTAAACTTAAATACTATTATTTAATTAATAAAAATACCATTAAAATATTTATTCAACAACACCAAACATTGCTAATCACATAGCGCGTAGTAATAATAAGAAATTTAATAAATATTTTATTTCTTGTAACTTAAATAACAATTCACAACCAGTAGATACACTTAACAATATTGTACCTAATAATACTAGTAACCATTCTCATAATACATTAATATCTAGAAATATTAACAGGAATTGCAGCACTCATACATCTAATTCGAATAACTCTTCACATTTTTACCCAGAAAACTGCTTAATCGATAACCATAATTGTAGATTTAATAACGTAAGCCCTCTCAATAGAAATTGCCTCGTTAAGAATATTGTTTATTCCTGTACTGTCAGCAGTTCCATCAGCTCCAAAATCTATACTGGTTCTACTTCGACTAGTTTTGAGAGGAGGTATAATTCCCATATTCATAATTTCAAAAACTCTAAACTTAAGCATGCGACTTCATTATCTAGTTTTATATCATTTTTGAAGAATAATATTACACCTTACACCCTGACCTAGAAAGTGATTGCCAAAACCTCACCTTATAAACCTCCCAATAAAATTTGTAACCCTTGCCTTCTTGAATCACATATCATTATTTACTCATATGGATGATTTGTACTCTTGATAGCATATGACTTTGTCTCCTCTATTCAACTATGTGGTGCTTTAGATGATATGTCTTGAGTGCCTAATTCATAATACTTCCATCTATATTGGATTTTTAATTTGATGATCATATTTGTTTACTCAACATTACAATAGCTCATTTGGACATTTTGAAAAATAATAATTATTATGACTGAATTATGTAGTCGAACCTATAGTCTTGCATCTGTCTGTAATCCCTCACTATGCTACACGTGCATCTAAACTTTTTAAAATGTATTTTAAATATATTTTTAAATATATTTAAAAAAATATTTTTGGAGATGTATTTTAAAATTTATATTTGAATTGCATGCCTTCTCGTATTAACTTTATTAACTTTCCTAAATACTTATGATATATGTTTTTCACTGTACTTAACTTATCTGTAACAGAATGCTTTTTTTAATTTTTTACATTTTTATTGCTTTTATCTGCTCCTAGTCTTCATATGGTTTTTTCTATCTCTTATATAAATGTTTAGACTAGCATCTAGCATCCCATAATATGTATCCTCCTACTGTTCATGTAACAAAGTTTTGATATTATATTTGTGTTTGGCTTTTGTTATCAACTCCGATGATTCTGGTCTTGTGTTAGGATGAAACGATCGCCAGTGATTAAATGTTTGTAGTTTAAACACTCTTTCATTGTCATTTACATTATATATATATATATATATATATATATATATGTGTGTGTGTGTGTGTGTGTTTGTGTGAATGTGTGTGTGTGTGTGTGTGTGTGTTTGTTTGTGTGCGTGTGTGTGTGTTTGTTTGTGTGCGTGTGTGTGTGTGCGTGTGTGTGTGTTTCTGTATTTCTGTATTTCTCTCTGTCTCCCCCCCTCTCTCCCTAAATGTATGCGACTTAATGCACAATCTCCCTAACACAAAATATTACACACAAGAGTAAGCTGAGAAGTTCATAGGCTAACTATAAAGGAGTGATGCTGCTAGGTCAGTGAAATCTTGCATGCATTAAATTCAAATATTCTTATTAATAAGTGCATTGTTCCTTTCCAGGAACTATGTGGAAAAATGAACTTCATTTAGTCACTCCATGAGAGTTTGAAATTTTCAGCCTATGAAATATTTAGTCGACCCCTCGGACATATTTCCTCCAATATCTGAAAGGTAATACAAACAATTCTCAACAACCACTTATTGCATCACATTTTCTCTCCACCAGACATCAGAGACAACGAATATGGTTTCACAGATCTAGATCTAACGGAAATATAAGTTGACATATATTATAAAATCTTGTCTTCTTCACATTTTATTAGTGTCTCCCGCCTTTACCCATTCTCTGATGCTCTACATTGTAATTGCCTCTAATGAGGCACTCTGCAATTCAACATTTGCTACATTCTACTCCTGCTTAGATTGTCACATACAGGTGTCACTTGTACACAATACCATTAATTCACACCAACATAAAGTGAGTCATGGTTTTAAGAACATCTGTCAATATGAAGAAGATAACGTTCTCTAAAAGAAATAATTCTGTCAGTACATACAACTGTTACATAATGTCGTACCTTGTACTCTCTAATTATGATTAACATACACTTAAGACTTTCAACATTAATACAAATATTGGAATATCTGATGAAACCTAAGAAATAACACATGAACAAATTGTTTCACACACATTAAATTCCCTATATAGAGCCAGAAAATACATCAATCCCGCTCAATTTCTAACACTCTACAAGGTTCAACTTAAACTCACATTATACTACAGCTCAAATCTACACAACAATGCTACTGCTACTCACAATCACTATTGAGCAAATCAGAAAGGACAGTCATACACTTGTCGTCTGTTATTATTCGTTCTGTTTACATCACATGTATAATGACATGTTGTTCAGCTGTAGATATTTGCATAACTTTTTCACCTGATGCGTATTCATCGTATCCTAGCCAACTCTCATACTTTTTCTTCTTAATATTATTCTCTCCCCATTTAAAGATTCCCATAATCTCTCCTGTCCAGAACAATGCCCGTCTAGTTTTATTTCCCGGCTCATGTTTTAACAGTGATTTACAGATGTTCAACTTGAACATCAAACAAGACATTCAGACGAGAGTGTTATGAGGGATTTCTCTCTGATTTTGACAATTTTTAAAGAAAAATATGTGACAATTTGATCCTCAACTTTTTTTTATTGTTTAATGAATTTGAATTTTTGATAGCTTCCATTATTAATATTATAAAGGGCTGTGAATTGGCAGTATCGGTAGAGGGTTGGACGCCATGCTTTCTAGCATAGTTACGTCCCTTTACGGTCTGAGTTCAAATACCGTCGAGGTTAACGTTGCCTTTCATCCTTACGGGGTCGATAAAATAAAGTACCAGTAATGTACTGGGTAATTGCTGGCCTTGTGCCAAAAGTAGAAACAATTATTAATATTATAAATATAGAAAAAGAAATGCGTTACATTTGAGTTGCAAGTAACCCTTCCTTTAATATGTGTAGCTCATCCAGCTGGAAAAGTGTAGTAGACTACATTCTTCTATCGAAAACATGTAATGATTGAAAGAAAACATGAGTAAAAAATAAGCCCGAACAGAAAATATAGTCTTCCGAAACGTCACGTACATTGTATAGTTCTGCTTTGTCTAGCTAAAGGTATCCAATGGGAGATATCTTATCGTTTCGCTCGTTGAAAGTCAGTGGAGCTATACGGTAGATGATGATCCTGAAAGGAACACGGCAAGCTATCATGTTTTCTCACACTGAAGCCTTTGTCCAAAAATGTTCAATCATGTGAAATACGTTAATTGTACCCAATAATAACATTCCGGTCTTAAATAGGGTGGCTAGACATCTGAGCGACTCACAAAAATATATAAAGATATATACTTCTTCAAATGATACCACCACAAGAGATTTTATCTCACTGATCTCGAGCCACATTTCGTCTCTCTTATGGGATTCATTGATATACAGATGTAGCTGAAGATGTCATGCTTCTTCTAAGTAGTTAGTTACAAGTTTACAAGGCAACCAATGAAGTAGTCACTAAAAACTAAGAGAGGGCGTGATTTTAAAAAAGGATAGATGGGTCAGAAAAAAAGAAGGAGAAAAAGTGAAAGTCAAAAGAAGTGAAGAGAAAGAAATGAAAATATGAGAAGAGAGCGTACATAAAGAAGATTAGTGCTATGACACAGTGCAGAAAGTTAATCACTCTGTCATTTATTCTGTATTTTCCAAATCGCTTTCGCTGTCTTCTGACTTTATATTTGTTCTTTTTTTCCTCCTGCAAGTGTATGTAAATATTTCATTACAATTTAGTATGTATCCTAATTACAACATATCATGTTTACTCTATCGCCTACATATGTTAATACAATCATGGCACCTGGTGTCTGTGAGAGTAGTTATATTTTGAACAAGTGGGTGGTGAAAGTGAGAACAAGATTGTAATGTAGAGAACTATGTTTTACAGGTTAAGACAAAAAACATGATACATTTAAATTACAAATTAATTATTCATGTTATTACAGCAAATGGAAATTTAAAAATTATCAAATAACATTGTACTTAACAAAATCAATATAATTGAGGAGGGAATGACGACTTGGTGACAATCTCATATTCAGTCATATCTTTGGCAGTATCGGTAGAGAGTCGGACGCCATGTTTTGAAGCATGGAGTTACCTCCCTGTATGATCTGAGTTCAAATCCCACCGAGGTTAACTTTACCTTTCATCCTTACGGGATCGATAAAATAAAGTACCAGTAATGCACTGAGTAATTGCTGGCCTTGTGCCAAAAGTAGAAACAATTATTTGGATTGGCAGTGTCGGTAGAGGGTCGGACGCCATGCTTTGCAGCACTAGTTACGCCCCTTTACGAACTGAATTCAAATCCCACCGAGGTTAACTATGCTTTTCATCCTTACATAGTCGATAAAATAAAGTACCAGTAATGTACTGGGATAATTTCTGGCCTTGTGCCCAAAGTAGAAACAATTACTTACTCTCATCGAAGACAACTTCTGGTATCACTTATAAGATATTCTCATCGAACATTCTTATATAATTGAAACAATTAACCTAGGTAAGATAATTATTTTAACCAATATAAAATATGTCCTTGTGTTACTTATTTTCACTCATTTATGTTCTGATCCAATGTGATTTTCACTGCTACTGATTAGTCGATAGAATAAGTAACAGTCTTGTATTGCGAATCGGTTCGGTTTCTCAATACATATGTCATGCCAGTTTATATTATCGTGGCCATGTATGTTATATTTACTATTAGCAATATGCTTAAGGTACATATATCAGTGCTGCTGATGCACATTGGTAACTGTTTGAAAAATTGTTTATCTTCTTATATAATTAGATTTCTGGATAATATATTTTATGATATTTGTCTTAGACTTCACCAGATTGAGAGTTATCCCGTATTTTAAATTTTATTTTAACTGGGTTTGGGAAATATATAGTTATTGAGATAATATATATGACATGATCTATTGAATAAGGATAATGCATGAGGTAAAGGTATTTGAATGGTTAACGTATTTATTAAAAAAGTGAGGTTGAGAAACTAACTTTATGACCGCTCAACCAACTAAAGAAAGCAATCAAAAACACTTTGGTTAATGTTGTCCGCAAGACACCTACATGGTAGTATGATCTTGACTGGAATGCTTTTGATCATAGGTTTCCTCAGTAATGACTGACATGAGCTCAACAACAGAAGAGGGATAAAATTAATAGACCCCAACTCCAGTAAATTATACAGTTGTGAAACAGGAAATTATCTCCATATGTATTTGAACTTGGATTAATGGAGTAGTGAAAAAATATGGAATATTACATTTGGTTTCGTTATAACAATGCTTTTATTGAATTTCCGAAATGTTTTGGTTAGTAGAGTCAGTAGCGCGCTGTTCTTAATGACATCATATAATGCGTTTTGTCATTTAACACAGAATTCATATCTCATTCAGTAGAAACGTGACTTCCATTCTTCCGTTCCTGATAAACTTTCTATAACTAATGGCCTCGATGTATTTACATCTATCACTCCCTAAAATTTGAGTACCTCTTCTTAAGTTAGGAATCACTCACATTGTTCATGACAAGAACAATGAGTAATAAGATCAATTTTACAGTTTTGAACTGTATTCTTCAAATTATCTGTTTATCCTGCGTTAGTTTTAATCAATTAAATCCCCATTACATTATTTGGACCTCTGTCAAATCTAGGAATATCAACAATCTTTTAAAAACAACTGATGGTTTTTATTATACAATCAAATATGCTACCTGTTAAAACCAAGAATTTAATCTAACGAAGTTGTCATCTTACGGCTTACTTGTCTCTCTCTCCATATATATAGGACTGTACCGTTGTGTTCATTGTATTCACAACTATATCAGGTGACTGGTAGAGATGTCCTAACTATATAAGACTTCATATTTTATTAAATTATACATTATTTAAATAAATATCCATTTGACTCGTGACATTTCGTACTTGATGCAATGGTATGATAAAATTAACATTGCTTCGGTTATAGAAAATGTAATTAGCTAATCAAAATATTTTCTAAAAAAAAACAATAAAATACTAATATGAAATGTAAATGAAATGCACAATATAGAGAAACAAATGACATACTCTACAGTTTCCATCTTTGTGCCCGATGTATCTGTATTCAAATAACATCGAGGCAACGCTTGTTTTAGCCCAGGGACGTGCAACGGGGGGCCCGTGGGCCACAATCCGGACCGCCAGACCACTCAGAGTTTCCCGCGATAACCGTTTTTAATTTTTACCTTGTAGGCTTATTTAGAATTTGTTTCGTAATCGTAATACACTTTTCTATTAGTTGACCTATATTAAAGGGCTTCACTGATAGGGTTATGCGTATTATAATTTTCCAGTTCCATGTTATGGAGAGAAGTTTTGGTGAATCTTTGGAATAGTGCTTAATAAATATTAATGGCCCTAATAGTTGTTCCAATGTTCAAAACTGGCCCGCCAATGGAATATGTTGCACACCTTTGTTTTAGCCTATCTAACACGAAAAATGAATATGTTGGTGTCAAGTTAATGAGAAATTTAAAAATGTCCTGGTCAAATTATGAGGCAATAATTAGTCACAAGACTGCAATTAGCACATATAATATTTTCAAACGTTGTTATTAATATTCACAGGACAGCGTAACTGGGAAAATATGTGTTTATATTGAACAGTCATCGCAAACACATACGCAACAACAATTACACAAGGTATACATATTGAAAAAAACAACAATTTTATTGACTCTAAATCAAAACATCAGACACATTCAAATTCACCAGTTACTTATAACAATTATATTGATACAAGAAATTACATACCTGTAAATTACTGCTGCCAACGCAGCTAAAATTAGGCTGATTAAAAGGCAAACTATAGGAAACACAACCGCCATTATATCATTGGTACTTGTTCCTAGCTCTTGTACATCTGTTCAAAGACAAAATATTATATATATATATATATATATATATAGAGAGAGAGAGAGAGAAGAATAGGAGATATATCTCCCTCTATATGGAGAAAGAGAGGTGGGGAGAACGATCAGTCGTTTTACTAAATGAGATTAGTAAGATCAGTATAAAACTTAGTACTTTATATATTAAAGAAAATAGAAAATATTAAAATCAATTTTTATATCAATTATTAAAATATCCTTATATTTGGCGAGGGTCATGTTGTTATAATATTTTCAGAAATAATAATAAATCTCACTAACTGTTTGGTTTGGGTTGGTTTTCGCTTCAATATATTTTAGATCCTTATAGTTAATTCAGCTAGGAAATCTATGTTTATCATTGATTTACCAACAGTTAAAAATATAGATATAAATAATTATATATATAGTCTCTCAGAGTTCTTTCGTCACACACCTGTGACATCATCCGTGACACTATTATATTTCCTCCCGTTGTGCTGTAATGTTTACTTATTCTATTTTATTTATTCATTTATTTATTGATGTCTCTGTTTACGCATGCGTTTGTGTGCATGTTTTCTGATGGGTGTACGTTCGTGTCTGAGTCTGTATGTGTGTGTATTCTACCAAGTGTGTGTTTATGTGTGGTTGTTGCCGTCTATGCCCTCCCCTATGTTATAGACTTACTCTCCTATGTATATTGTCATGTTTCTACAAGGATCCTCTTTACATCTTAAGCTATAGACTACATTTCTAGTTTTACAATTTATTTGTGGATTTATTCTACATAACACTTATTTCTTATTAGTACAGTGGGTTTTTCTTAAAGGGGTATGTTTTGCTGATTAGGGATTGTATGGTAGTTCTGGGCTTTTCTACCACTTTAATCTTTAAATGGGTCTTTGTTAGGGACTATCTAAATTGGTTAGCTAGTTCACCTCTAGGTGTCCCATACACAAACATCACTCTTTTGTATCTCTGGTTGTCGTACCATGAAGTGGCTTCCCCTATCTTTTGTTTAGTCCTATCTATGGTGTACCATGATTTTCTCCTGTACGGTGGACAAATGCCTTCCATATCCATCTCTATGAGGGTCATATATTTCTCCGTGTCTCCTTTGTACACCCTGATTCCGTCTCTTCGATTGTAGCCAGAAAACTGTATGCGATTGATGAAGTGTTGGATGTGTCTTTCCAGTTCAGTTGGATCGCACATGCAGGACACATTCTTCATCAATCTTACCAAATCTGCGATCAGGATATTAAAATTAGCACTATTGGACAGCGTTAAGTTGTTGCGTATTATGCATTTGGAGGCCATGGGCTTCGCATGCTGTGAGTGGAGAATTTGTTTCTTTCTTTTTGTTTTAGTTTAGTTACTTTTCGCCAACTTTACGGTTCACTGCAACTTATTTATTTATTTATTTACTTACACTGACCCCTCTTATATTTTACTAACTGACGGAGCCAGCTTCGCTCTGGTAAACAGATGAGAGAAGACCCATAAAAGAGAAAACGACTATATTGAATGCGTTCTTTGGTTTAGAGTACGAGGCGAGACTGTGGTATGTGTGAGTGACAACAAACCCAAAATAACCCCCCCCCCACCCAGTAAAAGTATTCCAGATGCCCCAGATTCTTTGTTTCATCATTCGTACATAGTATATGAAGGTTTCTAGCTGTTCCCACTCGTGAACAACCTACATATAACTGTCCATAGTGAAAATGTGATTCTCATTTATTCGATTCTACAACTCTGAGCCAGAGCATTTTTATGGTCATAGCAAAACTGGCTCTAACAGGGAACTGAAGTCATAAGAATTCGAATGGCAACTCAGTAGAGGAAGGGATTAGAGGAATCTTGGGAATAAATGCATTTTCTCCTTGATGATTGCCTCCAAGAATAGTGACCTTTAAGAGATTATTTATCATCTGCCTGACTGTTAAGCTCCATGTTTCTCAAGAGGATGATAGGAGTTCCAGTCTATCTGAGGAAGGAGCCTCACAAGGTGGGGTAGCTATTGAAGAGGGTGTCACTGGACATTGTCCACGGGGTGCAGCCCCAACACCACCAAGCCCTATCTCAGAGCACATCACCCTCTCCTCTTTCCCCTGATTTTCTTCTTTGGCCCTAAAGTCTATACTTTCCCCTTCCTTTTTTTCTCATTTAGCGCTTTTATTGTTCTTTCCTCTACTCTCCCACACAACCAGATTTGCTCTCCTTTACACCCTTCCTCATTTGAAGTTAGTATATTACGTCATTATGTGGTGGATTGGCAGTATCGGTAGAGAGTCTGACGCCATGCTTTGCAGCAAAGAGTTACGGTCCTTTATGGTCTGAGTTCAAATACCGCCGGGGTTAACTTTAACTTTCATCCATACGGGGTATTTAAAATAAAGTACCAGTATTACGTAAAATGATTAAAAATAAATATATAGATATAGATAATTATACATAAATGTGTGTGTGTGTGTGTGTGTGTGTGTGTGTGTGTGTGTGTGTGATTCTGTGTGTGTGTGTGTAAACCAGAGTTCAAATCGGTGACGCGAAACACGATTATCACTGACAACGAACGTGCAGAGAGAATCCCTTATGGTTGATTCCCAACGTGCTAGAAATAGCAGTCAGGTTGTGTAGCATATCCAAGATGTTTTTCTTATTATTTGATTTTATAGAATTAGAATCAATAAACCTTCCTGAGAATACTCTCAATCCATTGCGCGTGGGACCCCATTTGCTCAGAATAGTGAGAGAGGGGACGGGCTGGAAAGGCGGAGGCGATGACAGTGGGAGTTTGGTTTCTCTGTATTCGGAACTGGTGTACAGGTGTGTGTAATTTTACACTATTAAACTAAAGAATAATTACCCCTATAGACAGGTTACACATGTTTCACTGACTTTGCCAAATTAACCCTGTCAAATCTTTACTCAGGCCATTAACTCTTTCTTTAGAGTTGTCCTACCAAAAAAGATTGAACAAGCATAACCATTCCAAGATGGTGAATCTGTAAGTATATATTGCTCTACTTACGTTTCGATGGTCAGTGTTCGTTAATGTGTGATGCGCCTAGGAACCAACCAACCAACCATCCAACCACCAAACAAATATCTCTCTTTTATATTATGTATAGATTACTAAACTATTCGTTTGTCTCTGTTCTTTTCTTGTTTCTATATACATACATCCTTTATTTTTTATGTTTTTTTTTAATATTTACGTGTGTGTATATATATCTATGTACGTGTGTATCTCCATATGTGTGTATGAGCATATACGTATACGTGTACATATATATATATATATTTTTTTTTTATGTTATACTTTTTATATATTCTAATCTTATATTTTTTTATATACTCCTTCAACCTCAACGCTTTATTTTTATTGTTATTAACTCTTTCGTTTTTTAGTTTTATTTTATTTTTATTTTCATTTATATTTTCATTTTTCTATTTTTTAATTTATCAGCTTTTTTTTATTTCCTATTTTATTCTTCAAAATTTATTCATGTATTTAATTCTTATCTTATTAGTATCCTTAATTTTTCCATGTTCCACCTTTCAGTTTACGGTCTATCTATACCGTAGCATCATTACCAGCATGACAACTATTATTATTATGTTGGATTGGCAGTATCGGTAGAGGGTAGGACGCCATGCTTTGACGCATAGTGTTTCGGCCCTTGCCATTCTGAGTTCAAATCCCGCCGAGGTTAACTTTGCCTTTCATCCTTACGGGGTCGATAAAATAAAGTACCAGTAATGTACTGGGTAATTGCTGGCCTTGTGCCAAAAGTAGAAACAATTATTATTATTATTGTGCCGTCTACAACTATTTCAACCGTTCCTAAACTTGAAGAGTTTAGAAGAAGTGACCCACCTAATACAGGGGGTTCACTCGTAAATAATGCGACACCCCTTTATGGGGTGGTGTATTCTGTAACATTTACTTGGAAAATAAAATTCGTTCAAACATGGATAACACTAAGAGAGAGAGAGAGCGCTGTCAGACAACACAGAGAGAGGGGAACTTTGTCAACATGTCAACAAGACAGCGTTCTAGCGAAGGTGAATATAAAAGAAAATATTACGAAAGAAAAGAGAAACAATATCATTTTTAATGATATTGTTTTAGATTTAAAAATACCAGATAGTACTAACACAAACAACACCAACAATAACACCTACAACAACACCACCAATAATAACAGCAACAACAAAAGTAACAGCGATATGGTTGAGAAAGACAATAACAATGACAATAACAACATGCACAACAATAAATGTGGGAACAGTATCAACAAAAACAACAATAACAACAGCCACAACAACAGTAACAGCAGCAACAGTATCAACGAAAACAACATCAATAACAACAATAGCAGCAGCAACAGTATCAAGGAAAACAACAATAATGACATCCATACCAGTAACAACGATCTCAGCATCAACAACAAGACCAGTAGCAGCAGTAGCAACAGCAATAATGGTACCGCTGAAAAAGGGGCCACTTCTTTCGCAGGTGTGGCCCGAAATATCGAAACAGTGCTAGTCACAGGAGGTGGGGGGAGATGGCAGTCGCAAGGGCCATGGTGACGAGAAATGACAATAGAGTCTCCCTGAAATCTCCACCCGATGTTCTCAAGGACCAGCAGCTACGGACGGTGACTTACCGCACTGTAAGCAAAATCTCACATCGGGTGGAGATAACCACGGAGGCTAAAATCTAAAAGGCCTTGGGGTGCAAAAAGTATGCTACAGTAGACGTACATTTTGCCTCCCCCAAGAGGCGAAGTCTCACGTTTTGGTAACCCAAAGTGAGGAGATAGTCTTGGTGCCCTCATAATGCGAGCATGAAATTGTGCGGGTCAAAGTGACCCAGGTCCCGCCCGACTTGCCCATACCTTGGCTGGCCGCGTCTGTCCTTGCTGGAATCGAGGACAGGGTGACCATGCTGCAAGTACAGAGAATAGGGAGAGAGAACTGGTCAGGTATAGGCATGCAAATGCAAATACAAACTGACCAGGAGTGTATCGAGGTTATCCCGGATATCATAGACCTCGAAGGAGGAGTCGAAAAGTCCCTATAAGCGTGGAAGGAAGGTGCCCAAACTGCTATCTCTGTGAGTTAAAGGGTCACCTCAAGGACTTTTACCCGCAGAAGAGAGCGAAGAAGAAGGCACCCCTCCTTCCGCTGCTACCAAGAGCAGGGCAGGCAACAGTGGCAGCAGACACTTCTGGGTGAGTATGAGGGCAACGTCCATGGCACCCATACCAAGGCCACGGACGACTAGCAGTGGCGGCAACACCTGTAGCTTCATATGCAGTAGCTGCACCAGCAACAAAATAGCTGGAGAGGGCTATACTTCCACCACTAACAGCTGTGGAGCACATACCCCTCCCAGACGCCACGAAATCCGACATGGAGTGTGAGTCGGGAGTAAAGTGGCAAAAGGTCTGCCACGAAAAACAAAAAAGAAAGAACTCCTTAGATTCGCCCTCCAAAAGCGACTGCAAACAAAGAGGAGTAAAGGCTGCCAGGTGACTCGCAGCAACATCACCACCATCACCATCACCACCACAAGCATCACCACCAACAACAACCACACCACCATTAGCATCACCACAAACACCAACATGGCAAACCCAACAGCAGCAACAAGAAAACAGCAACAAAACCAACCCCCCACCTCAAACATTACACAGCCATAAATATGGCATATTAACGAACTCTTAGAACATATAAAGCAGCACACAGACAAAAATTACTACACCCCACCAACACCAAGAACATTACCAACAAATATAAACTTTATTGAAATTAAAATAGAACATTATAAACATTGAAAAGAAAAATTCCCCAACGCAGTTGGAGACTTCAGAGTGTCGGTTACCAAGAGGATATACACCGACATTATCTTGGAGACACCCATGACCAGCGAAAGGGAAGGTTCGACTGTCCCTTTCCCATACGATCAGGGTAGGTGATCCTTTCTCACTTACTCCATTCCTCACCCAACATGGCCCTACTTAGAATAGGCAGTATAAATGTACGTGGCCTTGGGTCATCTTGGAAGCAAGGCCACCTGCTTACCGATCTCAGGTCACTAAACATAGATGTGGGGGCCATCAGTGATACCAGAATTTCCGAAGCACGAGATTTTGCCCCAATCTTCTGCGGCTACGTTGTATACGCATCTCCCAGCCGTCCGGGAGAAGGGGGAAGAGTTGCTGTGCTTTTCCGGAGAGGCTTGGATCTCGCCATACGGGTCATCTTCCTGGACCCAGAAGGTAAGTCGGTGACGATGGACGACGTGACCGGCAGTCAAGGCAATGCTGTCAGGCTAGTAGCCGTCTACGCCCCGACAGGGGCAGGACGGCCAGATTTCCCTTCGTCTAGAGACCTTTCAGGGAATGTCTCGCTCTTTAGTATTAGTGGGGGGTTAGAACGGTATCTTAGATGCACGCTGGGATTATGTGGGGCTAGTAAATAAGGGAGGAGGATGTAAAAGCCTCACCAACCTGCTCAGACGTTTTCAACTGTTTCACAGGTATCGACTGGATTATGTCATTGTGGATATGGCAAACCGCATCGGGTCATCCAGATCATTTCTAGATAGGGAAACAGATAAGGCTAGCGTAGGTTGTCCCACTTTAAAGTAGTCGACTACAAGGACCACAAATTTGTGATCTGTCAAGTCGACTTAGATAGACTTCATAAGCAAGGTCCCGGTCACTGGAAGCTGAACGCCTCTTTCCCGTCGCGCAAAGCTTACATAGAGCGGATACGATTCGTTAAGCGTGCGTTGACGGGTGCAATCGTCAACAATAGGTGGTGGTTTACCCTGAAAAGGGCGATTAGAGTAGAATCGATAAGGTTTAGCAAAGGAGCAGTGATAGAGAAAAAGAGAGTAGAGGGAGAGCTAGTTTGAAAGCTAGAAGGGGCGTTTAGGACAGGCATCGCAACCGACGTGCTTGCGGCGAGATTGGCACTCGACTTATTCTTCAACGCAAAGTACGTAGGCTGCGTTGTCAGAGCTAGAGCGCGTGCTCTGAGACAAGAGGGGACAAAAGCCGTCCAATGGGCCCAGGTGGTGGAGGCGCGACGTGACAACAAAGCAACAATTCAATCTTTGAGTGATCAAAACGGGCGAATGTTACTCGAACCCGAGCAGATGTGTGAGGCTTTTCAGCAGCTCTTTGTTCAAACATTTGGGAGCGGCGGCGGACCGGATCGGGGTATGAACTTCTGTGCATACCTCGAGGGACTGCTGCAGCTCTCGACGACCGCAGCGCAGTATTACAAAAAGCTGATAACAGCAGGTGAAATACGGGAAATGTTGTCTGATTGCACGAGGTGTAAATCGCCAGGTTAGGATGGTCTGCCCTACGAGCTTTATGCGACTTCTTCACAGATGTATACTGCAACTGGCAACAGAACGTGAGCTTCCTCAGTTTTCTGAGGCGGGGAGCGGTGGCGTTGTTGAGAAAAGACCGAACAAGGGGACATTATAGAAAACTTCAGGCCCATAACCTAGTTAAACGGAGATTTCAAGATTTTGTCCAAGGTTATATGAAAGAGATTGACACTTTTCGTCAGTGATCTGGTGGGGGAGGCGCAGACAGGCACCATTCCAAACAGATCATCCACGACAACCGCCTCCTCTTGCGAAAAATCATAGAGAGGGTGGTTAAGGAACCGACACGGGTGGGGCCCTGATCAGCTTGGATCAATCTAAAGCATTTGATAGGGTCGACCATCGGTACCTATCGGCGGTTCTCGAGGCCGCTGGTTTCGGGCCCGATTTTAGGGGCTGGATCGTTGCTATTCACAGCGACATCTGCTCAGTTGTAAGGGTGAACCGTCATCTGTCACAGTCGTACAGAATTATGGGCTCGGTCCGCCCAGGTTGTCCCCTCTCGTCTCTCTTGTACGTATTGGCCCTAGAACCATTACTACACAAATTGGAGACGAAGAAGGGGGGTCCCTCGCAAACTGGAATGCGGGAGATCTGTGTCGGCTTACGTATACGACGTCACCGTGGTGGTGTCGAGCACTAAACACGTCCAGATGCTCGGAACTACTCTCAATACGAAGCGATGACAGGAGCAAAGATAAATCAGGAAAAGTCGGTGGGCTTGAAACTCTGCACCTGGAGAGGCAAGTCCATGCCGCCCGACAGCGTCGTGAGGCGCTGGACGGAAGAACCGGTTAAATTGCTCGGGGTCTGGTAATGTCTGGACCTCCAGATGGAGAAAAACTGGAACGATGGGACGAGCAGGGCAACCTCTGTCACCGAGAAATGGGCTGAGACGAGGCTGTCTCTGAAATGTCCGGCGGAGGTGGCGAATGCGTACATCGCGTCCGTCATCTGCTACAGCCTAACCGTCGTACCTTGCCCCCCCCCATAAACTCTGGCCAAAATGGAGCGCCTTCTCTTCCGCTTTTTGTGGAGGACTGAGCATGCCCTGGCTGGTGATGCGCAAACATGCGCTGAGGCTGCGACATCTCTGGTGCTTCCTTGACGGTGAACACGTATGGTCGCTGTTTGCGAGAGGCGCTTTTCCGCAGCTCGTCTCCTTGGCGGAGCTGCAGTCCTGGAAGCTGGAATGTCTCCAAGCGCTCAACGCCATCTAACAGCTGGGCACTGCTATCGGCGTTCTATAGACGGCTAGTGGATGGGAAAAGTGACGACGTTTTCGGGGAGACCCTGGGCGTCAAAGACGAGCTGCTGTTCGCTCTCTTCGAAAGAACTTTCAGCCCGGGGCCTATGGACAACTTCCAAAAATCCCTGGCCTGGCAGTGCTACCGGAGAGCGTTGCCGGTTTGGGATAAGCTCTACAAGCACGGAAGTTCTTTCAGCCGAGCCTTTCTGAGATGCGCGCTGCGTGACGAAACCGTCCTGCACGCACTCGTTCAGTGTCCGAGAATTGCTGACTTGTGGAGCTATGTCGAACAGCTGCTGTCGCCTGTAGGATGGATCCGGTTATCGACTGAGTCCTTTGTGCAGATAGTCCTGCCATCCTCCTTAAAGAGGAGGAAGGGCAGGCAGTTTTCATCTGCCTGGTGGCGATGGCGAAAGAGATTGTGTGGTGGACAAGGTTGAAAGGGTTGAAGTCGGACACTTTCCTCTCCGACCAATCCGTGATTAACTTCTTCAAGTTTCACTTGAAGTGGAAAATCAGTGAGGAAAGGCAAGTGCTGTCTTCTAGTAAGTTTGTTGAAAGGTTGGTGAAAGTGGCGAGTGAACAGGCTCGCTCTGAGTATGCGCCTGTAGACTGAGGAGTGGGAAAACTGAGAGAGGGCCCTTGCCCTAGTGGTGTGTGTGGCCGTGGTCTTTTGTGTGGTTTTCGCCACGAGTGATCCTCGGTGGATTCCCTCTTTTTGATGAATTTTTTTAAAAATATGTTTTTACACATTTCTATCTTCTTGCTATAACCTTTTTACACGGCCAAAACTCACTTTGTATCATCCTGTACCGTTCTTTGCCGTTTGTAATGTTTTTCTTCATGTTAGCTAATAAAGAAATCATTATTATTATTATTGACAGTTATGGAAAGTTTTTGTTGCTAAGTGTTTATAAGTTCATATACATTGCTTTCTGAAAAGGACACTCAATAATATTGGGGCCTTGAGCCCCAAATTTAAACTTTTATATTTATCAAACTAAAGTTTCTTTGAAAAAAAAACATGGACGGCTTTCAGCCATACAAAGCTGACAGCCTAACATCTCCCACAACTACCACCATTGTAAACCTTGCTATGGTTGCCAACACTGAAAATATAAGTAATAGCAATGGCAATTATTTAAATTTGTCACATGCAGATATGGATTTCCCGCCATTACCAATAACTGCAGTTGTTAAAGCCACCACCACCACCACAATGTCAAAAAGAACAACCAACACCACTGATGCTACCACCACCACCACAGCGACAACAGAAAGAAAAAATAAATTATTATCTTGGGACATCGAAATGGATCATCTAGAATCGACTCTTCCACGCCGAACAGCACTGACACCACCACCACCACCACCACAACTGCAACTAAAAATAACAATAACAAAAATAACAATAACAACAGCAACAACAACATCAACACCAGCGTAAAATAAAATGTGTCGTGCCAAATCAGCCAAGAAAAGCGAAACAATCGAAGTAAACCAGGATGAATTGAATGAAGTCAAGCGAAGGGTAAAAAAAGATGTGTACAGGGTCAGCCCCCCCCCCTCCATCGAATAAAATGGAACATCGGCGCCTATGCACCGTGTCATATCGGACGATAAACACAAAATCACATCGAGTGGAACGGGCATCCGAGTCCCAGATACAAAAAGCTTTGGGACATGTGTGGGCGCAAAAAACCCACATCAGACATGGGCAGAAATATGGAACCGTGGAACTGTTCTTTGAAACCCCACAAGAAACCAGAGAGCACTCCATGGCCGCATTAAGAAGCGACGACTTCACACTCGTCCCAATCTATTGTGTTCAGAGACTCGTGAAGATCAGGGTGCCCCACGTTCCGCCGGCCATTGGAATTCCCTGGCTACCGTCCTCGCCGACATCGAGGCCAACACTAAATAATTGAGGTAACAAAAGTAAAGCAGGAGAATTTGTTCGGTTCTGAGATGGAGCTCCTCATCCAAGCAAACCAAAAAACATACAGGATATTCCAGAGGTGATAGGCCTCAATGACGGCAGCCACCTCATCCTAATCGTTGAGGGTAGAAGGCCTAGGTGAGTCGTTTTCGGAGATGCTTGGATCTCGCCATACGGGCCATCTTCCTGGACCCAGAATGTATGTTGGTGGTGCTGGACGTGACCAGTGGAGACGAGCAAGCTTTCAGGCTAGTGGCCGTCTATGCCCCGACAGGAGCAGGGCGGCCTGATTTCTTCTGGTGTCTGGAGACCTTTCTTGGAACGTTCCATTCTTTAGTGTTAGTGGGCGACTGGAACGGGATCTTATATGCACGCTGGGACTGTGTGGGATTAGGGGAGGAGGGTGTAAAAGCCTCGCAAAACTGCTCAGACGGTTTCAACTGTCTGACAGGTACCGTCTGGATTTCCCGAATGTGCCAATGTGGACATGGACAAACCACACCGGGTCACCCAGATCATATCTAGTTAGAGTATTTTGTAGGGATATAGATAGGTCTAGCATAGGCTGTCCACAATTCAAGAAAGTTGACTACACGGACCATAAATCGTGATATGTGTGGTTGACTTCGATAAGCTTCATAGACAGGGACTCGGCTACTGGAAGCTAAACGCGTCTTTAACAGCGCGCAAGGCCTACAGAGACCGGATTAGCGAACTAGTTAAGCAAGTGTTGACGGGGGCCATCGTCAACAACAAATGGTGGTTTGCACTGAAAAGAGCGATTAGAATAGAATCCATTAGGTTTAGTAAGGCTTTAGCAATAGCGAAAAATAGAGCAGAGGGAGAACTAGTTAGAAAATTAGACGAGCCGCTTAGTAAAGGCATCGCGACCGACGTACTTGCGGTGAAATTGGCCCTTGACCAATTCTTCAATGCAACGCACGAAGGCTGCGTTGTCAGAGCTAGGGTGCGTGCTCTCAGACAGAAGGGGACGAAAGCCGTTCAATGGGCCCGAGTGGCGCAGACGCGTCGTGGCAACAAAGCCACGATCCGGGATTTGGTGGACCACGACGAGCGCATGCTACTCAATCCTGGGCAAATGTGTGAAGATTTTCAGCGACACTTCGCTCAGCTGTTCGGGGACAGCGGCGGGCCGCATCGCGGAATGGTCTTTAGTGCCTACCTCGACGGACTGCCGCGGCTCTCGGCATCTGAGGCGGAGTATTGCGAAAAGCCGATAATTATCCCATTCTGTTGCCAGTTGCAACAGAATGGGAAAATGCACAGCTCTGTGAGCCGAGGAGCGGTGGTGCTGCTGAGAAAGGATCCGAACAAGGGGGATAACATAGAAAATTTCAGGCCCATAACTTTGCAAAACGCAGACTTCAAGATTTTGGCCAAGGTGCTAGCAAAGAGGTCGGCGCTTGTCGTTGGTGGTCTGGTGGGAGAGGCGTATACATGAGCCATTCCAGACAGGTCCATCCACGACAACCTCCACCTCATGTGATACATCGTCGAGAGGGTAGCTAGGGAACCTGGCACGGTTGGGTCCTTGATCAATTTAGATCAGTCGAAAGCTTTCGATAGGGTCGACCATCGTTATCTGGCGGCAGTCCTCTGGGCGGCTGGCTTTGAGCCCGTCTTCAGAGGCTGGATCGCTGCATGCACAGCGACATCTGCTCTGTGTTGAGAGAGAACGGTCCCCTCTCGTCCCTGTTGTACGTTTTGACTCTCGAGCCATTACTGCACAAACTGGAGACGTTGAGGGGGTCCACACGCGAACTAGGATGCGGAAAGATCCGTGTCAGCATATGCGGACGATGTCACCGTAGTGGTGTCGAACGCCAAACACATCGTGGCAATCGGCACTACACTAAGAGAATACGAGGCGGTGACAGGAGCAATGATCAACCAGGAATAGTCGGTCGGCTTGCAGCTCGGCACCTGGTGAGGCAGGTCCATGCTGTCCAACGGCGTCGTCGGTTGCTGGACGGACGGACCGGTTAAATTGCTAGGGGTCTGGTTCGGTCCTGACCTCCAGACGGATAAAAAATGGGACGAGGTGATGAGCAAGGTGGCTTCTCTCACCCTGAATTGGGCAGAGAGGAAGCTATTATTGAAAGGTCGAGTGGAGTTGGCGAATGCGTACATCGCGTTCGTCATCTACTACCGCCTGACCGTTGTGCCTTGTCCAAAGCCAGGTCTGACTGCGTTGGAGCTTTTGCTCTTTTGCTTTTTGTGGAAGGGAGGCGTTCCGATGGTCAGGCGGTCCATCTGCTGTCAACACCCCCTACGTGGAGGGCTGGACATTCCGTGGCTGATGATGGGCAGACACGTGCTCAGGTTACGACATCTCCACCTCTTCCACCGACGGTGATCAGGTGTGGTCGCCGTTGCTAGACGCGTCTTTCCCCAGCTCGTCTCCTTGACGGAGCTGCAGTCCTGGGTCAAGCGAAGACTGAGAGGGAGCGCTTCGAGACTGGAATGTCTTCAGGCGATCCCAGCCCTCGACCAATCGGGAAATGTGATCGGTGGAAACTCCACCTTGGCCTTCTATAGAGGATTAGTGGAGGGGAAGAACGACGACGTACTTCGGGAAAATCTAGGCGTCGACGAAAATCAACTAGCTAATCTGTTCGGAAGATATTTCGGGCCGAGGCCTATGGACAAATTCCAGAAAACCCTGGCAGGGTAGTGCTACCGAGGAGCTTTGCCAGTTCGAGATAAGCTCTACAGGTATGGTAGTGCCGTAAGCTGGGCATGTCCGAGATGCGCGCAGGGCAACGAAACCGTCCTGCTCGCACTCGTCCAGTGACCGAGCATTGTTGACTTGTGGCATTATGTCGAACACCTGATGTCGCGTGTAGGACGGCTATTAGCTGGGTCCATTGTGAGGATTGCCGCGCCCTCTTCCTTTAGCTGGGAACAGCAGGCAGTTTTTATCTGTCTGGTGGCCATGGCAAAAGAGACAGCATGATGGAGGCGTTTGAAAGGGATGAAGACGAGCACGTAACTATTCGGTGATGCCCTGATTAACTTTTTCAAATTTCATTTGAAAAGGAAAATCTGGGTAGAGAGGGAAGTGCTCTCTTCCCAGCATTTTGTTGAAAGATGGGTGAGAGAGGCAAGAATGGCCCGAATGAATAGGCCTACTCTGAGTATGTGCCTGTAAATTGAAGGTGGAAAACTGGGAGAGGGCACTTGCTCTGGTGGTCAGGGTCACCGTGGCGTTTTTAATGGGCTCTCTCCACGAATGTCCCTCGGAAGTCTCTCCCCTATTGTGGAATTGTTCATTGTTTCTTTTATGTTACATCTGCTTTTGTTATTTACAGGCAGAAATGCCCATTGTCCTGTATTGTCCCGTATTGTCCTTAATGTCTGACTTTGTGTAAACCCTTGTGGTTAATAAAGAAGGCACTAGGATTGGCGTTCTATACAGGGCCAGTGGAGGGAAAGAGCGACGACGCTCACGGGGAGACCCTGGGCGTCAAAGGCGATCAACTATTCGCTCTCGTCGAAAGAACTTTCAGCCCGGGGCCTATGGACAACTTCCAAAAATCCCTGGCCTGGCAGTGCTACCGGGGAGCGTTGCCGGTCCGGGATAAGCTCTACAAGCACGGAAGTTCTTTCAGCCGGGCCTTTCCGAGATGCGCGCTGCGTGACGAAACCGTCCTGCACGCAATCGTTCAGTGTCCGAGAATTTCTGATTGTGTGGTGGACAAGGTTGAAAGGGTTGAAGACGGACACTTTCCTCTCCGGCCAATCCCTGATTAACTTTTTCATGCTTCACTTGAAGAGGAAAATGAAGGTGGAGAGGCAAGTGCTGTCTTCTAGTAAGTTTGTTGAAAGGTGGGTGAAAGTGGCGAATCTGAGTATGCGCCTGTAGACTGAGGAGTGGGAAAACTGAGAGAGGGCGCCTGCCCTGGTGGTCTTTTGTGTGGTTTTCGCCACGAATGATCCTCGAAATTTACACCTTATTGGGAATGTTTTGTTTTTTGATTTTTTTTTTCTATTTCTATCTTGTTATAGCGTTTTTTACACGGACAAAACCCACTTTGTATCGTCCTCTATCGTCCTCTACCGTTCTGTGCCGCCTGTAATGTTTTTCTTCATGTTAGCCCTTGTGGCAAATAAAGAAACAATTATTATTATTATTATTGTTCTTTGAGTCTCAGTCATTGATGTTATTTAACTGGAAAGTTTGTTGAAATGAATATCAAGCCGCTACCTGCAGCCTCAGATATTTAGGACGTATCGGAGGGTTCTTGCTGTTCCCAGCAAGCATGCCTTTTGAAGTGTTCCAAAAAGCGAGGCTAGACTAATCTTCTTTAACCATCCTTGGAAACTCTTTGAGATAGTACCTAGTGCGCCTATAACAATCGGGACGACTCTGTTCCAAATCCTTTTTAACTCCCACTTTAAGTCCTGGTATCGGTTAACTTTCTCCCTCTCCTTTTCTTTCACTCTCGTGTCAAATGGGCAGGCTACATCTACAATCAGGCACAATCTTTCAGTTGGTTAGTTTTTTGGCCTGTCCCTTTAAGAGTTTCAACTGTGATACTCAAATCAGGTTGTTGGTGTGCTTGTTCACTAATCTCCTTTTCAACTGTCTCAATCCACACTGACTGACTATTATGTTCAACATCCTGCTCCCATATTCCTCTACAGAATGGCCTAGTCTGTTCCGCCTCAGGGATCAAGTCGTTGCCTCTTTCTTTCCCTTCAAGCTGTCCAAACAACATCTTCTGGTTGTTGTCAAACATGCGGTTCTGTCTATACTGACTGACTCTGGTCTCATATCGCCTAATTTTTGCACTTTTTGCTACAATACGTTGCTTCAGTTCCTCTATGATAATATTTAGCTTTTCCCCCTTAGTTTTATACTTTATTTCCAATCTATCTTTAGTGTCTATGTTTTATAATGTTCCATTCAGTAAGGATTCAAGCTTTCCAATGTCTTTTTTCATTTCCCTGATTTGACCATTCAGTCGTTTCTTCCACCACGGTTCTGATCTTTCTTGTTTGTTGTTTCCTCTCGTTTTTATGCCAAGTAATTTCCTCCCCGCATTTGCCTTTGCTTTGAGGATATTGTTGCACTGGTGAAGGTTCCTCGCCTCAAGGTATGGGATGACTTTGTTTACCTTAGCTGTTGTTTCTTTTAACTTTTTCCTGTCTACAAATCTTAGGTTCATAGGTTTCCCACTATCATTGTTCATTTCATCTACCACTAAGTTTAGGATATCAACCAAATCTTGTCCTAGCCCGTCAGCATTCATTTCCTCAATGGCCGTATCTTTGTTCCAGGTATTATTTATTGTCTGCTTCGGATGGTTCCTCCGTTCTCTCAACCTCTTCACCTTCATTTCCCACTGGCTCGTTTACCTGACATACTCCACTCTCCATTTCCAACTTAATCTCTCTGCTCAGTTTCATCTCGCTTATCCCCCCATTAGTTCTTATTACCCGAGCCTGCCCGGCCAATTTTTGTTCATCTAATTTAAATAGACCAATCTTGTTCCAGATGATATGCATCCCTTTCCTATAGCCTTTTTCCATGGGGTTACTCTTCAGGTAACATTTCATGACAGTTCTATTTAATTCTTTCGTCCAGTTGGTTATTGTCCCTTTCCTTCTTCTTCTTCCTCCAACACCAGCAGCACTTGGATGACAGCCAGGTCCCTGCTGCTGGCCCAGCTAGCACTTGCTGGGTGAGAGTCTTTCACATGATGACATTCCAGTATCTTTTTCACCGTTATTCGACATTTAAACACTCATATCGAGGATTGGTGAATGTATGGTTACATCACCCCCGGTGATTTTAGCGTGACACCATCACGCTGTAGACGAATACAAATAAATAAACAAATAAATAAATAAAAACATTAAAAAAATAAACATAAGTTTCATTGTAATGTTTGAATGTCTGACTTTTTTTTATCCTTTTTGTTTTTCAAGGCAATAACATCGGTTACTAGTGTCGTTGTTGCTGCTGCTGCTATTTTTGATTTTAGCTATGAGGGAAGTAGGGGTTGATGCGTTCAAAACTTTTGAAATTTGTTTTTCTTTTGTTGTTGCATTTGTTTTTGTCTGTGTTCTCTTCTGTAATTTTTCGACATGTTGCTTATCATTATTATTATTATTATATTATAGATTAGATTTGACATCGGTTAACCTAAACATTTTGAGAGAGTTTAGAGATAAACAATAATTATTTTGGTGTTGTTGTTGTTGTTGTTAGCTGTTTGACCGGGTCACTAAATCAGTCTATTTATATCTTTTTATATCTTTTGGTGACTTCCTCGCTTCTAGTAATGTGCCGTGGCACTACTACCATCCCTTCTTAACAGGAGGTAGTGGGGAATAGTGGTGTTAGCGATGATGCAGTGGTGACGGTGGTGATGGGATAGTAATAATGTTGTGATGGTGTTGATGTAGTTGTTGGTTTGTATCTAGCTAAATTTTTTTATGGTAGTGGTGGTGGTGGCGGCGCCGGTGTTGAAATTATTTGGCTGTTGTTTTCTTCCATTTGTAACCATTTTCCTTTTTGACTATAACATTTCTGATACAAAATTAAGTATTAAATATTGGAGCCCTATGCCATAATTTTATGCGTAGTCACTTCCTGAGAGTTAAGACTTCCATCTTATGTCCCATTTGTAATAATAATTATTCTATGACAATTGTTTTAAATATGTAAAAATCAAATACTTACGGGAGTGATTCCATAACACTCTATCCACCATGTGCGTATCTTCCCAGCGCTCAGGCTACGACATCTCCACCTCTTCCTCGACGGTGCTCAGGTGTGGTCCCCGTTTGCTAGACGCGTCTTTCCTCAGCTCGTCTCCTTGACGGAGCTGCAGTCCTGGGTCAAGCGAAGACCGAGTGGAAGCGCTTGGAGACTGGAATGTCTTCAGGCGCTCACAGGCCTCGACAAATCGGACAATGTGATCGGTGGAAACTCCACCTTGGCGTTCTATAGAGGATTAGTGGAGGGGAAGGGCAACGACGTACTTGGGGAAACTCTAGGCGTCGACGAAAATCAACTAGCCAATCTCTTCGGAAGAACTTTCGGGCCGGGGCCTATGGACAACTTCCAGAAATCCCTGGCCTGGCAGTGCTACCGAGGAGCTTTGCCAGTTCGGGATAAAATCTACAGGCATGGAGGTGCCGTCAGCCGGGCATTTCCGAGATGCGCGCAGGGCGACGAAACCGTCCTGCACGCACTCGTCCAGTGTCCGAGCATTACTGACTTGTGGGTTTATGTCGAACACCTGCTGTCGCGTGTAGGACGGATCCGGCTATCATCTGAGTCCATCGTGAGGATTGCCCCGCCCTCTTTCTTTAGCCGGGAAGGGCAGGCAGTTTTTATCTGTCTGGTGGCCATGGCGAAAGAGATAGTATGGTGGACACGTTTGAAAGGGCTGAAGACTAGCACTTACCTCTTCGGTGATGCCCTGATTAACTTTTTCAAATTTCATTTGAAAAGGAAAATCAGGGTAGAGAGGGAAGTGCTCTCTTCGCAGCATTTTGTTGAAAGATGGGTGAGAGAAGCAAGTATGGCCCGAGTGAATGGGCCTACTTTGAGTATGTGTCAGTAAATTAAAGGTGGAAAACTGGGAGAGGGCACTTGCTCTGGTGGTCAGGGTCACTGTGGCTTTTTAATGGGCTTTCTCCACGAACGTCCCTCGGAAGTCTCCCCCCTATTGGGGAATTTTTTCATTGTTCTATTATTACATCCTCTGTTTTTTTGTTTTTTTTACACGTAGAAATGCCCTTTTGTACCGTCCAGTATTGTCCTGCACTGTCCTTAATGTCTACTTTGTGTAAGCCCTGTGGTTAATAAAGAAAGCATTATTATTATTATTATTATTCTTTGAGTCTTAGTCATTGATGTTAGTTAACTGGAAAGTTTGTTGAAATGAATATCAAGCCACTACCTGCAGCCTCAGATATTCAGGACGTATCGGAGGGTTCTTGCTGTTCCCAACAAGCATGCCTTTTGAAGCGTTCCAAAAAGCGTGGCGAGGCCAATTTTCTTTAACCATCACTGGAAACTTTTTGAGATAGTCCCTAGTGCGCCTATGACAATCGGGACCACTTTGACTTCATGGCAGTTCCAAATCCTTTTTACCTCCCACTTTATGTCCTGGTATCGGTTAATAATCTCCCTCTCCTTCTCTTGCACTCTCGTGTCGAATGGGCAGGCCACATCCACAATCAGGCACGATTTTTTTTCTTTGTCCAAAACCACCAGGTCAGGTCTATTGTGTTCCAGTTTCTTGTCCGTCTGTATCCTAAAATCCCACAGCACCTTCACCTGATCGTTTTCTATCACCGACTCTGGCTTATGCTCATACCACTTCTCAGAATGTGGTAAATTGTTTACTTTGCATAGGAGCCAGTGGATCACCTTGCCCATCACATCATGTCTCCAGCCCTTATAGTGAGTCTGGGCTAGGTGTTTACACTCGGATACAATGTGAGCCACAGTCTCCTCTCTCTCTCCACAGATCCTGCACAGTGGGCTAGCCTCCTCCTTGTAAATATGGTGTTTCAACCACTTCGTTTTGAGGGCCTGCTCTTGCGCAGCCATTAACATTCCTTCTGTAGCCTTTTTAAGGTCTCCTCTTTTCAACCAGTTCCATGTCTGTGGATCTCTGAATTCAGTTTTCTCAAAGAAGGTACTATGAAGGAATTTTTCCTGGAGGCTGCTCTTTCTCCTTGTTGTTATTTCGTCCTTGGACATCCCCTGGTCTATTGTCCTCTCCTTCAGTACAGTTCTGAGCATTGGCTCCTTACTATCAGTCACGTATTTATGTAGATTGTTTTTCTCCATCTGAACACAGTCCTCTATGCTGATAAGACCTCTTCCACCCTCAGATCTCCTTAGGTAGAATCTATCGACATCACTCCTCTTGTGGAACATGTTGTAGATAGTCAATAGCTTCCTAGTCTTCCCATCCATTTCTTTTTGTTCAGCAACCTTCCATCTCAGAATTCCCGCACTGTACCTAATAATAGACACAGCTCGGGAATTTACTGCACTTATGGCATTCCTACTGTTCAGATGTGACTTTAATACGCTCCTTACTCTCCGAATGTATTCAGTTCTTATCAATTCCTTCATTTCTAAGGAAGCACCTAATGGCTAAAAAAGATTTAGGGTTTATCAGCTTTTATTTTTTTAGGTTAGCTATATATGTCGGTTTGTTTTACTAATACATCTAGCCGCCAACTATTCGAAAATGTAGGCAAACCTTATATGTAGGGGCACCCGCGTCCATACACGCACACTACATATACGCACATACATATACACACACATACATATACAAACTCAATTAACTTCACACACTCACACACACACACACACACATACACACACATATATATATATATATATATATATATATATATATATATATATATATATATATATATATATATATATATATATATATATATATATATATATATATATATATTTATATATATATTTACATGTGTGTGTGTGTATATATGTCTGTATATATATATATATATATATATATATACAGACATATACACACACACATATGTAAATATATATATATATATATATATATATATATATATATATTTATATATATATTTACATATGTGTGTGTGTGTGTATATATGTCTGTATATATATATATATATATATATATATATATATATATATATATATATATATATATATATGTGTGTGTGTGTGTGTGTGTGTGTTTGTGTGTGTGTGTGTGAAGTTAATTGAGTTTGTATATGTATGTGTGTGTATATGTATGTGCGTATATGTAGTGTGCGTGTACGGACGCGGGTGCCCCTACATATAAGGTTTGCCTACATTTTCGAATAGTTGGCGGCTAGATGTATTAGTAAAACAAACCGACATATATAGCTAACTTAATATAATAAAAGCTGATAAACCCTAAATCCTTTTTAGCCATTAGGTGCTTCCTTAGACGTCATAACAGTAACGCTAAAAAAACTACGTATCGAGCTACAACTTGATTATTTCTTCATTAAACACTAATATAGTTGCACGAACGACAGACACATTATATTAATATCAGAATAGGACTGCTGGTAATACGAAGTCGAACAAATATTATGAAATGTACCGTTAAATATTTCTGGCAATTCTAAACATCTATAACCTTAGAAAAAACTTTGTTTACAATTTACTGTTAAAGCATGTCGTTAAGTCATAGATCGATCGGTAATTAAATATTTTTTAATATGTTATATATATATAATTGATCCTGATGATTTCTTTATATATAATGAATAATATACAAAAGGAATGAAACACGTGTAGATAAAATAAATGATGTATTAACTGTTGAAATTGTTGACTTATTTCTTTATCAATATATGCCCTGTGATTTAAATCTAACATGACCGGAAGTATACCAAGTGGATTTACCTCTGAAATATTTCTCTTATTCTGGATATAAAATAAACCACATTTGAGCTTCAGATACGAACGCCTTACTGTTGTTTTATCAACTTACAGAATTCTCTCTTTCTCTCTCTCTCTTTCTTTCGTTATCTTCCTCTCTCTCTCTTTCATTCTCTGTATATATGTTTATATGTATATATGGGGCAAGGTGTGTGCTAGAGAGACAGAGAATGAAAAGGATAGAGAAATAGAAAGAGAGAGACAATTGATCATGTATATTATATACCTTGGCAATTGCTTCCATCATATCCTAATGAACATCCTGATGAACATGCTCCAGTCTTCATTTCGCAGTCTGCGGTTTTGTGACAATGACATATTCCTTTACAATCTTCACCAAAGCGTCCTGCTTCACATACTGAAAATGCCAATATAGACAGACATCATTAATTACATACATTTTTAGAGGTGTAAATGAGATATAAAAAAACCTACTCAATAATATCTAGATGATCTACATCACACACAAAAGATCTGCCATCAATATATCAGTGATTTACTTACGGAATTTAACAAGAACTCTCAAATACATGTACACACACACACACACACACACACACAAATAAACACACACAAACACCCATACCCAAACACACTCACGCATATACACACATACATATACATAGATACATACATCTAAATATGTATATATGAATATATGTGTGTATGTATGTATATATATCATCATCGTCATCATCATCATCATTTTACGTCCGCTTTTCCCTGCTTGCAAGGGTTGGATGGGTCCTATTCAGCACAGCATCTCTCCACCCGTCACATTCCTTCGTCATCTCCTCGGTGAGTTTCAGCGATCTGAGGTCTGCTCTCACCTCCCCCGCCCTTGTTTTTCGTGGTCTACCTCTATTGCGTCTTCCCTCCACTGGGACTTCCTGGCACTTCTGTACCCATAGGTCATCCTCCATGCGCATGACACATCTGTACCAGCTCAGCCTTCTCTCTTACACACCACAACTTATCCCTCTTATACCCAGTTTCTTTCTCAACTCGCCTATGCTTGGTCGTTCACGCACCTTGACATTGCACATCCAACGGAGCATACTTGCTTCATTTCTCTCCAGCCGTCGCATATCTTCTACAATTGCTGCCCATTCAATAATAGTAACATTGGATGATCGAAAATAACATTTACATAGTTTTTTTTAAACATTACGGTAGATATATATTAAGTAGTTAACATCCTAGATGTTTCCTTTGAACTAAATAATAGCTTGCACAAACCTTAACATAAACGAGGTGAGCACCCTTTCTCTGTAAATAAACTTTCAACCCACTCTATATCAATACTTAAGTTTATAAGAAATATGTATCTAATAGAATTTCTAGAATGACCATTAATTTCCAGAATGACCTTTAATAGAATTTCCAGAATTGCCCCCAAAATACCCAATATTATAATGAGTGATCAACTAAATCAGATTATAATGAAGACATCCAATACAATATCGAAAAAAAATAATCATAGTAGAAGGAGCTAAAATATATATTATCCACAACTGTATATTATGCAGATCTAAATATAACCTTGATACGGAATCTTTCCCAAAGGACACCAAGAGTAAGTCACGACAAAACTCTTTAAATTAAGACTTTAAATTTCGCATCTAAACCACATAGGATTAGTAAATTTTATAATGTTTTAAATAAGTGAATAAACTGTCCTTCCCGGGCCTTAACGCAAATCGAAACTAGAACCTTCTATGAATATACGATACAGTGATAACCTTTAAACTTTTTGCCATTTAGACAATTGTAAATAAACAAATAAAAACAAACCATGCAGCTATGTGTGACTTTAGATTTATGCTGAAATTAAACTTAATTCCTGTTTTTTTTCCTTCTATTCACTCAAATGTAAATAAGCACAAGTCACTTATACCGACATACTATATACATTTATGGTAATGTAGAATAAATGCTTAAAGACGTGGGTGCAGTACTAGAAAGCTGAACATCTTCAGATCAACCAGTTTAGATGTCCACTTCCCAAGCAGAAGCAATTGCTACGACGCCATTCCTATAATTTGGCTGTCTGCAACTAATAAAAACACGCAAACCCCTTCGTTGAAACAAATATGAAAATACCAACACAATCCTAGATAAAAATAATTCAACATATTTATTAGCATAAAGCAGATCAAAGACAGCTGACCACAAGATGGCGTACATATGAATAAATCTACACACATCCCCGAACACTGACCTCTCCCACCAAAATATAGAGATTTTCTTTAAAGACTTTTATGCATAAACTGATTGCCCATATTTGGATTTTCTTCCCACCCCCTCCGATGATACCAGGTACTCCCGCCACTAGAACACCGTCGATTCAATACGGATCTAGCTATTGAAACGATAGGAGCTCAGCCGTCAAAGTCCCGAATCCTTCACACACACACACACACACACACATATATATATATATATACATATATATATATATATGTACACACACACATACACACATATATATATATATATATATAGGCTTAAAATTAAGAATAAGAAGAAGAAGAAGCAGAACGCAAGAACAGAGGGTGGGGTTTCCTCACCTACCTATTTCGTTGTATTCTACTCTTCCACCTCTTTCTTTCTCCCTCTCACTTTCACTCACCCTCTCTCTTCTCCAGCCACCTCATTGTTTTCCTCTCCTGATCCTCGAGAAGTTCGTTTCTCACTTACACTCGTTGGGATCAGACGTGATTTCCATTCGCACACACGCTCTAGAATTTACGTTCATCCATCGATGTTGACTTGGATTTTCTTTCTTCAGTTAATCGCACATTCTTCGGTTTGTTGTTTTTTTCGCTCTTTTTATCTTTTCTTACCTTTTTTCCCTTTTCCGTTCTATTCTATTTCCCTCTCTCCTCCGTTTTCCCTATAACTTACCTAGTTATTGAACGCGCTAGGGGTAGATATATTGTCTTTAAAGCGTTGAAATATCCAAGATCCCCAGTAGACAACTGATGAGGAAAACTCCCTCTCCAGATCTTCTTCTTCTTCTTCTTCTTAAGCCTACCTTAACTACCAACTACACAGATATACTGACATACTATTCTCCATATATATATATATATATATATATATATATATATACATGCATGCACACATACATAGCATGCACACATACATATATATATATATATATATATATATATATATATAACCAAAGATTAATATGGTTCATTGATAACTCAATGAATATAGTTTTACAATAGATTAAAAGCACTCTACAAAGAAATTTCCTGGAGTATTTAATATTATTCAGAATATTAATAAATGAAGACATTCACATGATCAAAATATATGTTTTATTATATATATTTCGAAATATATATAATAAAACATATTAAATCCACCAATTAATTGTAGGGTCCAAGCCGTATGAAGAACTCAATGTAATCCGTATCCACCCATTAGTTCTTACCCGAGCCTGCCCGGCCAATTTTTGTTCATCTAATTTAAATAGACCAATCTCGTTCCAGATGTTATGCATCCGTTTCCTATAGCCTTGTTCCATGGGGTTACTCTTCAGGTAACATTGCATAACAGTTCTATTCAATTCTTTCGCCCAGTTGGTTCTTGTCCCTTTCCTTCTTCTTCTTCCTCCAACACCAGCAGTATTTGGATGACAGCCAGGACCCTGCTGCTGGGCCAGGGAGCACCTTCTGGGTGAGAGTCTTTCACATGACGTTCCAGTCTCCTTTTCACCGTTATTCGAACTGTTTAGGTTCGACATTTAAACACTCATATCGAGGATTGATGAATGTATGGTTACATAACTACCGGTGATTTCATCACCCCCAGTGGATTTTAGCGTGGCAAGGTTGCCTTTTGTGTGGTTTCCGCCACGAGTAACCTTCGGAGGTTCTCCCCCCGCCTATTGGGGAATTTTTCATTGTTTGAATTTTCATTTTTATTGTTTATATATATGTTTCTGTCTTTTTTTTTTCGTTTCTGATATAAATAATAAAAATCTTTACACGCATAAAACCCACATCATACCGCCCTGTACCGTCCTGTACCGTCCTGTACCGTCCTGCGCCGTCTGTAATGATTTTCTTGATGTCAGCTCTTCTGACCAATGAAGAAATCATTATTATTATTATTATTATTATTTTTATTCTTTTAGTCTCAGTCATTGATGTTATTTAATTGGAAAGTTTGTTGAAATAAATATCAAGCTGCTACCTGCAGCCTCAGATATTCAGGACGTATCGGAGGGTTCTTGCTGTTCCCAGCAAGCATGCCTTTTGAAGTGTTCCAAAGAGCGTGTTTGGACTAATTTTCTTTAACCATCCTTGGAAATTCTTTGAGATAGTACCTAGTGCGCCTATGACAATCGGGACCACTTTGACTTCATGGCAGTTCCAAATCCTTTTAAACTCCCACTTTAAGTCCTGGTATCGGTTAATTTTCTCCCTCTCCTTTTCTTGCACTCTCGTGTCAAATGGGCAGGCTACATCTGCAATCAGGCACGATCTTTTTTCCTTGTCCAAAACCACCAGGTCAGGCCTATTGTGTACCAGTTTCTTGTCTGTCTGTATCCTAAAATCCCATAGCACCTTCACCTGATCGTTTTCTATCACCGACTCTGGCTTATGCTCATACCACTTCTCAGAATGTGGTAAATTGTTTATTTTGCATAAGTTCGAGTGGATCGCCCTGCCCATCACATCATGTCTTCAGCATTTATAGTGGTTCTGGGCTAGCTGTTTACACTCGGATACAATGTGAACCACAGTCTCCTCTCTCTCTCTCTCCACAGATCCTACACAGTAAGCTAGACCCTTCCTCGTAAATATGGTGTTTCACCCACTTCGTTCTGAGGGCCTGTTTTTGCGCAGCCATTAGCATTCCTTCTGTATCCTTTTTAAGGTCTCCTCTTTTTAACCAGTTCCATGTCTGTGGATCTCTGAATTCAGTTTTCTCAAAGAAGGTACTATAAAGGGATTTTTCATGAAGCTTCCTCTTCCTACTTTTTGTTGTTTCCTCCTTGGACATACCTTGGTCTATTGTCCTCTCCTTCAGTACAATTCCGAGCATTGGCTCCCTACTGTCAGTCACGTATTTGTGCAGGTTGTTTTTCTCCATCTGAACACAGTCCTCTATGCTGATAAGACCTCTTCCACTTTCAGATCTCCTTAAGTAGAGTCTATCGACATCACTCCTCTTGTGGGACATGTTGTAGATAGTCAATAGTTTCCTAGTCTTCCTATCCCTTTATTTTTGTTCAGCAACATTCTATTTCAGATTTCCCGCACTGTACCTAATAATAGACACAGCTCAGGAATTCACTGCACTTATGACATTCCTACTATTTAGATATGATTTTAATACGTTCCTTACTCTCCGAATGTATTCAGATCTTATCAATTCCTTCATTTTTTTGTTCTTGATGTCATCAGTCTCCAGAACACCCAAATACTTGTATTCATCTTCAGTGTCAATTACCTTTATCATCTCACCTGTTGGTACCTAGATTCCGTTGCTTCTGCTCAATTTACCCCTCTTCATCACAAGGACTCCACACTTACTAATACCAAATTGCATACATATATCATTGCTGAAAATACGGACAGTGTCAACAAGTATATCCAACTCTTGTTCACTCTTCCTGAAGAGCTTAAGATCGTCCATGAAGAGGAGGTGTTTGATGGTAAGCTCTCCCTTTCCCAACTTGTATCCTGCTCTTACTTTTCGCAGTATAATGGTCAGGGGCATCAGGGCAAGGACAAACAACAGAGGGGACAGACTATCTCCCTGGAAGATACTTCTCTTGATCTTCACGCCTCCCAAGGATTCTCCAGTTGATGTTAACTCTGTTTTCCAGGACTTCATACTTTTGCTCAACAACTGTCTGATGTTATCTGCCACCTTGAAGATCTCTAGGCTTTTGGTGATCCAAGAATTAGGCACCATGTCAAATGCCTTTTTGTAGTCTATCCATCCCATGGCAAGACCAGTGTGTCTCCTCTTGCAATTCCTCATTACCATCTCATCAATAAGTAACTGGTCCTTTGTACCACGGGACTTCTTTCGGCATCCTTTATGTTCGTCCGGTAACAAGTTGTTTGTGTGGAGGTGATGGTAGATTTCCTCAGACACAATGCTTGTCAACAGTTTCCACATTACGGACAGACATGTGATAGGTCTATAGTTGGTAACATCATTACCCTTGATTCGATCTTTCATTACCAGAATTGTGGTACCTTTTGTCAACCACTCTGGTACCTCATCTGACAGCAAGCAGTCATTGAAACATGGTTGTCAGTTTCGGGTGGAGGGATGTTATATTTTTAATCCAATACCCCTGCACACTATCTGGGCCTGGCTATTTCTAGTTGGTCATTTTTTTGGCCTGCCCCTTAAGAGTTTCAAATGTGATACTCAAATCAGTTTGTTGGTGTACCTGTTCACTAATCTCCTTTTGTACTGTCTCAATCCACACTGCCTGGTCATTATGTTTAACATCCTGCTCCCATATTCCTCTCCAGAATGTCTTAGTTTGTTGCGCCTCAGGGATCCATTCGTTGCCTCTTTCTTTCCCTTCAAGCTGTCCAAACAACATCTTCTGGTTGTTGTCAAACATGCGGTTCTGTCTATACTGACTGACTCTGGTCTCGTATCGCCTAATTTTTGCACTCTTTGCTACAATGCGTTGCTTCAGTTCCTCTATGATAATATTTAGCTTTTTCCTCCTAGTTTTGTACTTTATTTCCAGTCTATTTTTAGTGTCTATGTTTTTTAGTGTCCCATTCAGTAAGGACTTAAGCTTTCCAATATCATTTCTCATTTCCCTGATTTGACCATTCATTCGTTTCTTCCACCAATTTTCTGATCTTTCTTGTTTCTTGTTTCCTCTCGCTTTTATGCCATGTAATTTCCTCACCGCATTTGCTGTTGCTTTGAGGATATTGTTGCACTGGTGAAGGCTCCTCGCCTCAAGGTAAGGGATGACTTTTTCCTGTCTACAAATCTTAGGTTCATAGGTTTCCCACTATCATTGTTAATTTCATCTACCACTAAGTTTAGGATATCAACCAAATCTTGTCCTAGCCCGTCAGCATTCATTTCCTCAATGGCCGTATCTTTGTTCCAGGTATTATTTATTTCAGCATTCAGATCATTGTCTGCTTCGGATGGTTACTCCGTTCTCTCAACCTCTTCACCTTCATTTCCCACTGGCTCGTTTGCCTGTCATACACCACTCTCCATTTCCAACCTAATCTCTCTGCTCAGTTCCTCCAGTTCCCGCTCACTTATCCATCCATTAGTTCTTATTACCCGAGCCTGCTCGGCCAATTTTTGTTCATCTAATTTAAATAGACCAATCTCGTTCCAGATGTTATGCATCCGTTTCCTATAGCCTTTTCCATTGGGGTTACTCTTCAGGTAACATTGCATAACAGTTCCATTCATTTCTTTCGTCCAGTTGGTTCTGGTCCCTTTCCTTCTTCCTCTTCCTCCAACACCAGCAGATTTTGGATGACAGCCAGGTCCCTGCTGCTGGGCCAGGGAGCACCTGCTGGGTTAGAGTCTGTCACATGACATTCCAGTCCCCACTTCACCGTTATTCGAACTGTTTAGGTTCGACATTTAAGCACTCATATCGAGGATTGGTGAATGTATGGTTACATAACTACCGGTGATTTTAGCGTGGCACCATCACGCTGTAGACGAACATAAATAAACAACAAATGGATAAAAACCTAAAAAAAACAAAAACAACAAAAACAAACAAGTTTCATTGTAATGTTTGAATGTCTGACTTAGCTTTTCTTTCCTTTTTGTCTCTCCCTTTTTTGTTTGTTTTTCTCCTTTGCGTTTTTCGTTTTACAAGGCCAGTAACATCGGTTACTAGTGTTGCTGTTGTTGCTGCTGCTGCTAAGGGAAGTAGGGGTTGCTGTGTTCAAAACTTTTGAAACCCGTGTCGGTTGTTGCGTCTGCCTCTGTCTGTGTTCTGTTCTATAATTTTTCGACTATAATTTTTTCTATCATTTTTTTCCCTTTCATCCCTACGTGGCCGACACCACAAAGCACCTGCAACACACCGGGACAATTGCTGGCCCCGTGCCAAAAGCAGAAACACTTTATTATTATTACTATTTTTGTTATTATTATTATTATTATTCTTTGAGTCGCAGTCATTGATGTTAGTTAACTGGAAAGTTTGTTGAAATGAATATCAAGCCACTACCTGCAGCCTCAGATATTCAGGACGTATCGGAGGCTTCTTGCTGTTCCCAGCAAGCATGCCTTTTGAAGCGTTACAAAAAGCGTGAAGGGGCCAATTTTCTTTAACCATCCCTGGAAACTTTTTGAGATAGTCCCTAGTGCGACCTTGACTTTTACCTCCCACTTTAAGTCCTGGTATCGGTTAATTTTCTCCCTCTCCTTCTCTTGCACTCTCGTGTTGAATGGGCAGGCCACATCCACAATCAGGCACGATCTTTTTTCTTTGTCCACAACCACCAGGTCAGGTCTATTGTGTTCCAGTTTCTTCTTCTTCTTCTTCTTCTTATTATTATTATTATTATTATTATTATTATTATTACAGTTGCATTTATCTTGCTTTATGTTCATACGAGTTATCACCAGGTCACAACCAGTGACCTCAAGAGACAACAAGGTCCGCCATGTTCAAAAAAGAACATACATATTCACACATGCATCTTTAGTGTTTAGACTTGTGATGTACTTATATTGACAGAATCTTCCTTAGTATATGGGCAGTTCCCATTAGTACTATCTTTTGTATTTCTCCTATACGCGGGTTTCCTGGGATTTGCGATATGTAATCATTAGACCCCTTAGGTATCATTCCCAGAGCGCCTACAACCACTGGTATTGTTTTAGTTCTCAATTTCCACATTTTTCCAATTTCTATCTCCAGGTCCTTATACTTGCTCAATTTTTCAAATGTTTTTATAGATACATTCTTGTCTATTGGAACAGACATATCAATTAGCAGGCATACCCTCTTTTGAAAGTCTTTCAATATTATATCAGGTCTGTTTGCATCTATTTTTCGGTCTGTTTGGATGCTAAAGTTCCACAAGATTGAGATGTGATCTTTTTCAAGTATGGGAGGTGGTTGATGCTCCCACCAATTCTTTTGATGGGGCAGGTCAAAATGCTTACACATTATCCAATGTATGTATTGTGCAGCTCTGTCATGCCTGTTTAGGTATTCGGTTGGAGCTATAGGACTGCACATTGAAATTATATGGTCAATGATCTCTGGTTGTTTTTTGCATACACGGCATAATGGGCTGCACCCATTTTTTATTATGTTGGGTTGGTAATTTTTTGTTGGCAGACACTGATCTTGTGCCGATATAATCAGTCCTTCAGTCTCCGATTTCAGTCCAGAGGATGCCAACCACTGATGGGTTAAAGTTTTGTCAACATCAGGATTGTTAGCTCGCTCTGGGTATTTTCCATACAGAGGCTTTTCTTGCCATTTCTTAGCCAGTTTCTCTAGCAGTTCTTTCTTTGCAGTTACTTTTACCTGCTTTGCTTTTTCTGTGTTTTCCATTTCAGCAGTAAATGGGACTTCTGAAATTTGTAGTCCATTACTGTATCTTTGTGCATCTTTTGTAATGGAATATGATCTTTTGATGCTTTCGTGTTTCAAAACGAGTTTGATCATCCAATCATGTGATTCCCTTAGATATGTAGATAATCTAATTGTTGCAGTTTTCAACGCAATGTCTAACTGGATTAACCCACGTCCTCCTTCTTTCCTAGGGAGATATATTCTATCTATATCTGCCTTAGGGTGATACATTCTGTGCATGGTTAAGAATTTTCGAATTTTTGTATCGAGCCTACGGATCTCTGTGCTTGACCAGTTGATGACATTGTAACTGTAGGTTACTACTGGTATGGCTGGCGTGTTTATGGCATCGATCCTATTCCTTGCATTCAATTCCGTTCTTAAGATTGCTCTTACTCTGCGGTAACATTCCTTCTTTATCTTTTCCCTCATTGTCGAGTGCTTGATTCCGTCTCCTTCACAAACACCTAGATATTTGTAAGTTTTTTCTTGATCAAGTTCTCTTATCACGTTCCCCCGATCAAGATTAATGTCTGAACTCTTCAGCAGCTTTCCTCTGGTGAACGTTGCTTTGGCGCATTTATCTAGTCCAAACTCCATTTTAATGTCATCACTGAACTGCTTCACAGTGGATAATAGCCCTTGCAATTGTTCATCATTTTTTGCAAATAGTTTCAGGTCATCCATGTAGAACAGGTGATTAATGGTTTTGTCATAGACTTTATATCCATGTTTAGTTTCATTGAGCATTTTACTTAATGGTATAAGTGCGATGCAGAATAAAAGCGGTGATAAAGAGTCACCCTGAAAAATTCCACAATTAATATTAACTTCTCCAGCTTCCAGTGAATTTGTTTCACTATTCAAAAGGAGTGTCGTTTTCCATGTCTTCATACTGAATGACAAAAACCTCCTGACAACGGGGATACTTTGAAAATCTCTAAACATTTTTCAATCCAACTGTGTGGCAAACTATCAAATGCTTTTTTATAATCTATCCAAGCAATCAATAGATTTTTGTGTCTATTATGACAATCTTCCAGTATCATTTTGTTAACCAGAAGCTGATCCTTACAGCCATATGAGCCTCGTTTACACCCTTTCTGCTCAATGGGAAATAGGTCATTTGTTATCTGGTGGTCATATGTGTATTCAGTTAGGACTGATGTTAAAATTTTATACATTGTGGTCAAGCAAGTTATCGGTCTGTAATTTTTGGGATTGTTTGTCTCATCATTCTTCGGAAGCAGGAATATAATGCCGTTAACTAGCCATGAAGGTATCTTTTCTGGCTCCTTAACTATTTCATTGTAAAGTTGGGCTAACAGCTCATGAGACTCTGTGAAGGCATTTATCCAAAAGTTTTGTATTTTGTCTTTTCCTGGGGATTTCCATTTGCTGGTTTTTCTTAGAGCCAAGCGCAACTGTTCAACTGTTATATTTTCCCATGTTTGTTCCTCAAGGTGAGCTGTATCTTTCATTTGTCTGTCTATCCATGGGGCATGTATGTTATGAACTTTTTCTTCGGCCCAGATCTTTTCCCAGAATTCTTGCACTTCCTCCTTGGGTGGAATTGATTTAGCAGTTATTGTTGACTTACCAATTTTTCTGTAGAAGTTTCTTTGGTTGTTTTTGAACATATTATTGTCCTTATAGAATCTAGATCGATTTTCAAAGCGCCTTATACGAGCAGCTTTGGCCGACACTTTTTGCTTGATTATTTCTATCAGCATGTCTATGTCACATGTTGATTTTATACTGTACTTTTTTTTCAATTTTCTAAGTTTAGTTTGTTTAACATGTTCACCTACTTTATAGTTTGTTAAAATTTCTATGTCAGATCGGAGAAGGTTTATTTGGCGATTGATGTTCTCTTGCCAAGTAGATTTCTTGTGGGAATTCCTTTGTTTTTTCATCTTCACTCCACATAAGTGAGTGGTGACTTTAGCCGATGCATAATAGAGATGATTTAAATCAGTAGTGTTTAGTTTGTTTGTGATGATAATGTTTTTGAGAATTATGTTAGTCTTGTGTATTATCTTTTGGTTCTGTTTGGAGTTCTGGATCTTAGGGAGTGTGTCTCGTTGCCCCATGTCAGATTCTTTCATTTTCATCCATTCGATCATAATTTCATCCTTCAAGTTGGCAAGTTCATTCTCATTCATTTCTTTATCATTTACGATCTCATTATTTTCATTTGGAGTTTCATCCTGAGCATGCACTCCCTCCACTTTTTCGCTCCTTTCTTTAATTTATTCTGTTGCCAGTGATTCCGCCCCAACCCTGGGATTCGAAGTGTTACAGTTTACCTCGTTTTCACTGACACATGTTTCATTTTCCCTTCGCTGACTTTGTGCTAATAGCTTGATCTGATCAATTTCTATATCAGTTAGTAACTTTTTTCTTACAATATTTCTTCGTATATTGGCTAGTTTGTTACTGTCAATATAGCCTCTGTTTTCGGGATGTTTCTTTTTCCAGTTGATATATGTCTGTTCTGTATTCGATGTATTTGATGGGTAGTACATGGCAGTGTAGAAAGCCTCAAGGACTTCTTTATTATCTTCCCTTGACCATTTTTCTCTCCTTTTCTTTGGATTTCTTGGTGGTGAGCATGGAGGGCCAACAGTAGGAGTATTCCGGTTATGGGAGGTCTCCAGCTCCGAAGTGATGGGAAGGTTTGAACCATTAGCTGATTTTTCGACCCCAGTCTGGTTCCTCTCTGAGGGACGCGGCCCTTTTTTACCCGGCTGACGGCCGATCCGGTATGAGATTTTATCATTAGACATTTACTTTATTTTGTCGCGTTTTATCCTTATCCGCCAAGGGGTAATCATTTCGTGTTACCACTTCTAGAACGAGTGTCAACCAAAACTAGAGGGGTCGTTCTCCCCTAGAGACACGGCTATTCCCCGCCGGCCGCCATCCCGGTATTTCTTGGTCACGGGATTTTATTTTGTTGTTTTTTTTAAATTGTTATTATCATGAGTGGTTCCTTAATGTGAGCATTGCGTGGCTTAAGAATGAAATTATTAATAATTGTCTCCACTCCAGGCACAAGGCCAGCAATCACCCAGTGCATTACAATAATTTAATATACTTTTTGTTGCAGTTGGCTGTTATTGTTGTTGGCTATGTCGGTGGTGGTGCCGGGCTATTTATATTGTTGGTGAGGAAGGGGTGAGCCAGCAGTCCCATAGTTGTTGATGTTGACGTTTGGCCGTGGCCAGGTCACTAAGTCAATCTATTTATATCTTTTGCTAGCCTCTCCCTTGTCTAGTGATACCGCCACCTTCCCCTTTCTCTCTCAAGTTAACAGGGGAATAGTGGTGGTAGCATTGAAGGAGTGGTGGCGGCGGGGAGATGTGGGAGACAGTAGCGGCGGTATCGATACTGAGACAGTGGTGGTGGTGATGTCGATACCGAGGCAGTGGTGCTGGTGATGTGATCGTATTACTGTAGTGATGGTGTTGTAGCGGTGGTAGCAATGAAGGAGTGGTGGCGGCGGTGATGGGATAGTGGTGGTAATGATGGCAGTAGTGAGTGGTGGTGGTTAAATTGCCGTTATCTGGCTGTTGTGTTTAGTGTACACAGAGAGGTGATGGGGTAGGTGTTGTATCTAGTTTCTGGTGTTGGTGAGATTGTTGTTGTTTGGCTGTTCTATATAGCGTAGACAGAGGAGGGGGGGGGGGGGGTTCTTCTTCCATTTATAGCCATTTTCTTTTTTGAATATACAATATACAATACAAAGTTGAATATTTGAATATTTGAGCCTTATAACAATATATTTTGGGTCCGAATTTTTTTGGGCTCAAGCCGGATGCTTTATTATTATTATTATTATTTTGGGGCTCAAGCCGGATGCTTTATTATTATTATTATTATTATTATTATTATTATTATTATTATTATTATTATTATTATTATTATCTGGGATAATGCCACGCTGTTTTTTACGGTTTAAGTCCTTTAACTTTTGTTCTATTTTGTCAACAATTGTGACAAAATTTGGGCACGATCGATTACATAAGGCTGTTTACAATTCGTTGGTAAAATATATTTCTAACAACCATCGGGATCGGGTGTGATAGCCCTTTCCAAAGTGGAACATTGTTATCATTTTCCGTCATAAATCCTAAAATAGCCAGTTCCTTTATTGACAAAAGCAATGAGTCTGCACTTTTAAAAACTGCTGATAAGATTATGGAAACTGACACAGCAGATTGTGATCCTAAACAAGGAAAAAAAAAACAATAACAACAACAATAGCAACTTCCCCGCTTTAATACCACCTTCACCACAAGATATTCTGGACATCAAAACACACACAAGAAACAATAACAACAAAATAGACATCACAACCGCAATCACTATAACTACAAAAACTGACGTGAAATCAAACAGTTTACAGAAAAGCAGAGACAACACTACCACCACCAACATCAACAACAATAACAACAACAGCAGCAGCAACAACAGAGACAACCCCAACATCACCACCAGTACATGGAGAACAGATTGGGTGCGGGTATGTCGCCTTGCTGGACACCGTTTTGTGCCTGAAAGTGTCCAATTGAAGTTCACTTTTGCTTTCATATTTTGATGAATCTGTGTAAGGGTGTATATAGATGTATGTATGGACGCCCGCATGTGGGTTTATATGTATTTGTATTTGTAAGTTTTTTCCGTTATAAGGTATTCATTTCTTTTAACTCAGCCTCACTTTCAATTTTAAATAGATATAATTTTCGGAGTTTATATCCAAAACATAATAATTTTGGTTGACAATTGAACTAGATGTTTCTTGCAATATGATGAAATAATTATAGGTGTTGTTTATTATGTAATTAAATAGCTCTGTACAATACATAGAGCACTCTTTTTACCTTTACTTTTTCTACTGAAATACTTAACACATGCGGGGAAACATCCAACCACCCCAACGGGAAAACATCACAAGCATACCATACAAGATGGCGGGACCAATAATATTACTGCAAATAGGAAAACACCAAGGAGGTCCCGCACAAAACCATATATATGGTATAATTCCCCGCACAATTATCTGGTAACTACTAAGCTATCCTATCTCTTCTTCAAACTCATAGAAGAACGCTTTCCTCCTACACACAAATTCCATATAATACTAAATAGAGGCACGATCCGGCTATATTATTCCACAACATTATGAAATTGAATTACCAGCGCCTCCGCAGGTATATCAATACTAATAGCCAACGGAAACTCGGACATACTCTGAAACATCCGCAGCCTCCAACACTGAGCAGACCAGGACCCACAAATACCAACGTCTCTTACACTTCACGCGAATATTTTCAAGAAAAGATGGTATGTGCACAGCCACACGTTTAAAACTCCAGTTTAGCTAGATCTACGGCACTGGCGAAAAGAAATCTGGGATCTGACGCGCACTAATATTGAACACACACTACAATGGCCCGTATTAAAATTTGCCCGAATAAAAGACGCCCCTGTAAATTATGTAGTAGAGGAAATTGAAATAGCCACCGGAAAGGACCTTCTAAATTACCGGCACGATAGGATATTTAATTGCAAACACAAAGCTCTAAAAACCTTCGCTAAATACAACCTAGGTTTTACTACATCCTATTTAATACATTTCCTGTGGCATTTGAACTTTTCACACCTACCCAAGGAAGTCAAAGAATATTTGTTCCACATCACAGCAGACAGATTGATAACGTGAATCTATCTACCCCTACTCCTTTTCCTCTTGTCTATCACACTAACGGACTGGATTTCATTCTATTTTTAACTTTTTTACATTTTCGTAAACGAAAATCCCATTGCTGAATTTTACCACGTAGTTATATATGGCTTTCAGTATTATAGGAATTCTGATGAAGTGTAATAAATAATTAAGTATTGCATATGATTGAACAATATATATTATAGTCAGAATATGTAGACAATTTACAATGGACTTAGAAACACATGTTAAAGCAAATAAATTCCTAATCGCCTTCACCCCGACGTTTTCTTTTCTTGGTGCAACAACTGCTTATATATATATATATATATATATATATATAGAGAGAGAGAGAGAGAGAGATACGTATATATATATAGATGACTAAAGGAATTTTAGCCTGATAATGGGGTTTAGAACCCTCAGATAAATGGAAAAAGATGAGTATTGACGTCCCATGTACGTCAATACTCATCTTGTTCCATTTATCTGAGGGTTCTAAACCCCATTATCAGGCTAAAATTCCTTTAGTCAAAAATACGGTGAAAGCTATTCTATTTTCTAATTTCAAACCTGCTCACTGTTTCAAAACATACTTACTTGATATATATATATATATATATATTATTAGGGCAAACATTGATGCAATTCAATTCAAGCACTCAACGTACTTTTTCCACATAAGAGTGACGGAGTAAATATCGAATAAGTAAAAGCGAAGTAGTTTCAGATGTTCAAGTCCTTTAATAATAATGCTGTGATATATATTTCAATGACGACACTGGCCACACTGTTGTGTGTGCGAGTGTCGTGACATCATCAGACAGCTTGTTACATAATAAGGTTGTTTCCGAGGCAATCCAAATTGAATCGACATGGGAACGGATGAAGTTCGTGCTTTTGGGCTTTTCATCCGTTCCCTTGTGAGTACCAGTTCACCCCCACCGGTCTGCGTAAGCGCATGTCCGAAGAAAGTTGACCATTAGCACCGCAGATTTCAACGAAATTCGCTGTCAGTGGCCCACCTATGCCTTGCCAAAGTTTACTGCTACCCATCGCTACTGTGGCAGTCAGCCGAAAGCCAGAGGGGATGGGAGGGTGTTAGTTTTTATAGGTCATAATTGTTTCTACTTTAGGCACAAGGCCAGCAATTACCCAGTGCATTACTGGTACTTTATTTTATCGACCCCGTAAGGATGAAAGACAAAGTCAACCTCGGCGGGATTTGAACTCAGATCGTAAAGGGACGTAACTATGCTAGAAAGCATGGCGACGACACTCTACCGATACTGCCAGGTCATAATACTACCTTTCACTAAGCGTTGACAGTAAGACTGACCATCAACTCATAAGGGAAAATAAACTTAATTCTAGGTACTATGGTTTTACATATTAAGTTAAGAGTGAGAGTTCGGAATAAAAATTAAAAATAAAAGTTAAAATCCTAAATCAAATATCAAAGATTATAAATTAAACAATAAAGAATTCAAAAATTCTGAATTCAAAAATTTTTTTCAAGTGATAATTCGGATTAAGTAAAGATATAGATTGAAGTGAGTAAATAAAATGGAGAGAGATGTTTAGAATCCCTCCCAGAACATATTACTTAAACATCTCTCTCCATATTATTTACTCACTTCAATCTATATCTTTACTTAATCCGAATTATCACTTGAAAAACATTTTTGAATTCAGGATTTTTAAATTCTTTATTGTTTAATTCATAATCTCTGATATTTGATTTAGGATTTTAACTTTTAATTTTAATGTTTATTCCCAACTCTCATTCTTAACTTACTATGTAAAACCATAGTACCTAGAATTAAGTTTATTTTCCCTTAAGAGTTGATGGTCAGTCTTACTGTCAACGCTTAGTGAAAGGTAGTATTATGACCTATAAAAACTAACACCCTCCCATTCCCTCTGGCTTTCGGCTGACTGCCACAGTAGCGATGGGTAGCAGTAAACTTTGGCAAGGCATAGGTGGGCCACTGACAGCGAATTTTGTTGAAATCTGCGGTACTAATGGTCAACTTCCTTCGGACATGCGCTTGCGCAGACCGATGGGGGTGAATTGGTACTTACGGATGAAAAACCCAAAAGCACGAACTTCATCCGTTCCCATGTCGATTCAATTTGGATTGCCTCGGAAACAACCTTATTATGTAACAAGCTGTCTGATGATGTCACAACACTCGCACACACAACAGTGTGGCCAGTGTCGTCATTGAAATATATATCACAGCATTATTATTAAAGGACTTGAACATCTGAAACTACTTCGCTTTTACTTATTCTCTCTCTCTATATATATATATATTTACATATATTTACGTATGTGTATATATGTCTGTATATATATATATATATATATATATATATATATATATATATATATTTATATATATATATGTGTGTGTGTGTGTGTGTGTGTGTGTGTGTGTGTGTGTGTGTGTGTGTGTGTGTGTGAAGTTAATTGAGTTTGTATATGTATGTGTGTGTATATGTATGTGCGTATATGTAGTGTGCGTGTATGGACGCGGGTGCCCCTACATATAAGGTTTGCCTACATTTTCGAATAGTTGGTGGCTAGATGTATTAGTAAAACAAACCGACATATATAGCTAACCTAATATAATAAAAGCTGATAAACCCTAAATCCTTTTTAGCCATTAGGTGCTTCCTTAGACGTCATAACAGTAACGCTAAAAAAACTACGTATCGAGCTACAACTTGATTATTTCTTCATTAAACACTAATATAGTTGCACGAACGACAGACACATTATATTAATATCAGAATAGGACTGCTGGTAATACGAAGTCGAACAAATATTATGAAATGTACCGTTAAATATTTCTGGCAATTCTAAACATCTATAACCTTAGAAAAAACTTTGTTTACAATTTACTGTTAAAGCATGTCGTTAAGTTATAGATCGATCGGTAATTAAATATTTTTTAATATGTTATATATATATAATTGATCCTGATGATTTCTTTATATATAGTGAATAATATACGAAAGGAATGAAACACGTGTAGATATAATAAATGATGTATTAACTGTTAAACTGTTAGAGAGTGAAAAGGATAGAGAAATAGAAAGAGAGAGACAATTGATCATGTATATTATATACCTTGGCAATTGCCTCCATCATATCCTGATGAACATCCTGCTGAACATGCTCCAGTCTTCACTTCGCAGTCTGCGGTATTGATACAATGACATATTCCTTTACAATCTTCACCAAAGCGTCCTTCTTCACATACTGAAAATGCCAATATAGACAGACATCATTAATTACATACATTTTTAGAGGTGTAAATGAGATATAAAAAAACCTACTCAATAATATCTAGATGATCTACATCACACACAAAAGATCTGCCATCAATATATCAGTGATTTACTTACGGAATTTAACAAGAACTCTCAAATACATGTACACACGTACACACACACACACCCAAACACACACACACAAACACCCATACCCAAACACACTCACGCATATACACACATACATATACATAGACACATATATATAAATATGTATATATGAATATATGTATGTATGTATATATATCATCATCATCATCATCATCATCATCATCATTTTACGTCCGCTTTTCCCTCCTTGCAAGGGTTGGATGGGTCCTATTCAGCACAGCATCTCTCCACCCGTCACGGTACTTCGTCATCTCCTCGGTGAGTTTCAGCGATCTGAGGTCTGCTCCCCCCTCTCTTGTGTTTCGTGGTCTACCTCTACTGCGTCTTCCCTCCACTGGGACTTCCTGGCACTTCTTCACCCATCGGTCATCCTCCATGCGCATAAATATGTCCATAGCATTTCAGCCTTCTCTCTTACACACCACAACTTATCCCTCTTATACCCAGTTTCTTTCTCAACTCGCCTATGCTTGATCGTTCACGCACCTTGACATTGCACATCCAACGGAGCATACTTGCTTCATTTCTCTCCAGCCGTCGCATATCTTCTACAGTTGCTGCCCATTCAATAATAGTAACATTGGATGATCGAAAATAACATTTACATAGTTTTTTTTTAAACATTACGGTAGATATATATTAAGTAGTTAACATCCTAGATGTTTCCTATGAACTAAATAATAGCTTGGACAAACCTTAACATAAACGAGGTGAGCACCCTTTCTCTGTAAATAAACTTTCAACCCACTCTATATCAATACTTAAGTTTATAAGAAATATGTATCTAATAGAATTTCTAGAATGACCATTAATTTCCAGAATGACCTCCAAAATACCCAATATTATAATGAGTGATCAACTAAATCAGATTATAATGAAGACATCCAATATAATGTCGAAAGAAAAATAATCATAGTAGAAGGAGCTAAAATCTATATTATCCACAACTGTATATTATGCAGATCTAAATATAACCTTGATACGGAATCTTTCCCAAAGGACACTAAGAGTAAGTCACGACAAAACTCTTTCAATTAAGACTTTACATTTCTCATCTAAACCACATAGGATTAGTAGATTTTATAATGTTTTAAATAAGTGAATAAGCTGTCCTTCCCGGGCCTTAACGCAAATCGAAACTAGAACCTTCTATGAATATACGATACAGTGATAACCTTTAAACTTTTTGCCATTTAGACAATTGTAAATAAACATAAATAAAATCAAACCATGCAGCTATGTTTGACTTTAGATTTATGCCGAAATTAAACTTCCTTCCTGTTTCTTTTCCTACTATTGAATCAAATGTAAATAAGCACAAGTCACTTATACCGACATACTATATACATTTATGGTAATGTAGAATAAATGCTTAAAGGCAGTACTAGAAAGCTGAACATCTTCAGGTCAACCAGTGTACTGCCAATACTGGAATTGAACCATTAAGACCGTTGAGGTATTCATGTATTTTATCTGACGGGGACGTACTGAAAAAACAACACAGTACCTTCGAAATAAATATAATAAAACATATATTTTGATTATGTGACTGTCTTCATTTATTAATATTCTGAATATTATATATATATATATAATTCAAGAAAGAAGAGTAACATAGTTGGCTGTACAATAAGGGCTTTATTCCAAGTGCTAACAATTGTTTCTTTGATCTGGTAGGTCTAGAGCTCGCTAATAGCTTGATGTTGCGTCAATCGATCTCCAATACTTTATTTATCGATCTCCAATACTTTATTCATCACAGCGTGCGGATGCACATCCGCACGCTCTGATGAATTGACTGGTTATAAACAAAGTATTGGAGATCGATTGACGCAACATCAAGCGATTAGCGAGCTCTAGACCTACCAGATCAAAGAAACAATTGTTAGCACTGTGAATAAAGCCCTTATTGTACAACCAACCATGTTACTCTTCTTTCTTGAATTATTATTACTCCAAGTATAACCTACATAGAAATCACCGCGAACTCGCTGCATCATTATAGAAGCGTCTTGTTGAGTCACACTAAGCCATACTTTAATACCATCCACAACACAGAGTACTCTAAGTGGACTACCTCTAAGTGGATTGCCTATAACGATAACTTGTTATCCCGTATATATCTCTCTCCCTCTATATATATAAATATATATATATATATACATATATATATATATATATATATATATATATATATATATATATATATATATATATATATATATACACAGATAAATCCACCAATTACTGGTAGGGTCCAAGCCGTATGAAGAACTCAATGTAATCCGAATGTAGAATATATGTATATATATATATGTATATATGTATATACATACATATATACATACACATACATACATACATACATACATATACATACATTCACACACCTACAAATATATACATACACATACATACATACATATACATACATTCACACACCTACAAATATATACATACATACACACATACATATACATATATACACACACCTACAAATATATACATACACATACATACATACACACACCTAGAAATATATACATATATATATATTACATACATATATACATATATATATATTACATACATATATACACACACGCATATACATATATACAACCATATATATACATATACATATCAATACATACATATATAGATACATACATATATATATATATCCTAACTCGTGTGCTTCCTCTCCACATTTTATTATTATTATTATATATATATATATATATATATATATATATATATATATATATATATATATATATATATATATAAAAGAGAGATAAAGACAAATATATACATATTTGTGTTCAAATCATAAGGGACCATGTGTGTTATTTTATATACGCACACAATTCAGTCTTCTGAGATACTTAGAAGTGAAGGGTTTACTAATTTCACACCCACCGATGAGCAAAAGAATTGGTAATTCCCTATCACTAAATTTGCGAAACAGCATTACCAAAAGCTGTCTGGGTGTCTGACAGTTGTCGCAATTTCGGTTTGTATTCCTTTTCTTAATTTATTCTTCTAAATTCAGTCTGGCAAACCCTATTGTTCATAGTTAGTATTTTTTTCACCCTAGCGAATTTGGTCCCCTACCATTTGAACACATATATGTATATGTCTGTGTTTATCTCTCTTCTATATTCAATTATAATTATATATATATATGTATCTACACACACCCATACACACACTCATATATATATATATATATATATATATATATATGTATACATTTGTACGTGTGTGTGTGTATGTATGTATATGTATGTGTGTATGTATTTATGTGTATGTGTATATATATATATGTATAGAGGAACAGTCAACCAGGTTAGTATTAACGACGAATATAGTGATGAATTTAGCGTAATAGTAGCGTTTCACCAAGGCCCCGTTCTTTGCCCCCTCCTGTTTATTCTTGTCCTACAGGCTATAACAGCGGAGTTTAAGACTGGCTACACATGGGAACCGCTATATGCAGATGATCTAACTCTCATAGCTGAATCCATGTCTGAACTAGAGAGGAAATTCCAAACATGGAAGCATGGCTTTGAATCAAACGACCTTAGAGTCAAGTTGGCCAAGAATAAGGTTCTAGTATGTAGAAAGGGAAATGGCCATGCTCAGTGTGTAAGAAAGGAGTAGTCAGAAATTCCATTCTATGTCCCAAATGCAAACTATGGGTACATAAAAGATGTAGTGGGATCAGAGGTTATCTATCTAAGAATGTAGATTTTGTATGTGGCCGATACTCAGGTGCAGTAAGTAGCAAGGACCCACTGGATGATATCTCCTTCAACTGCCCAGATGGTTCTATAGAAATAGTAGACACCTTCCGTTACCTGGGTGACAAAATCAGCAGTAGAGGAGGGTGCTCTGAAAGTGTAGTAGCCAGAGTTAGAACGGGATGCAAAAGGTTCAGAGAGCTAATACCGCTGTTGGCCACAAGGGTTTTTTCTCTAAAAATGAGAGGCAAATTGTATGATGCATGTATACGAACGGCGATATTACATGGTAGAGAGACATGCACATTGTGTGCTGAAGATTAGAAAGAAATGAAGCTTGCATGCTCCGATGGATGTGTAATAGTAATGTGCGCGAAAGGCGAAGCATAAACAAACTAAGAGAGAGACTAAGCATAAGAAGTATCCAATGTTGTGTTCTGGACAGGAGATTGCGTTGGTATGGACAAGTGATGAGTATGAAGGACGACAGCTGTATAAAAAAGTGCAAGGTAATGAACATTGATGGGAGCTGCGGAGTGGGTGAACCAAGAAAAACCTGGGACGAGGTGATAAAAACTGACCTTGCTCACCTACACCTTTCTAAGACAATGACACTGGATCGAGACCTTTGGCGCCATGCATCTGGAGATAAGACCCGACTGCCATTGCATACAAACCTACAATCAGTAGGCACCACTTAACCCAATCTACACCACATCCCCACACCCTACCCCATCCTCCCTCTCCCGCCCGGTCCAGTGTGTCGATGACACAACAGTCCACACCGTAAGGTGGTCGTGTAGGAGACACGGTGAAAAGGCTCCTAGTCCACACTGTAAATATGTTTGGTGTTAGGAAAGGCATCCAGCTGTAAAGAAATCTGCCAGAGACGCTTCCATGTGAGTGAGACATGGTGTCCCGACCATTCCTGCATCAAATGGAACAAAACCATCTAACCCATGCTAGCGAGGAAGATGGACGTTAAACGATGATGACGATGATGATGATATATATATATATATATCATCATCATATATATATATATATATATATATGCGTGTGTGTATGTGTATATATATGTATGTATAGAGTGTGTATATATATTTCTATATGTATATACGCTGGTATTTGTTGTCTTTGTGCATGTATGTATGTACGTATTTATATTATTTTATTCACACACGCCTGTCTGCTTAATTTGCGTATGTATGTGTATATCCACATGGGTTTTTTTCTGTATATTTATTGACGGTGAGTTATATATGCTTGTGCGTATCTATATGTATGTGTATGTGTAAATATATGAAGATATATATATTTTAATAATTTTATGTATATGTGGATATATGTATAGCTGATTCTCTGAGAACAAGTATATTTTCCATTATCTCAATTCAGCCTCACTTTCATTTTTAATAGATTTTAATTTCAAATCTTATATCCATATATAAATTTTTCATCTGATGATCGTACTAGACATTTCTTTTAAGATCGTCTAGTTTCATGAAATCTTAGGTGATGGAATAATTATACTGTGCTGTCTATTATATATATATATATATATATATATATATATATATATATATATATATACAAATATATATATATATATATATATATATATATATATATATATGTGTGTTCGTATGCATTGGTGTATGTGTTGGTGTATAAGTGTGAACGTGTATGTATGCAAGAAGTAAACGGATAAACATTTGACAATGAAAATACATCTATTAGCTTAATGCTTTGTATAGTAGAAAAGTATCATAAAGTTTCGCCGAATACACACAGAGGCAGACGAGCGCGCGCGAGCGCGCACACACACACACACACACACACACATCTATATATAGTGAGTTGGGGAAATAAACAGAAAAGGAGACATCGAGAAAGAAATGGAAAAAAACAGACTATCATGTCTGTAATATACCTTCTTGACAAACCTCTCCACGATAACCAACAGAACATCCATCTGAACATATTCCATTCTTCACGTTGCAGTTAGTGTTGTTGATACAATGACATACATCATCACAATCTACACCAAACAGTCCTACTTCACATACTAAAATATCAATATAGACATATATCAGTAATTATAGTGGTATAAATGAGATATCAATACACCAAATCAATAATATATTGATGCTCCATATCACATACAAGTATTGGAATAACATGTAATATTACAATAACATATGGAAGATGCAAGCGATAATAATAGAACAACGCACACAACAATTAAAACTTTAAATCATCTGATAAGATCCAAGGATGACTTTATTAACAACCCGAGATGTAGACACCATCAAAACAGAACTATAACTTATTAGTACGTTTATACAAAAGAACATCAGCAAATCTATCAGACAACACTCCAACCCTAATCAGTGGAATAATAGTCAAGTAGTAATAGATTAGTTTACGTCCACCAAAGTAGCTTAGATTACGCAGTTTGATATAACTGACTTTTACCTTCGATCTTCAGGGCGACACAGTGAGAATAGACTACTAATTTACTATAAATTTGAATCACATATCACAAATAAACGCAGGGATATCTTCTTTTTCCGTATGCTCATGCAGAAACCCAGAGGTATGTCCGCTTGACCAACTGTGCAACACTCCAGCTGTGATATATGAAACAGAAGTGATCTCCACCAACCAGAATCCCCTAACAGATACCAGGACCTATGTATCATCCTTGCAAAAATCAACACCCTACATAAATGGAGCAAAAAGTTGTTATTTGCCTTGGAGAAGGGGGACATAATTTCACAACTGTCTTCTAAAAACTGATTTTGATTAAATCAAAATCAAAATTTTATCCCAAAGAAGGGAAATTGGAACGTTATCCACCTAAGGTTCCTTAAACCCTGATGAATGGACTTTTAGGTCCTGAAATATTGGACAGATAAAAGAACAACCACAAGAACGACAAAACAAAACAAAGATTACTGGAAATTTTTACTTTTCGTTACCTCATGTTACAGTCCATTTCGCATTGTTTAGCCTTCTATCTCTTTCAACGTTATATATTATATACAATGCTTCAAGCAAACTATAACATTCTTCCCAAATTGATTGTTGCCAGTAACAAATTCAAAAGGGGTGGAAGTTATCACGTGGTTAGCGGTCAATATAGAAGTATTGTGAAGTGTAGTATATATACAGAGAGAGAGGGGGGGGGGGAGTAGAGAATATGTGATTATAGTGTACTACATCATTATTTTCTTTGATAATATTGTAGGAGTATTATGCATGTTACATTCCTCAGTTCCTCGGGAGTACAAAATGGACGACTAAGATGTCGACCGTTAGAATATCCCGTTGTTAAAAGCGGTACAGTTAGCAGAACATTTAAAATTTAATATGAGAAAGAATTGTCAAGGATATGATATTGTATTTATTCTTCCATTTCTATGCATGTTTCAATACGGCCATGTCGCACTCATTTGTAGAACAACTAGAAATTATCAATTAACAAATAACTACATCATATATGGCACGCATTAGTCGTATATCTTCAGGAAACCTGCACAGAATAAATAAAACTTAAATGAGGTTTAATCTCACAAGGTTTTAAGAATAAACAAAACATTATCAGACACCATTCAACGTAAATGCAAGCAATGAGGTTTAAATTATTTACAATGAAAAATGTCGTTTATCTAAGTATTATATTATTGTAACATTATACCACATGATATATCATTTTAGACTGAATTTACTCTTTTACCTGTTCCAGCCATCCGGCTGAGGTCATGCTGGGACACCGCCATGACAATCATATATACATATTGCCTTAGAGTTTATAATCATATAGATATATAGGGATCATATGGATCCAGTCATACTTTTATATCTTGATTCTTATGAATGTCAATACTCCTATACATCCATATGTATATCTATTATTAGGTGCTTAAATATGTGATAATGTATATTAAATTAATTTATGTAGATTAACTTCATGTTGGGTGTGCTGAGATATAATATTTGTGCTAAAAATGAAGGAAGGAACAATAGAAATAATATTTGGTCTGTGTATGGTAAACCCCGAGCAAGATGTCTGGATATCCTCCATGAGGTTGCCTGGTCTTCTTTGGGGACCAAACAGAATCAGTTGGAGAGTGTTGCTTCTGACAGATCCCACTGGATGGAGTGTTTGAAAACTCTGCACCGGTGTAAACAATCTGTTGGAAGGTAACATCATTTATAATGATTGAGAGAGCAGCTGTGGATTGATTACGTTAGAAGAAGCTTGTGATTCAATGCACTATACAGCATAGGAGGATTTTAGTCTAAGTAAGAGACTATACGTTTTTTTATTTCATTTTATATTCACTGTTCGACACGTACACACACACATACACATACATATATATATATATATATATATACATGCGTGCACACACATACATGCACATATATATGTATACATATACACGCACACACACACACACACACACATATATATATATAGTGAGAGAGAGAGAGTAAGTGGATAACAGAACAGGGATGTGCGGATCACACCATGGTCTGTCGGTTGTGAAGCAGATAAAAAGAAGCGCTCAACGACCTGTATAAATGGTACAAGACGGAGCATTATATATTAATAAATAAACCTGAATCAACTGAATATGGCCTATATATAAGCATTAAGAGTAAACTAAGTTTCAGGCCTACTAATCTTTTGTATAATTTGCCAACAAATATGTGTTACGAAGACTAGATGTTGTATAGTAGGACGAGGAGTCTAACTGACATACAAACCTGCAGTTTGTATCTCCTTATCACTTATCACTGGTGGCGAATCTGGAAAGTGGTTAATTCGTCGGCTAGAATGTTTTGTACGGTTCTCCACACTTTCAGTTCAAATCATGCTGAGGTAGAATTTGTCTTTCGCCCTTTCGAAATCGAAACAAAAAGCATCAGTCGTTTACTGGGATCGTTTATTTCCCTTTATTTGTTTCTTCCTTCTTATTCTCTTCAAAAAATCTGTTGAGTTGTCTGTGAAATCCTGTATGCCAATACGGTGCCAGTACGAATTCATTTAGTTATAGACCAATATATAAATACAACAGTTTTCTGTCTAGGACTTGACTCAGAAGAAATTTACATATTGTGATGCTTTATTCTTTGCTCAATAATATTTGTGATACATGTGAATTTAAATGCTTTCAGATTAAGATACAGATGTCATTCAGTGTGTTGCTATCAAGGAAGCTTACTCCATAGCCCAGTAATAAGGTGGGACTGTTGTTAAAATGGGAGACGGATTAACTGTATTTCTCATTAAATTGACTTGTTATACACATGGTCCAAATGCTTCCAAGAGAAATGACTCCGCTAAAAGCAGTCAAGGGCCAGACGGGGGTGTTAAATGAACTATTAAGACCCACCCTACTAGAATAGGCCACGGCAGAATTTAAGTCAAGAATGTTAAATGCCGAAAGACATATTCACTAAGATTGCCGACCTCTGCTACAAGCAACCGCACGTAGACTATCCTAGACTAGTACTTTATTTTGTCGATTTTGAAACGGTAAAATATAAAGCAGATATTGGCAGAATTTTAGCACAGTAAACAGAACAAATACCACAAGACATTTTGTCCGGTCTAAAAAAATTCCTACTCACCACCTTCATACGACTAATATTTATATAGCAATATTTTCCATGAGTCAGGTATTTGGTGTCAGAGTCCGCTCGCAATCTCAGCCTCAGTGTCGCAACCAGCAATCGATAATAAGTATTGCCGAGTTGAGCTCTTCTGTAGACCAGGCGACAAATGACATCCAACAACGGGAGATGATGATGTGGTCGATTACCTTCCGGGTGTCACCGTCCGGAATATACCAGGTCCAATGATGGATGATTTTGCGGAGGAATCACGTATCGGCAATACACAGATTGTTGTAATGGTTGATGAGCAGCAGGATGCCACCGTTGTCATTGGTGGCTGGCTCGGTAAAGGTTGCACCAATGGGCTGAGTCTGCAATTGGTCGTTTGGAGGGAGCCTGACGGAAGAAGATATTGTACCTTTGGTGTCCACCAGGTTGATCTCTATGTCATGGCGTGGAATTTGTTTCAAAACTCGTTGAAGCTGTGACGTCTGTAGGGGCATAGGCACCGATGGAGACGGTGGAGACAAGACATTCCGTGTGGCAAAACAAATTTCATGGCGCAAATCAATTTCTTATTGGTGAGGGTCATGCACGGGACCTATTCCGATGTTGGGTAATCTAGTTTCTTCTGGTCGGTTTCGTAACATATTGGTATTCTTCTGAGAGGGTTGTTTACCCTCTGCAGAATAGATGGATATCGTGACGGTGAGCCGACACGCCACGGATCAATGTTTGTCTGGAGCCTCCCCGGGAGACTGGCCCACCTCGGGTGACCCTACCAGGGCCAAAGCTCCAGACGCTAACACACTCTCCCGAATTTACGGAACACACAAGCACACTCGCCATGATAAGGGTAGACCCAGGAGGAAACCACCAGCCACGAAAGCTGGAAAGAGCACTTCAGCCGTCTTCTACATCAACCACCCGTCTCAAAAGATCCCTGCCTGACAATCATCGCAGACACGGCTGCAGCCAACGACACATGCAGGCTTGATCCTGTCACTCCCGATGAAGTCAAACCCACCCTGAAGTCACTCAAAAACCACAAAGAATCTGGACTATCACCACGGAGATGTTGAAGGCGGACGGACATAACATGATCCAATGGCTCACCCGTATCATCTGCCATGTATAGGTGTCAGAACGGTTCCCAAATGACTTAACCTCCTCTTTTAGAAATAGAACTGCACCAAACTCGTCTGCAACAACCACAGGGGCATCACACTGCTCAGCATCCCAAGGAAAGTCTTCACCAAGATCCTCCCCAATCGAGCTCTTCCCGCCACTATAAGCGGACGTCCCCCACAACAAGCAAGATTCATGTCTAATCAATCCACCGCCAACTACATATCTACACTACCCTTCATTGTTGAATGATCGCGGGAGTTCCGTATAGATCTCTGTCTCTTCGTCGCCTTCGCCGACCTCAACGCGATTTTCGACACGGTCGACCACGCATCCTCCAGGAAAATTCTCCAGCTTTTCCGCGCCCCTCCCAAGATCACCACTCTGTTCCAACGGCTTTATAGCAGTGCCGAGAGCAGCGTGCGAGTGAACGAAAGGGACAACGACTGGTTCCCCATCAACAGCGGGGTCAGACAGGGCCTGGGATAACGTCGGTCTCGTCGAGCGAAAGTAAGGAGAAGAAGAGGAATATTTTCAAAACAAAAATTTCACCTACCTTTACATTTTCTCTCTTCGTTATTCCATTTGTAACCATGGATACAACCATAAAGACATCGACCGGAAATATGATCACATGTCATATGTAAACATATGTTACATTGATATTGGCACGAAAATCCGTAAGTTCCGTATTTGCACACTGTAAAATAAAACATATATCTATAGTACATATGTGTACACCCAGGACCTCATGGAAACATTTTTAAAGATACAAATGTTTGCATTCAGGTCCAGGATTAAGATAACTTCTTTCAACATTGAAGATTACAAAGAGGTACTTGAGAGGAAGACGCTGTCTGATATATACACGCTGTTTCAGGGTACCAGGAACATTGACCGATGTATTAACTGGCGCCTTTTGCAAGCACGAACATTCACCCAATAAGCACATGCACGTACACACGTACACACGAAACTCTACGCATCTCTCCCTCTCTCTCTCTCTCTCTCTCTCTCTCTATATATATATATATATATATATATATATATATATATGTGTGTGTGTGTGTGTGTGTGTGTGTGTGTGTGTGTGTGTGTGTATAGAAGTGACCTAATGAATGTTTTATGTGATTACCAGGTGATATCTAATGAAGACAGATTCCTCGTAGTCATTTACTTCTCTATTTGGACAATACACACAATTCTATACTCAGCTGTTCTCCTAAAGAAGTAGAATTTATCGCTTAATCTACGTTATTGTGAAATTGTGTGGCTTGGCGCTTAGAGGCTATCGGCTTACGATCGGAGGTTCGTGAATTTGACTACGGTCGGCGCGTCATTCAGCAAGACAAATTTTCCCGATTCATCTAGCCCAGTCAAAGAACGATCCCTGCCTGACAATCATCGCAGACACGGTTGCAGCCAACGACTCATCGATCCTGGCTCCATCCTGTCACTCCTGATGAAGTCAAACCCACCCTGAAGTCACTCAAAAACCACAAAGCCCCTGGAATCTGGACTATCACCACGGAGATGTTGAAGGCTGACGGAGATAACATGATCCAATGGCTCACCCGTATCATCTGCCATGTATAGGTGTCAGAACGGTTCCCAAATGACTTAACCTCCTCTTTTAGAAACAGAACTGCACCAAACTCGTCTGCATCAACCACAGGGGCATCACACTGCTCAGCATCCCAAGGAAAGTCTTCACCAAGATCCTCCCCAATCGAGCTCTTCCCGCCACTATAAGCGGACGTCCCCCACAACAAGCAAGATTCATGTCTAATCAATCCACCGCCAACTACATATCTACACTACCCTTCATTGTTGAATGATCTCGGGAGTTCCGTATAGATCTCTGTCTCTTCGTCGCCTTCGCCGACCTCAACGCGATTTTCGACACGGTCGACCACGCATCCTCCAGGAAAATTCTCCAGCTTTTCCGCGCCCCTCCCAAGATCACCACTCTGTTCCAACGGCTTTATAGCAGTGCCGAGAGCAGCGTGCGAGTGAACGAAAGGGACAACTACTGGTTCCCCATCAACAGCGGGGTCAGACAGGGCCTAGGATAACGTCGGTCTCGTCGAGCGAGAGTAAGGAGAAGAAGAGGAATATTTTCAAAACAAAAATTTCACCTACCTTTACATTTTCTCTCTTCGTTATTCCATTTGTAACCATGGATACAACCAAAATAACATACACCGGAAATATGATCACATGTCATATGTAAACATATGTTACATTCATATTGGCACGAAAATCCGTAAGTTCCGTATTTGCACACTGTAAAATAAAACATATATCTATAGTACATATATGTTCATCTAGGACCTTATGGAAACATTTTTAAAGATACAAATGTTTGCATTCAGGCCCAGGATTAAGATAACTTCTTTCAAAATTGAAGATTACAAAGAGGTTCTTGAGAGGAAGACGCTGTCTGATATATACACGCTGTTTCAGGGTACCAGGAACACTGACCGATGTATTAACTGGCGCCTTTTGCAAGCACGAACATTCACCCACAAGCACATGCACGTACACACGTACACACGTACACACACAACTCTACGCATCTCTCTCTCTCTCTCTCTCTCTCTCTCTCTCTCTCTATATATATATATATATATATATATATATATATATATATATATATATATATATGTGTGTGTGTGTGTGTGTGTGTGTGTGTGTGTGTGTGTATGTGTGTGTGTATAGAAGTGACCTAATGAATGTTTTATGTGATTACCAGGTGATATCTAATGAAGACAGATTCCTCGTAGTCATTTACTTCTCTATTTGGACAATACACACAATTCTATACTCAGCTGTTCTCCTAAAGAAGTAGAATGTATCGCTTAATCTACGTTATTCTGAAATTGCGTGGCTTGGTGCTTAGAGGCTATCGGCTTACGATCGGAGGTTCGTGAATTTGACTACGGTCGGCGCGTCATTCAGCAAGACACATTTTCCCGATTCATCTAGCCCAGTCAAAGAACGGATTCTATGAAGCGGTTATAAATACAAGCCACATGAAATAAATATCAGATTTCAAACATATTTATTCTATAATGCACATTTTATAATCATGAGGATTGATTAGCAGCCACGTAGCTCCGGAGTCGATAACACCATGTGAAATATTTTATTATTGTCGGATTGCCTAATCTATTGGGGATCGAATTTCATTAGCATGAACAAGTACATTCAGCGGTGACGCTGGTTGAAGCAATCGATGGGTTTCTCATAGGGTTTAGTTCCAGGTTTAAGACGGCTGTAGTTTGTAGAGTGTATATAAAGTGAGTGACAATAAGCATTGCAGTTTTTTGTGAAACTTTATTTCATATTACATGTTTCTATGTTGATCCAATTATTTGAATGGAACCACCCATGTAAACTCTCATATCTGACGAAGTGTCGATTAAGAGTTGGCGCCGATCGCCTGATCAAACTCGAGCTGATCGATTTAAAAACAATTATAATATGAAATAGTTTCACAAAAAGCTCCAATTCTTATTCTCTCTCACCCCCTCCCCATCTCTCTCTCTCTCTCTCTCTCTCTCTCTCTTTATATATATATATATGTGTGTGTGTGTGTGTATATATAACACCTTTGAATGGGCGAATTACGGAATCCACTTGTAGTAGCTATCCTGCGTTGAAATTCGCAGAAAACTACTACAATAGATTGATGGTTTCCCCCTGAACATGTCCTAACACGAATGAGTACAATCAAGATCAGGAAATCTCATTAGTGGTGTCCATCCGAAACGGCACTGGTGGGCCGATTTCTCTTTACTGTTTACATGAAAAACGTAGACGTAATCAAGTAGTTACAAAAATCAACAACGAAGTAGGAGACCGTATGAGATTTTAAACGCATCTGGTAGCTGATATTCGATGGGCAAAGAAAAAACAAAACAAAAAAAAAGCAACAAGAAAACAATATGCTAATAAAAAGGATAACTTTAACCTAATCAACTTTAGAATAGAAGAAGCAGTTAATTTACATTATTCTCTTTCTTCAGCCGAAACCCTCGTGGCATCCACCGGAGGGTTCTTGCTGTTCCCAGCAAGTTTAATTTTTGAAGTGTTCCAGAAAAGGGGTCTGGACTGATGTTCTTTAACCATCTTTAAAAACGCTTCGCTATAATACCTAGTGCTCCTATGATAATCGTGACGACTCTGACCTCATGACAGTCCCAAATCCTTTTAAATTCCCACTTTAAATCCTGGTATCAGTTAATTTTCTCCTCCTCCTCCTCTTCTTGTACTCTTGTGTCTAAGGAGGAGGCTACATCTACAATCAGGCACGATCTCTTTTCCTTGTCAAAACCTCGAGGTCAAGCCTATTGTGTTCCAATTTCCTGTCTGTCTGAATCCTGAAATGCCACAGCACCTTCACTCGATCGTTTTCTATCACCGACTCTGGCTTATGCTCATGCCACTTCTCGGAATATGGTAAATTATTTTGTATGCATAGGCTAACTTTGCCTTTCATCCTTACGGGGTCGATAAAATACAGTACCAGTAATACACTGGGATAATTGCTGGCCTTGTGCCAAAAGTAGAAACAATTATTTAGTATGCATAAATGCCAGTGATGCACTTTCCTATTATATCGTGCCTCCAATTTTTATAGTGAGTCTGGGCTAGATGTTTACAATCGGATACGGTGTGAGCCAGAGTCTCCTTTCTCTCTCTCCACAGATCCTACAGAGTGGGCTAGCCTCCTCCTTGTCAATATGGTATTTCACCCACTTCGTTCTGAGGACTTGCTCTTGTGTAGCCAGTATCATTACCTCTGTGGCATTTTTAAGGTCTCCTCTTTTTAGCCGGCTCCCTGTCTATGGATCTCTGAGTTCCGTTTTCTTGAAAAAGGTGCTATGAAGAGCTTTTTCATGAATGTTGCTCTTCGACTTTGTTGTTACTTCCTTCTTGTACATCCCCTAGTTTCTTGTCTTCTCCTTCCGTACAACTTTGAGCATCGGCTCCTTACTCTCAGATAGCTCTTCTCCATCTGAACACAGTCCTCTACGCTGATAAGACCTTTTCCACCTTCAGATCTCTCTAAGTAGAGTATATCAACATCACTCCTCTTGTGGAACATGCTGTAGGTAGTCATAATCTTCTTTCTATTCATTTCGTTTTGTTCAGTAACATTCCATTTCAGAATTCCCGCACTATACGTAATAATAGACACAGCTTGGGAATTTACTGCACTTATGACATTCCTACTATTTAGATGTGATTTTAGTATGTTCCTTACTCTACTTATGTATTCTGATCTTATCAATTCCTTCATCTTATTGTTTTAGAAGTCATCTGCCTCCAGAAAAACCAAATAGCTGTACCCCTCTTCAGTTTCGATTTTCGCTATCATCTCACCTGTTGGTACCTGAATTCAATTGCTTCTGTTCAATTTACCACTCTTCATCACTGGAAATCTACACTTATTAACACTAAATTCCATACATATATCATTGCTGAAAATACGGACAGTGTTAACAAATGCATCCAAGTCCTTCTCGCTTTTCCCAAAGTGTATTAAATCATCCATGTAGCTTGTGTCCTGTTTTTCACATTTGGCAATATGAGGGACAAGGGTATGAGGTAGAGGACAAACAATAAAGGGAAGATACCACTCTTGATCTTCACTCCTCCCAAGCATTCTTCGCCTGATATTAGCTCTGTCTCCCGGGTTTTCTTACTATTACTTAATAACTGTTTGATATCTGCCACCTTGAAGATCTCTAGGCTTTTGGTTATCCAAGAATGAGTAACCATGTAAGCAGTATGCCTCCTATTGCAGTTCCTTATTACCATTTTGTCAGTAACTGATATTTTGTACGACGGAACTTCTTTCGGCAACCTATCTGTTCGTCTGGCAATAAGTTGTTTATGTGCAGGTGATAGTAGATTTCCCCAGATACAATTCTTGTTAGCAGTTTTCCACATTACGGACAGATATGTGATAGGCCTATAGTTAGTAACATCATTACCTTGATTCAGCCCTTCATTACCAGAACTGTGGTACATTTTGTCAACCACTCTGGTACTTCACCCGACACCAAGCAGTCATTGAACATGACTATCAGTTTTGGGTGGAGGGACGTATATTCTTTGTCCAATACTCTTGCCCCTGGTGGTTTCCACTTGGTTAGTTTATTGGCCCGCTGTTTAAGAGTTTCAAACGTGATACTCAAATCAGGTTGTTGGTATGCTTGTTCACTAACCTCCTTTTGAACTGTCTCAATCCACACTGCCTGACTATTATGTTCAACAACCTGCTCCCAATATTTCACCACATTTGCGGTTGCTTTGAGGATGTTGTTGCATTGGCGAAGATTCTCCTCCTCTAGTTATGGTACGACCTTGTTTTCCTTAGCTGTCGTTTCTTTTAGATTTTTCCTGTCTACAAATCTTAAGTTCATATGTTTTCCACGATCAGTGTTCATTTCATTTAACACTAAGTTCAGAATAGCAACAACATCTTGCCCTAGCCTGTCTCATCATTCATTTTCTCAATGGCCGTATCTTTGTTCCAGGTGTTATTTATTTCAGCATTTGGTTCCTTCCTTAGGTCATTCAAACTCTTCATCCTCATTCCTTAAAGTCTCATTTGCCTGACATACTTCACTTTCCATTTTCCACTTAATCTCTCTACTCAGTTCTTATTTCGGTCTGTTCGGATGCTAAAGTACCACAAGATTGAGATGTGATCTTTTTCAAGTACGGGAGGTGGTTGATGCTCCCACCCATTCTTTTGATGGGGCAGGTCAAAATGCTTACATATTACTCAGTGAATGTATTGTGCAGCTCTGTCGTGCCTGATTAGGTATTCAGTTGGAGCTATAGGACTGCACATTGAAATTATATGATCAATGGTCTTTGGTTGTTTATTACACACACGTCATAATCTATTTTTATTATGTTGGCTTGATCATTTTTTGTTGTCAGACACTGATCTTGTGTTGATATAATCAGTCTTTAACTCCAGAGGATGCCAGCCACTGATGTGTTAAAGTTTTGTTAACATCAGGATTGTTAGCTCTTTCTGGGTATTTTCCCTACAGAGGCTTTTCTTGCCATTTCTTAGTCAGTTTCTGCAGCAGTTCTTTCTTTGCAGTTACTTTTACCTGCTTTGCCTTTTCTGTGTTTATCATTTCAGCAGTAAAGGGAACTTCTGAAATTTGTAGTTCATTACTGTATCTTTGAGCATCTTTTGTAATGGTGTATGATCTTTTGACGCATTCATGTTTCGAAACGAGTTTGATCATCCAATCATATGCCTCCCTTAGATATGTAGATAATCTAACTGTTGCAGTTTTCAAAGCAATATCTAACTAGATTAATCCACGACCTCCTTCTTTCCGAGGGAGATATATTCTATCTGTATCTGTCTTAGGGTGATGCATTCTCTGCATGGTTAAGCATTTTTGTATCATCCTGTACCGTTATGTGCCGTCTGTAATGTTTTTCTTCATGTTAGCCCTTGTGGCCAATAAAGAAACCATTATTATTATTATAGTTATCTCTTCCTTTAGCCGGGATGGGCAGGCAGGTTTGATCTGTCTGGTAGCCATGTCGAAAGAGAAAGTGTGGTGACGCGTTTAACTTTTTCAAATTTCATTTGAAAAGGAAAATCAGGGTAGAGAGGGGAGTGCTCTTTTCCCAGCATTTTGTTGAAAGATGGGTGAGAGAGGCAAGCATGGCCCCAGTGAATGGGCCTACTCTGAGTATGTGCCTGTAAATTGAAGGTGGAAAACTGGGAGAGGGCACTTGCCCTGCTGGTCAGGGTCACCGTGGGTTTTTTAATGGGCTTTCTCCACGAATGTCCATCGGAAGTCTCCCCCCTATTGGGGAATTTTTCATTGTTTATTTTTTCTGTTACATCCTGTATTGTCCTGTATTGTCCTGTATTGTCCTTAATGTTTTACTTTGTGTCAACACTTGTAGTTAATAAAAATAAATATACCCAACAGCAGCAACAAGAAAACAGCAACATAACCAAACCAACCCAAAACATTACACAGCCATATACATGGCAAATAAAGAACTCTTAGAACATATAAAGCAGCACACAGACTTTACAGACAAAAATGACTACACCCCAACAACAAGAAGTTTCCCGAAAAATATAAACATTATTGAAATTAAAATATAAACATTTAAAAGAAAAATTCCCTAACGCAGTTGGAGACTTCAGAGGGTCGCAACCAAGAGGATATACACCGTCATCATCTTGGAGACATCTATGACCAGCGAAAGAGACGGTTCGACTGTCCCTTTCCCACAAGATCAGGGTAAGTGATCCTTTCTCATTTACTACATTCCTCACCCAACATGGCCTTACTTAGAATAGGCAGTATAGGTGTACATGGCCTGGGGTCATCTTGGGAGCAGGGCCACCTGCTTAACGATCTCAGGTCACTAAACATAGATGTGGTGGCCATCAACGAGACCAGAATTTCCGAAGCACGAGTCTTCGCACCGTTCTTCGGCAGCTACGATGTATACCCATCTCTCAGCCGTCCGGGAGCGGGGGCAGAGTAGCTGTGCTCTTTCAGAGAGGCTTGGATCTCGCCAAACGGGCCATCTTCCTGGACCCAGAAGTAAGTCGGTGGTACTGGACGTGACAGGCAGCGAAGGAAATGCTTTCAGGCTTGTAGCTGATAAGGCTAGCGTAGGTTGTCCACAACTTAAAGTAGTCGGTTACTCGGACAACAAATTTGTGATTTGTGAAGTCGACTTAGATAGACTTCATAGGTAAGGGCCTGGTTACTGGAAGCTGAACGCGACTTTCCCGGCGCGCAAAGATTAGAGAGACTGGATAAGCGAATTAGTTAAGCTTGCGTTGACAGGTGCGATCGTCAACATCAGGTGGTGGTTTACCCTGAAAAGAGCAATTAGAGTAGAATCAATAAGTTTTAGCAAAGGAGTAAAGAAAGAGGAAAATAATGTAGAAGGAGAGCTAGGTAGAAAGCTAGAAGAAGCGTTTAGGACAGGCATCGCAGGCAGATGGCACTCGACCAATTCTTCAATGCAAAGCACGAAGGTTGAGTTGTCAGAGCTAGAGCGCGTGCTCTGAGACAAGAGGGGACAAAAGCTGTCCAATGGGCCCGGGTAGTCGAGGCGCAACCTGGCAACACAACCACAATTCAATCCTTGCCTGACCAAAACGGGCACATGTTACTCGAACCCGAGCAGATGTGTGAGGCTTTTCAACAACATTTTGCTCAAATGTTTGGGAGCGGCGGCGGGCCAGATCGGAGTATGAACTTCAGTGCATACCTCGACGGACTGCCGCAGCTCTTGACGTCCGCAGTGCAGTATTGAGAAATGCCGATAACAGCTGCTGAAATACGGGACGCGATGTCTGCCTGCACGAGAGGTAAATCGCCGGGGTTGGATGGTCTGCTCTACGAGCTTTATGCGTACATGCCAATCTTGGCAGACGTCTACTGCAACTGGCAGTGGAGCAGGGGAGCGGTGGCGCTGTTTAGAAAAGATCCGAACAAAGGGGATGTTATAGACAATTTCAGGCCCATAACTCTATTAAACACAGACTTCAAGATTTGGGCCAAGGTGTTAGCAACGAGATTGGCGCTTGTCATCGGTAATCTGGTAGGAGAGGCGCAGACATGTGCCATTCCAGACAGATCCATCCACGACAACCTCCATCTCATGCGATACATCATATAGAGGGCGGTTAAGGAACCCGGCACGTGTGGGGCCCTAATCAACTTACATCAATCTAAGGAATTTGATAGGGTCGACCTTCGGTACCTGGCTGCGGTACTCGGGGCGGCTGGTTTCGGGCCCATTTTCAGGGGCTGGATCGCTGCGATGCACAGCGACATCTGCTCAGTTGTCGAGGTGAACGGTCATCTGTCACAGCCGTTCAGCATCATGCGCTCGGTCCGCCAGGGTTGTCCCCTCTCGTCACTCTTGTACGTATTGGCCCTAGAGCCGTTACTGCACAAATTGGAGGCGATGAGAGACGTCCCACGCGAACTGGGATGTGGGAGATCCATATCGGTTCACCCCGACGACGTCACCGTAGTGGTGTCAAACACCGGACATGTCCAGATGCTCGGCAGCGCTCTCGAGGAATATGAAGCAGTGACAGGAGCAAAGTTAAACCAGGAAAGGTCGGTGAGCTTGCAACTCGGCACCTGAAGAGGCAAGTCCATGCCATCCGACAGCGTCGTGGGGCGCTTGACGGAAGGACCGGTTAAATCATTCGGGGTCTGGTTCGGTCCGGACCTCCAGATGGAGAAAAACTGGAGCGAGGTGACGAACAGGGTGGCCTCTCTCACCCAGAAATGTGCCGAGAGGAAGCTGTCCCTCAAAGGTCGGGCAGAGGTGGTGGATGCGTTCATTGCATACGTCATCTGCTACCGCCTAACCGTTGCGCCTTGCCCCCGCCCAACTCTGACAAAACTGGAGCGCCTCCTCTTCCGCTTTTATGGAAGGGACGTGCTCCCATGGTCAGGCGATCCATTTGCTGTCAACACCCGTTGCGTGGAGGGTTGGGCATGCCGTGGCTGATGATGCGCAAACACACGCTGAGGCTGCGACATCTCTGGTGCTTCCTTGACGGTGAACAGGTGTGGTCACCGTTTGCCAGACATGTTTTCCCCCAGTTCGTTTCATTAACGGAGCTGCAGTCCTGGATCAGGAAACAACCGAGGGATAGTGCTTGGAACTGGAATGTCTCCAAGTGCTCACAGCCTTCTACCAGCTGGGCACTATTATCGGTGGAACATACACCTCGGCCTTCTATAGAGGACTAGTGGAGGGGAAGAGTGATGACGTTCTCGGGACACCCTGGGCGTCGAAGACGATCAGCTGTTCGCTCTCTTCAAGAGAACTTTCAGCCCGGCGCCTATGGACAGCTTCCAGAAATCCGTGGCCTGGCAGTGCTACCGGGGAGCGTTGCCGGTTTGAGATAAGCTCTACAGGCACGAAAGTGCCGTCAGCCGGACCAGTACGAGATGCGCATAGAGCGACGAAATCGTTGTGCACGCACTTGTTCAGTGTCCGAGCATTGCTGACTTGTGGAGCTATGTTGAAGATTTGCTGTCACGTGTAGGAGGGATCCGGTTATCGACTGAGTGCATTGTGCAGATAGCCCCGCCGTCCTCCTTTAAGGAGGAGGAAGGGCAGGCAGTTTTAATCTGCCTGATGGCCATGGCGAAAGAGATTGTATGGGGGACAAGGCTGAAAGGTTTGAAGACGGACACTTTCCTCTTCGGCAAATCCTTGATTAACTTTTTCAAATTTCACTTGAAGAGGAAAATCAGGGTGGAGAGGCAAGTGCTGTCTTCTTGTAAGTTTGTTGAAAGGAGGGTGAAAGTGGCGAGTCTGGTCCGAGTGAACGGGCCCGCTCTGAGTATGCGCCTGTAGACTGAGGAGTGGAAAACTGAGAGACAGCGCTTGCCCTGGTGGTCAGGATGGCCGTGGTCTTTTGTGTGGTTTTCGCCACGAGTGACCCTCGGAAGTTTCCCCACTATCGGGGATTTTTTTGTTGTTTGAATTCTTTGGTATTTTTATCTTCTTGTTATAACCTTTTTTACACGTCCAAAACCAATTTTGTATCGTTCTGTACCGTTCTGTGCCGTCTGTAATGTTTTTCTTCATGTTAGTCATTGTGGCCAATAAAGAAACCATATTGGCAGTATCGGTAGAGAGTCGGACGCCATGCTTTCCAGCTTAGTTACGTCCCTTTACGGTCTGAGTTCAAATCCCGCCGAGGTTAACTTTGCCTTTCATCCTTACAGGGTCAATAAAATAAAGTACCAGTAATGTACTGGGTAATTGATGGCCTTGTGCCAAAAGTAGAAACAATTATTATTAGTCTAATCGGACGTCTTTTGCTCGCTCCTAGTAAGTCGCTTCATTTGCCTGTTAAAATCATTTGTTGTTAAATATTTCTTGTTGTGTAAGGGATATAAGCCCTTAGACTTTGCCCTGTGAAGGGGAAAGTATAATATTTGGTCCTTTTGGCCCATATATTTGAAGATTTTACTTTTAAAAAAATTGTTGAAAAAGAAAAAAACATGGCTGAGCCACGCTCCCCAGGAATATGTCTGACAACGGCGTAAAAGTTGACAGGAGGGTTACAAACATTGTTACAACAGACTCCACCACAAACAACGTGAACAAAGACAACACTTAGAACACTAATTTCGAAAAAATTAACACACCAACTACAACAATAACAGCGTCAACCAAAATACAGACAAAAATGACAGCAAATGCAACAGAAAAAATGACAATAAATGCAACAACGATATTGACACCACTAACAAGAAAATAAACAGCGACAACACCAACAGCAACAATACAAATTGCACCGAAAACAACAACAACGGTGGCACCAAAAACACAACCAACTACAACAGTGATAACAGCAACAACACCAAAAACACCGTTTGTAGCAGTAGCAACAGCAACAATACCAACAACAAGACCAGTAGCGGAAGCAATAATGGTGCCGCTGAAAAAGGGGCCACTTCTTTCGTAGGTGTGGCTCGAAATATAGAAACAGTGCTAGTCACAGAGGAGGAGATGGCAGTCGTAAGAACCATGATGTCAAGAAACGACAACAGAGTTTCCCCTGAAACCTCCACCCGATTTCTTCAAAGAGCAGCAACTGCGCACGGTGACTTACCGCACCGTAAGCAAAATGTCGCATCGGGTGGAGAGAGCCACGGAGGCTCAAATCCAAAAGGCCTTGGGGTGCGTCTTGACGCGCAAAACCCACATCACTCGAAGCAAAAAGTACGACACAGTAGACGTACTTTTCGCCACCCACCAAGAGGCGAAGTCTCACTCTTTCGAAACCCTAAAGAGTGAGGAGATAGTCTTGGTGCCCTCCTACTGCGCGCTGAAAATTGTGAGGGTCAAAGTGACCCAGGTCCCGCCCGACGTCTTCATACCTTGGCTGGCCGCATCTGTACTGGCTGGAATCGGGGAGAAGACCACCATACTGCAAATACAGAGAATGGGAAGAGAGAACTAGTCAGGAATAAGCATGCAAATGCTAATACAAACTGACCAGGAGTGCATCGAGGCCATCCCAGATATCATAGACCCCGAAGAAGGACTCCAGCTCCCTATAAGCGTGGAAGGAAGGCGCCCAAAGTGCTATATCTGTGGGAAGAAGGGTCACCTCAGGGCCGTCTGCCCGCATAAGTCATCCAAGAAGAGCCCCCCACCTCCTTCCGACGCCTGATCCGCTGCTACCAAGAGCAGGGCAGGAAACAGCGGCAGAAGACTCTTGCATGGTGAATAGGATGGCAACGTCCGTGGCACCCATACCAAGGCCACGGACAACTAAAGCAGCGGCAGCAGTGGCGGCAATACCAACAGTCGCAGTAGCTACGCCGGAGCTGGCTCCACTACCACCACCAACAGCAGTGGAGCTTATGCCCCTCCCGGACACCGCGGGGTCCGACATGGAGTGTGAGGCGGGAGGGAAGTGGCAAACAGTCGCCCACAAAAAAAAACAAAAAAGAAAAAACCCTTAGCTTCACCCTCCAAAAGCGAAGGTAGACAAAGAGGGGTAAAGTCTGCAAGAAGACTTGCAGCAACACCACCACCATCACCACCTCTACAAGCATCACTACCACCAACAAACACACCACCACCAGCATCACCCAAAACACCAACTTTGCAAACACAACAAAACACACACACCCAACAGCAACAAGAAGAAAACAGCAACAAAATCGCCCCTCCCCCAAAAAAATACACAGCCATAAACATGGCAAATAAGGAACCCATACAACACATAAAGCAGCACACAGACATCCCAAAGAAAAATAAACTACTACACCCCACCAACACTAAGAACTCTCCCGACAAACATAAGCATCATAGAAATCTCAATAGAATATTACAAACTTTTAAAGCAAAAATTCCCCAACGCAGTTGGAGACTTTAAAGGGTCGGTTACCAAGAGGATATACACGGACATCCTCTTGGAAACACCCATGACCAGCGAAAGGGACGGTTCTACTGTCCCTTCACCACACGATAAAGGTAAGTGATCCTTTCTCACTTACCCCGTTTCTCATCCAACATGGCCGTACTTAGAAGAGGCAGTATAAATGTACGGGGCCTAGGGTCATCTTGGAAGCAGGGTCAGCTGCTCAACGATATCAGGTCACTAAACATAGATGTGGTGGCCATCAGGGAGACCAGAATCTCTGAAGCACGAGCCTTCGCATCGATCTTCGGTGGCTACGATGTATACGCATCTCCCAAAATTCCAGGATGGGGGGGGGGGGTGCCGTGCTTTTTCGGAGGCTTGGATCTCGCCATATGGCCCATCTTCCTGGACCCAGAAGGTAAGTCGGCGGTCCTCGAGGCAGCCGGTTTCGGGCCTGTTTTCAGGGGTTGGATCGCTGCGATGTACAGCGACATCTGCTCAGTTGTGAGGGTGAACGGTCAGCTGTCGCAGCCGTTCAGCATCATACGCTCGGTCAGCCAGGGTTGTCCCCTCTCCTCCCTCTTGTACGTATAGGCTCTAGAGCCGTTACTGCACAAGCTGGGGGCGATGAGGGGCGTCCCACGCGAACGAGGATGCGGGAAATCCGAGTCGGCTTACGCCATCGACGTCACCGTGGTGGTGCAGAACGCCAGGCACATCCAGATGCTCGGGACCGCTCTCAAGGAATACGAAGCGGTGACAGGAGCAAAGGTAAACCAGGAAAAGTCGGTGGGCTTGCAGCTCAGCGCTTGGAGAGGCAAGTCCATGTCGTCCGACAGCGTCGTGGGGCGTTGGCCGGACGGACCGGTTAAATTGCTCGGGGACTTGTTTGGACCGGAGCTCCAGATGGAGAAAAACTGGAGCGAGGTGACGAGCGGTTTTCATCTGCCTCGTGACCATGGCGAAAGAGATTGTGTGGTGGACAAGGTTGAAAGGGTTAAAGACAGACAATTTCCTCTTCGGCGAATCCCTAATTAACTTTTTTAATTTTCACTTGAAGAGGAAAATCAGGGTGGAGAGGCACGTGCTGCCTTCTAGCAAGTTTGTTGAAAGGTGGGTGAATGTAGCGAGAATGGTCCGAGTGAACAGGACCGTTCTGAATATACGCTTGTAGTTTGAGGAATGGAAAAATTGAGAGAGGGTGCTTGCCCTGGTGGTCAGGGTGGTCGTGGTCTTTTGTGTGGTTTTCGCCACGAGTAACCCTCGGACGGTTCCCCCCTTTTGGGGAATTTTTCATCGTTTGAATTTTCATTTTTATTGTTTACTAGCAGCAGTACACAGCGTTGCCTGGGTAGGTAAAATAATATCTGTTTTGATGAAAAGGTGTTGATCTTAGCAACTGCAAGTTTCTTGAAAATCGGTCGTAAGGTGTAGCAAATGGCGAAATGTTGAGTGAAATCGTATAGAATATGTGGGAGGGGGAAAAAATCGTAATTTGAAGAGTTAAATGGCTGCCACGCCGTCCCTGAACAAAAAATGCAAAGTGTAAAGCTACTATAAGATGTGCAATGATAGGTTCTATCGTAGTATAAACATTGAACCAAATAAGTTGATTTATGTGGGACGTGGAGCCGAAGTTTCGAATTTTAACGAATCCGTTAGAAAAATGTGGGAGCTAAAGCCGAAGAGGCGGAAATTTGAGTGAAAAGGTGGTATTTTCAAATATTTCAGCGGCTGCCACGCCGTTCCTGAACAAAAGATACAAAATGTAAAGCCACTTTAAGACGTGAAATAATCAGATCTAACGCAGTGTAAAATTTGAACAAAGTAGGTTGATTAATGTGGGAGCTAGAGCCGAAAAAGTTGAGTTCAAAATTAGTATATTTGCCACGCCGTCCCTGAACAACAAATGCAAAATGTAAAGCGATTACAGGATGTGCAATGATAATTTCTATGTTGCTTTTAAATTTGAACGAAATCGGTGGCAAAATGTGGAAGCTAGAGCCAAAAATCTTATTTTTCGATACCTAAAAAAAGGTGCCCCCCCCCCCCTATCGAAATTTATCTGCAGAATGACCCTGGAATAAAAAAAAAAGCGATACGCTTATATATAGAAATCACTCCCCGATGAGTCATCTATGAACCTATAAAGTTTCATGAAAATCGGTCTTAAGATGTAAGCCCCTATATGTGACACACACACACATAGTTAATTTTCTATATATACAGATATATATGTTTCTATGTCTTTTTTCTTTTTCTTTTCTCATATAAATAATAACAAAATTTACGCGCACAAAACCCACATCGTACCGTCCTGTACCGTCCTGTGCCGTCTGTAATGTTTTTCTTGATGTCAGCCCTTGTGGCCAATAAAGAAATCATTATTATTATTATTATTATTTTTATTTTCTTTAATTATTGTTTCTGAGATATATGCCGAGTGATTTCCTGACACGTAGGGCAAATAAATTCACAGTGTGCATTGGTAAGCCAGTTAATACAGCACATTCATTATAATACAAAAAAACAGTATACACATGTGCATATGGATATATCAATCTTACAGAGATAGTGCTCTTCTCAATACGTGTGCAGTACCAGTTAAAACAAATTTTTGCACCTCGTGCAGAGAGAGTAAGCCAGGAATCATTCGCAAATATTGTTCTGTTCCTCTCTTGATCATTCCCAGTCCTCCCACAATCACTGGTATTGTAACGGCCCTGAGGTGCCACATTTTCTCAATTTCAATAAGCAGATCTTTATATTTTTGTAGCTTGTCAAATTCTTTTGCCACGATATTGTGATCACATGGGATGCTCATATCTATCAACAAACAGACCTTGTTATGTTGACCTTTTATAATGATGTCAGATCTATTTGCTTTTATGGTCCTGTCAGTATGTGCAGAAAAGTCCCAGAGAATTGTTACTGTTTCTCCTTCAGTTACAGCCTCAGGGTGATGGTTGTACCACTTGTCTTCAGCTTTGATTTTGTAATGCCGACATATTACCCAGTGTAGATATTGGCCAACTCTGTCATGTCTATATTTGTATTCTACTGGTGCTAAAACTTTACATCCAGAGACTAAATGATACACTGTTTCAACCCCAGCATTGCAGAATCGTCACTTTGGGTTTATTCCGTTTCTCATCACACAGGCCTGGTAATTACGAGTCAATAAGCTTTGATCTTGGGAAGCTAAGATGAAGCTTTCACTCTCCGTCTTTAGCCCTGAACTACGTAGCCACTGATGGGTGTGCTTTTGGTCAACATTAGCTTGTTTGCTACAGGCTACATATTTGCCATGCAGAGGTTTCTGCTCCCAATTTGAGACAAATTGTCCCTGCCATTTTGCTTTTGCCAGTGATTTTATGTGCCTAGCAGCATCAGTTGCAACAGTTTCTTTGGTCTGTCCAGCTTGGGTATCAAGAATGAGATCAGCAGCATATTTTTTGCTCTCCTTCAAGATAGAATGAAGCTTCTTACTTCTCTCATTCTTATCAATAAGTTTCAGCATACAGTCGTTAGTTGTTTCAAGGTATTTGGCCAGTCCAATGATGGTGGTCTTGTAAGCAAGTTCAAATTGGATCAGGCCACGGCCTCCTTGAGTTCTAGGAAGGTAAAGACGATCAACATCTGCTTTTGGGTGGTGCATCCTATTACAGGTCACTAACTTACGGACTTTGGTGTCGATTCTTTGATTTCACTCATATTCCAGTTCAACACACCGAAGCTATAAGTGACAACTGGGTCTGCCAAGGAATGTATGGCTAGCACCTTGTTACGAGCGTTTAATTCTGTTCTCAGAACTGCACGTACTCTCCTGTAACACTCTTTCCTTATCCTCTCTTTCATACTTGCATGATGTATGCCAGAGCCCTCATTAATCCCTAAGTATTTATAGGTTTGTTCCTGCTCAAGTTCCTTTATGATTGTTTCAGCATCCAATTCAACTGAGTCTAAGTTGACAAGCTTCCCCTTCTTGAAAGTGTCTTTTTCACACTTCTCAAGTCCAAACTCCATCCTGATGTCATCGCTAAACGTTTTTACTGATCGCAAAAGGCCTTCCAGTTCGTCATTATCTTTGCAATATAGCTTCAAATCATCCATATAAAATAGGTGGCTTATTTTTTTGTTGTCAATTCTATAACCGTACTCTGTTCTATTAAGCTCGGATGTAAGGGGTATTAAAGCTATGCAGAAAAGCAAGGGTGAAAGTGAGTCACCCTGGAATATACGACAGTTGATGTTTATATTCCTAGAGCACAGTACCCCAGTGGAATGAGACAATTGGAGATTTGTGTTCCATAATAACATATTGTGCTTCAGGAAGTTTGACATCACAGGTGAGATTTTGAAGATGTCCAGTGATTTCAGAATCCATGAGTGTGGTATGTTGTCAAAGGCTTTTTTATAATCGATCCATGCAGAACTGAGATTTCTGTGTTTATTATGACAATTCTCAAGGATCATACGATTAATCAAAAGTTGATCTTTGCAACCATATGAAACTCATCAGCACCCTTTTTGTTCAATGGGGAAAAAATTGTTCTCCTCCAAAAACACGTATGCTTTTTCCATGAGAATAGAGGTTAATAGTTTATAAGTGGTGGACAAGCATGTTATGGGCCGATAGTTTTTTTGGATCTTTGGTTTCGTTGTTCTTTGGTAGAAGGTAGATAATACCACTTGCTATCCAATCAGGTGTATTTTTGGATCTTTCATAATTCCATTAAACAGCTTGACCAATATATTGTGATTGCACGGGAGTGAGGAAAGCCATAAATTTGGCACCATGTCTCTACCAGCAGATTTCCATTTATGAGATTTATTGAGTGCTGTCCTTAAGTCCGCTATAGAGATGTCTTCCCACGCCTGTTCTTCTAAATTTGTGTAGTATTTTCGCAGGCGACTAATCCAATCTACATTAGTATATGTCTTCTCATCACTCCAAATCTTACTCCAGAAGTTTTCAACTTCTTCTATGGTCTTCAATAATTATTTTTTTCTTCCCTACTTCTCTATAACAGGACTTGGCATTGGATGAGAACAACCTATTTTGCCTGTAGAAGTTGTTTCGCTTCTCGAATCTACGAATTCGTTGGGCTTTTACTTGGACTTTTTGTTTCAGAGAATCTTTTGTTGAAACTATTGCTTCTCTAGAAGACAGTCCATATTTTCTCTTTAGCTTTCTTACCTTCTTGGATCTTATATCATTTCCAGCGGTTAACTCACTCAATAAAGATATTTCTCCTCTCATTACGTCAATCTCCTTTTCGATTCTCCTCCTCCAAATTAGTTTACCTCGAAGGTTCGACATTTTTTTTTTGTTTTTTTTTTGTGGTAAACAACTTGTTTCAATTACTCATTTAACTCAGTAAGATCAGGTTCTAGTTCTTCTATGATTTCTTTTGTCACAGAATTACCAATCATTATTTGTTTTCTATTTTGGATTGTATTTGGGAGTTTTTGAAGTGGTTTTCTATCATTTATACTAGAATGTCTTACTACTGCAAGCTCATTCAGTATTTTTTGCTTTAATTCCTTCATAGTCTCCCTGTGTTCTTCAGCAGATGTTTGGTTTTCAATTACTGTTTCTAAGTCCCTCTCCTGGCTATTTTCAGCGGGTTCAATAGAGCTTCTCATTTCTACAAATCTATTTGTGATTTGGTCAGATGGAGGTCTTTCAGTAAAGACTTGTGACTGGTTACTATCTCCAGGAGATTCTTCAGTTCTTTCATCATTTATATTTATGTCATTCTCCACAGCCTGCTTGATCGCAGTTAGTTCAGTGTCTGTGAGTCTATTATTTCTGAAGATATACCCCCTTACGTTTGCCAACTTATTTCCATCCATATCATGTCTGCAAGTTTTACAGATTTTGTAGGAGTTTAAAGTGTGTCTGTCTTGTGATGGCTTACTTAATGCATAGTAACATGCATATATTACTTCTTTATACTCTTTTTCGGGTCCATTTCATCCTTTTAGGTTTTTCTTTTTGAGGTGGTTTGGGTGGTGGATCTGGAGGGCTCGAAGGGGCAATCCCCGATCAAGTGACCATCCAGCTCCATAATTGGAGAAGAGTTTGTGCCAGAGGACGACTTTTCGATCTCAGGTTGGCACCTTCCTGAGGGACGCGCTTCCTGATTAACCATAGGAAAAGTGATTTGGTATTGTGTATTAATTTTTATTGTTCATCTCGCAGTACATGCTTGCGTTACACATGGTATTGGACGTACATGGAAAGTTGCCCGGCTCTTTGGGTCGTGCAGTTGCTGGCTGGCACTGAGATCATTATTACTATTATAACAGTATAGTTATGGTCATTGCTGTTGTTGATTGAGGTGATATTGTTATGGTTGCAGCTGTAAGAGGTGTACGAGAATTTTCTCAACTGTTCTTGTGATTTGAGTGGTATTGGTGGTGATGGCAGGGAGATTAAAGCTGGGGGTGGGGTGCTGGGAGTGGTGGTGGGTAGGGTGACATTGTAGCTTATAGGGGTTGCTCCTCCGGTGTTATTTTCTGTCTATTTTGAGTTTGAGGTGTAAATAGTGGGAGGGGGGTGCTAGTATTCTTTTTTTCCCCTTTGTTTTGTCCTTTGTGTGGGCTCCATACACATACATAAATATACATTCACACGTGCATACTTATACACACGTATGTATATACACACGCATTAGACACTGAGAAGGGAGGTAGGTAGCAGTCAGTGACAGTAGTCTAAAAATAGATTGGGGATTTACTGGTGTGAATGTGGTGGTGGGAGAGAGGAGTGATCTTTCAACTGTCCATTTTCCTGTCAAAATCTGAAATTTAGCCACAATCGACCAAAATGTAGAAAAAGAAAATTGTATTGGGGAAATATTTAAAAATATATATGTACATCTTCAGCCACAGAGATGACTGCATAATAATTAGTCGTTCTGTGCCGACTATAATGTTTTTCTTCATGTTAGCCCTTGTGGCCAATAAAGAAACCATTATGCCCGCCGAGGTTAACTTTGCCTTTCAGCCTTACGGGGGTCGATAAAATAAAGTACCAGTAATGTACTGGGTATTTGCTGGCCTTGTGCCAAAAGTAGAAACATTTATTATTAATAATTGTTTCTACTTTTGGCACAAGGCCAACAATTATCCAGTACATTACTGGTACTTTATTTTATCGACCCCGTAAGGATGAAAGGCAAAGTTAACCTCGGCGGGATTTGAACTCACGCTCTAAAAGGACATAACTATGCTACAAAGCATGGCGTCCAACCCTCTACCGATACTGCCAATTCACCGCCCTTTATTACTAATAATATAACATACTTTATTATTAATAATTGTTTCTACTTTTGGCACAAGGCCAGCAAATACCCAGTGCATTACTGGTACTTTATTTTATCGACTCGTAAGGATGAAAGGCAAAGTTAACCTCGGCGGGATTTGAACTCAGATCATACGGGGAGGTAACTCTATGCTTCAAAGCATGGCGTCCGACCCTCTACCGATACTGCCAATCCACGCAGATATGCGCCATTCCAGACAGATCCATACACGACAACCTGCACCTCATGCGATACATCGTAGAGAGGGTGGTTAATGAACCTGGCACGGGTGGGGCCCTGATCAACTTGGATCAATCCAAATCATTCGATAGGGTCGACCATCGGTACCTGGCGGCGATCCTTGTGGCAGCCGGTTTCGGGGCCGTTTTCAGGGCTTGGTTCGCTGTGATGTACAGCGACATCTGCTCAGTAGTCAGGGTGAATGGTCACCTGTCGTAGCCGTTCAGCATCATGCGCTCGGTCCGCCAGGGTTGTCCCCTCTCGTCCCTCTTGTACGTATTGGCTCTCTAGCCGTTACTACACAAATGGGGGCAATCAGAGGCGTCCCATGCCAACTAGGATGCGGGAAATCCGAGTCGGCATCCGCCGACGACGTCACCGTGGTGGTGTCGAGCACCAGACACGTCCAGATGTTCGGCACCGCTCTCAAGGAATACGAAGCGGTGACAGGAGCAAAGATAAACCAGGAAAAATCGGAGGGATTGCAGTTCGGCACCTGGAGAGGCAAGTCCATGCCGTCCGACAGTTTCATGGGGCGTTGGACGGACGGAGCGGTTAAATTGCTCGGGGTCTGGTTCGGACCGGACCTCCAGATGGAGAAAAACTTGAGCGAGGTGACGAGAAGTGTGGCCTCTCTCACCCAGAAATGGGCTGAGAGGTAGCTGTCCCTGAAAGTCCGGGCGGAGGTGGCGAATGCGTACATCGCATCCGTCATCTGCTACCGCCTCACCGTCGTCGCTTGCCCCGGCCCAACTCTCACCAAAATGGAGCGCCTCCTCTTCCGCTTTTTGTGCAAGGGACGCGCTCCAATGGTCAGACGATCCATCTGCTGTCAACACCCGTTGCATGGAGGACTGGGCATGCCATGGCAGATGATGCGCAAACATGCGTTGAGGCTGCGACATCTCTGGTGCTTCCTTGACGGAGACCAGGTGTGGTCGCCGTTCGCCAGGCACGTTTTCCCACAACTCGTCTCCTTGACGGAGCTGCAGTCCGGGGTCAGGAAAAGACCGAGAGATAGCGCTTGGTAACTGGAATGTCTCCAGGTGCTCACCGCCCTCTGCGAGCTAGGCACCAGTATCGGTAGACCATCCACCTCGGCGTTCTATAGAGCACTAGTGGGAAAAGAGCGACGACGTTCTCGGAGAGATCCTGGGCGTCGAAGAAGATCAGCTGTTTGCTCTTTTCCGGAGAACTTTCAGCCCAGGGCCTATGGATATTTTCCAAAAATCCCTGGTCTGGCAGTGCTACCGGGGAGTGTTGCCGGTTCGAGATAAGCTCTACAGGCACAGAAGTGCCATCAGCCGAGCCTGTCCGAGATGCACGCACTCGTTCAGTGCCCGAGCATTGCTGACTTGTGGAGCTATGTCGAACAGTTTCTGTCGATAACCGGATCAGTCCTACGACTGATCCAGTTATCGACTGAGTTCATTGTGCAGATGGTATCACCGTCTTCCTTCGTGAAGGAATGGCGGGCGGTTTTCATCTGCCTGGTGACCATGGCGAAAGAGATTGTGTGTTGGACAAGATTGAATGGGTTAAAGACAGACACTTTCCTCTTCGGCGAATCCTTAATTAACTTTTTCAAGTTACACTTCAAGTTTCACAATCAGGGTGGAGAGGCAAGTGCTGTCTTCTAGCAAGTTTGTTGAAAGGTGGGTGAATGTAGCGAGAATGGTCCAAGTGAATGGGACCCTCTGAATATACGCCTGTAGTTGGAGAAATGGAAAAATTGAGAGAGGGCGCTTGCCCTGGTGGTCAGGGTGGCCGTGGTCTTTTGTGTGGTTTTCGCCACGAGTGACCCTCGGAGGTTTCCCCCCTATTGGGGAATTTTTCATTGTTTCAATTTTTATTTTTATTGTTTATATATATATATGTTTCTATATCTTTTCTTTTTCTTTTCTTATATAAATAATTGTTTCTACTTTAGGCACAAGGCCAGCAAATACCCAGTGCATTACTGGTACTTTATTTTATCGACCCCGTAAGGATGAAAGGCAAAGTCAACCTCGGCGGGATTTGAACTCAGATCGTAAAGGGACGTAACTATGCTTGAAAGCATGGCGGCCGACCCTCTACCGATACTGCCAATCCACCGCCCTATATAAATAATAAAAATATTTACACGCACAAAATCCACATCGTACCGTTCTGTGCCGTCTGTAATGTTTTTTCTTGATGTCAGCCCTTGTGGCCAATATAGAAATCATTATTATTATTGTTGTTCTTTGAGTCTCAGTCATTGATGTTATTTAACTGGAAAGTTTGTTGAAATGATTATCAAGCAGCTACCTGCAGCCTCAGATATTCAGGACGTATCGGAGGGTTCTTGCTGTTCCCAGCAAGCATGCCTTTTGAAGTGTTCCAAAAAGCGGGGATGGACTAACTTTCTTTAACCACCCTTGGAAACTCTTTGAGATAGTACCTAGTGCGCCTATGACAATTGGGATGACTCTGACTTCATGGCAGTTCCAAATCCTTTTAAACTCCCACTTTAAGTCCTGGTACCGGTTAATTTTCTCCCTCTCCTTTTCTTGCACTCTCGTGTCAAATAGACAGGCTACATCTACAATCAGGCACGTTATTATTATTATTATTAGTAGTATGGCTGCACATGTGTGAAGACAGTACAAATCTGCGGGGGAAAAGATTCGTAACTTTAAGCTGTTTTAAAGTGTCATTTTTTGTATTTTCTTGTCGTTAACGAAACTTAAGGTACACATCTTGATTTAAAGAGAGGGATACCTCTCAATATTCGGGCTATAAGCCCGAATATTCAGATTTATTTTTAAAAACTTCGAAAAAATTCACTTCCCCACCAAAAGAAAATTATGGAAATTTTCGACCTTGAAACGGTAAACAACGTTCAGGTCAAAAGTTTAACGGCAGCCACTGTAGATTTCACCACGACTACGACGGCTACAGTCATGCCTGTCATCCACTCTACTGAATGTGAAGGCAAAACTCAAAAGCTACCATCACAACCTTCTGTGATAGCAGCAGTATCATCTGAAAACGACATCACCACCACCGCCTCCACCACCACCACAACAACAACTCAGAGCAATAACGACAATAACACCGACAGCTTCAATGTAAACAAGGATGGCGGTGGCAACACCAATAACAACAGCAAGAATGACAACAACAAGAATAAGAGCATCAGAAACACCACATTTGCTGCAGCGCTTATTGAATATCGATATTGATATTAGCGATAAAGACGAACAGCTGGCCAAAGCGTGGAGGCTAATTAAACGGGAGAAGTCCTGGGAAAACCTGACCATCCCGGACGAGGCAATAGCGGCCATGCAAAGGAGGACGGTGTTCTTTCGCTGTATTTCGGTGCAGACACGAAAAGTGGAACTTGCGAGCCAAGCAGAGGTAGAGGCTGCTTTGGAGTACATGGGAAGTAACATAGAGTACAAAGCAAGAGGCAAACAGTTCGGTACCATCTCGGTACTGTTCAAAACCGAGGCCCTCGCTATTAAGCACTCGGTGACCCCCTGCAGAACGGAACGCATTATCATGCATCCGTCCTATATGGGTAAAAGGACAGTGAAGGTACGCATTCCCAGCATCCCACCAGGAATGAACATATGGTGGCTGCTGGGATGCGTAATCGAAGAGGGGACAGACACTACCCTCCTGGACATCAAAAGAACAGAGAGAGAGGACTGGTCCGGAATGGATTTGGAGATTCTTCTCCAAATGAAACCGGAGGATATGAATAACATCCCGGATTTTGCCCGCCTGCAGGACGGAACAACAATCTAACTAATGATTGACGGAAGAAGGCCACGCTGCTTCGTCTGCGGGGAAGCAACGCATCTTCAAGCCTTCTGCCCTCAGCGCAAAAATGCAGGGAGTCGCAAACTTCCTTTGTTGCCAACGCCAGTGTCAGCACGGAAAGCTGCACCACCACCACCACCACCAAAAACAACATCAAGAAAAACACGGACACAAACATCAAAAGCAGCCGGATCACCACCAACACCAAAACTAATCCAAGGAGAAAACGAGGAAAGCTCTCCCACTCCCCCTACCCCCCCCCCAATTATACACATAGACAAAACAATAAACGCACACACAGACACAGAGACACTCACAGACACAGACCCTTTGTCTTCCAGCAGCGAAGATGAAGAAAAACCCCAAAGTGCAAAAAAACAGAGAAAACTCACAAAAAAAAAGCCCCAACAAAACACAAAAACACACACAACAAAAAATACAGACACCACTAACGCAAACACTTCCCCAATAACATCATCACCAACAACAACATCGACACCACCTCCACAATCCCCGAAACGCAAACAACCTAAACAAACACCAGTACAAATAAACACATAAATACCTGAAATTGCAGACACCACACCTACAACAAACATAGACATACCCGAAACAACACCACCAAAACCATCGCCACCACCTTCACCAAAACGAAAACAAATAAAACCACACGAACAAAATGTTAAAAACTTCGTACCAGAAGGGCCAACGATAAACTGATGGCCCTCTTAGCGCGAAGCGAGGACATTCAAACAGAGGGGGAGATTTTTGAAATGAGCACATTTTGCGTGCCAGAAGATTTGTTCTGGTCCGAATGTCACTCAATTCCTTCAAAGAAATTCGAGAGAGCTTTCCTCAAGACGTGGGAACCCCGAATGTGAAACCCACATCAAGACTTTTAAAGGGGTTCCCAAAAGAAACCCCACCAACCATGGAGGTCGAACCACCCGACCTTCACAAGACCCGGGAGGTAAGTAAACCTTCCCTCTCTCTCTCTTAGCTTACCAATATGGCCATATTAAGAGTAGGAAGTTTAAATGTTCGCGGCCTGGGGTCACCCTGGAAGCAGGGTCGCCTGCTCAACGACCTCCGGTCGCTGGAAATGGATGTGATTGCCGTAAGCGAGACCAGAATTTCCGACACGCGCGCACTAGCCCCCATTTTCGACGACTATCAGATCTTCGCATCTATTAGCAGGCCGGGAATGGGGGGTGGGGTGGAAGTGCTGTTTAGGAAAGGACTGGATCTCGAGGTAAGGTCGCTCTTCCGGGACCCGGACGGTAAGCTGGTGGTCTTGGATGTGAGCAGTAGCGAAGGTGGTGCCTTTAGACTGCTGGCCGTCTACGCCCCTACAGGGGCCGGACGACCTGACTTCTTTAGGCGCCTGGAGACCTTTCTGGGTACGTCTCGCCTTTTACTGTTAGCGGGGGACTGGAACGGCATCTTAGACGCACGCTGGGATTGTGTGGGAGTAGCCGATAGGAGCGGGGGTTGCAAAAGCCTCAAGCACCTACTCAGCCAGTTCCAACTGTCTGACAGGTATCGACTAGATTTCCCCAATGTGCTAGTATGGACATGGACCAACCGAATGGGGGTCATCTAGATCGTATATAGACAGGATCTTCATTAGGAAAATAGATAGAAATAGTGTGGGCTGTCCACTTTTTAAAACGGTCGCCTATTCAGATCACAAATTTGTGATCTGTACGTTCGACCTAAATAAAACGCGTAGGTTAGGACCGGGTTACTGGAAGCTGAACATGTCATTTCCAGCACGTAAGGCTTACAGGGTCCGAGTCAACAATTTAGTTAAGCAAAAGTTGACAGGGAGATCATAAACAACAGATGGTGGGTGGCTCTCTAAAGAGAGATTAGAGTAACTTCGATAGAGTTCAGCAAAGAACTAGCGTTAGAGAAAAATAGAAAGGAAGGGGAGTTGGTAGATAAGTTAGACGAGGCTATTTGTAGTGGCATCGCAAGCTAGCGGCGAGAATGGCATTAGACCATTTCTTCAATGCCAAACCCGAAGGTTGCATTGTCAGAGCTAAGGCGTGTGCTCTGAGAAACGAGGGAACTAAAGCTGTTCGATGGGCCCGCGTGGCAGAGGCGCAGCGTGGTAATAAAACCACAATGAGGTCTTTCGCGGACCAAGACGGACACGAGATAAGCGATTCCAAGCGGATGTGTGAGGCCTTTCGCCAGCACTTTGTTCGGTTGTTCAGAGAGAGTGGCGAGTCAGAGAGAGTAGCGGATTTCAGTCCCTACCTTGACGGCTTGCCGCGCATCTCGACGGTCGACGCTGAGCGCTGCGAAAGGCCGATTACTTCAGCCGAAATTCAGGACGCCCTTGTCGGCTGCATGAGGCGCAAGTCACCCGGTTTGGATGGCCTGCCCTAGGAGCTTTACGTAAATATGCCAGACTTGTTCTCCGAACTATTCGAAGCACTCTACTGCAACTGGCAGCAGAATGGGAATATTCCCAGTTCTGTGAGCAGGGGAGTGGTGACGCTGATAAGGAAAGACGAGAACAAGAGGGATACATTAGACAACTTCAGGCCCATAACTCTGCTCAACACAGAGTTTAAGATTTTGGTCAAGGTGTTAGCAAAGAGATTGGCGCTTGTCGTCGAGGATTTGGTTGGGGAGGCGCAAACTTGCGCAATCCCAGCCAGGTCCATACACGACAATCTCCACCTCATGCGATACATCATAGAGAGGGTAGGGTGTAAACCTGGCTTCGGTGGGGCACTGATCAATTTATATCAATCGAAAGCATTCGATAGGGTCGACCATCGGTATCTGGAGTTTGTGCTCAAAGCAGCTGGCTTCGGCCCTGTCTTTAGAAGCTGGATCGTTGCAATGCACAGCGACACATGCTCGGTGGTCAAGGTTAATGGCCACCTCTCGGAACCATTTCGGCTCTCCTGATCAGTCCGTCAAGGGTGCCCTCTCTCTTCCCTTCTGTACGTATTGACTCTCGAGCCTTTACTGCGGCAGCTGGAGCTGTTGCAGGGCATCCCGCTCGAACCGGGACGTGGAAAGGCGGTGTCGGCTTATGCGGACGACATCACCGTGATGATGTCGAACAGCTCAGAATTCGAGGTGGTCGGCACCTTATTGAAGGAATATGAAAGGTTGACAGGTGCCAAACTTAACCCGGAAAAGTCGGTGGGCTTGCAGCTCGGAACCTGGAGAGGCAAGCCCATGCCGTCCAACAGCGTCGTGGGGCGCTGGACGGACGGACCGGTAAAGTTGCTCGGGGTTTAGTTCGGAACAGACCTCCAGGTGGAAAAGAATTGGGACGAGGTAACGAGCAGAGTAGCCAGTCTCACGCAAAAATGGGCTGGGAGGAAGCTATCACTGAAAGGTCGCGCGAAGGTGGCGAATGCGTACATCGTGACCATCATCTACTACCGCCTGACCGTCGTGCCTTGCCCCCGTCCGCGCCTCGTCAAGCTGGAACGGCTCCTCTTCAAATTCTTGTGGAGAGGACAAGTTCCGTTGGTGAGGCGGTCCATCTGCTGCCAGCACCCTCTACGCGGAGGGCTGGGCATGCCGTGGCTAATGATGCGCAGACATGCGTTGAGGCTGCGACATCTCCAGATATTCTGCCTCAACGGTGAACAGGTGTGGTCGCCGTTTATCAGACGGGCCTTTCCGCAGCTCATTTCTTTGACTGAGCTGCAGTCCTGGGTCAAGAAGAGACCGAGACTGGGTGACTGGCACCTGGAATGTTGCCAGGCACTCACTGCCCTCTACCAAGCGGGCAATGCGATCAGTGGAACTTCCACTCTCAAGTTTTATAGAGGATTAGTGGTGGGCAAGTGCGATGACGCACTCAGAGAAGCTTTGGGCCTCGACGAAGTCGAACTGACCAGTCTGTACCGGAGGATTTTTGAGCCGGGGACGATGGACAATTTCCAGAAATCCCTCGCTTGGCAGTGCTACCGGGGACACTGCCGGTTCGGGATAAACTCTACAGGTACACGGAAGTGCTGTCAGACGGACCTGCCCAAGATGCGCACAGAACGACGAAACCGTTCTGCACGCACTTGTCCAATGTCCGTTCATTACTGACTTGTGGAGTTATGTCGAACAGCTACTGTCGCGTGTGGAACGAATCCGGCTATCGGCCGAGGCCATAGTGAAGATCGATCCACCGCCTTCCTTAGGTCAGGAAGAGCAGGAAATTTTCCTCTGCCTGGTGGCAGTTGCGAAAGAGATTATATGGTGGACCAGGTTGAAAGGACTAAAGACTGACTCTTTTCTCTTCGGCCAATCCCTCATCAACTTCTTCAAGTTTCACCTGGAAAGGAAGGTGAGGGTGGAGAGAGAAGTGCTGCCCCCCAGTACATTTGCTAAAAGGTGGGTGAATGTGGCGAGAATGGCTCGTGTGAATGGGCCTACTCTGACCATGCGCCTATAGGCTAGCTAACTTGAGGAGAGGGGTGCTCTCCCTGGGTGCCCTAGAAGCGTAGGGTGATTCAGGATTGGTGGGGTACCTGAAGCACCCCAGGGTCGTACACCCCCTATCGGGGAATTTATTTTGTTATATTTATGCATAGTTTATTTTATATTTTTATATTTTCATTGTTAAATTAGTCTTGCCATTGTGCACTTTTACTCCACCTTATTGTAAACCCCCACTGTCCCTGTCTTTGTATTGTCCCCTACATGTCGGCCCTGGTGGCTAATAAATGAAATCATTATTATTATTATTATTGCGAATTGGCAGTATCGGTAGAGGGTCGGATATGCTCACCAGCATAGTTACGTTCCTTTACGTTCTGAGTTCAAATCCCGCCGAGGTTAACTTTGCCTTTCTCCTTACGGGGTCGATAAAATAAAGTACGTGTAATGTACTGGATAATTGCTGGCCTTGTGCCAAAACTAGAAACAATTATTATTATTATTGTGGAAGTATAAACGTCGCAGGAAATTTTGTTCCCGTAAGTTTGTGATATTTGAAAATATTTTTGCGAACTTTATGTACAAATTATATTGTTTTGTGTTTAAACAAACCCCACTTATTTTGAAGTGGTCGAAATTAATCGGTATTAACTCTCCGGGGCTAAATCCCAATTTGAAATATGCATTTAGCTAATACGTCCCGCCAAAAAGAAAAATGGCATCATACAAATAACCCATTCCATGGCGTGTATTCACTAAAAAATTACCTTTTCAGTCTTTTTCTTCGTCCAGCTGTGAGCCTCGCTTTCCTTTTCGTCTTCTTTACCGTCCCATAATCAAGTGGTGCCACTCCCCTCTCCCGTCCATCAAGTAGCAGTCGTGAAGCGGCTACTACTTGATTTGATACGTTTGATACATTTGACATCAAAGAAACTAGCAACAGTCAGCGAGAAGTCTCACTTTCCTTTTCCTCTTATTCACCAAATAGTAAAGGTCAGACGAATTCCACTCCTTCCATTTCACCCAATGGCAATCTTGAAGCGGCTACTGCTGATACATTTAACAATAAGGGAGATAGCAGCATCAGCGGCAGTATTAACAATAACATCTGTTGTAGCAATAGCAACAGCAGCAGCGGCAGTATTAACAATAACATCTGTTGTAGCAATAGCAACAGCATCAGCGGCAGTATTAACAATAACATCTGTTGTAGCAATAGCAACAGCATCAGCGGCAGTATTAACAATAACATCTGTTGTAGCAATAGTAACAGCATCAGCGGCAGTATTAACAATAACATCTGTTGTAGCAATAGCAACAGCATCAGCGGCAGTATTAACAATAACATCTGTTGTAGCAATAGCAACAGCATCAGCGGCAGTATTAACAATAACATCTGTTGTAGCAATAGCAACAGCATCAGCGGCAGTATTAACAATAACATCTGTTGTAGCAATAGCAACAGCATCAGCGGCAGTATTAACAATAACATCTGTTGTAGCAATAGCAACAGCATCAGCGGCAGAATTAACAATAACATCTGTTGTAGCAATAGCAACAGCATCAGCGGCAGTATTAACAATAACATCTGTTGTAGCAATAGCAACAGCAGCAGCGGCAGTATTAACAATAACATCTGTTGTAGCAATAGCAACAGCAGCAGCGGCAGTATTAACAATAACATCTGTTGTAGCAACAGCAACAGCAGCAGCGGCAGTATTAACAATAACATCTATTGTAGCAATAGCAACAGCAGCAGCGGCAGTATTAACAATAACATCTGTTGTAGCAATATCAACAGCATCAGCGGCAGTATTAACAATAACAACTGTGGTAGCAATAGCAACAGCAGCAGCTGCAGTATTAACAATAACATCTGTTGTAGCAATAGCAACAGCATCAGCGGCAGTATTAACAATAACATCTGTTGTAGCAATAGCAACAACAGCAGCGGCAGTATTAACAATAATATTTATTGTAGCGATAGAAACAGCAGCAGCGGCAGTATTAACAATAACATCTGTTGTAGCAATAGCAACAGCAGCAGCGGCAGTATTAACAATAACATCTGTTGTAGCAATAGCAACAGCATCAGCGGCAGTATTAACAATAACAACTGTGGTAGCAATAGCAACAGCAGCAGCGGCAGTATTAAAAAATAACATCGGTTGTAGCAATATCAAAAGCATCAGCGGCAGTATTAACAATAACATCTGTTGTAGCAATAGCAACATCATAAGCGGCAGTATTAACAATAACATCTGTTGCAGCAATAGCGGAGGCAGCAGCGGCAGTATTAACAATAACATCTGTTGTAGCAATAGCAACAGCAGCAGCGGCAGTATTAACAATAACATCTGTTGTAGCAATAGCAACAGCAGCAGCGGCAGTATTAACAATAACATCTGTGGTAGCAATAGCAACATCATCAGCGGCAGTATTAACAACAACATCTGTTGCAGCAATAGCGGCGGCAGCAGCGGCAGTATTAACAATATCATCTGTTGTAGCAATAGCAACAGCAGCAGCGGCAGTATTAACAATAACATTTGTTGTAGCAATAGCAACAGCAGCAGCGGCAGTATTAACAATACCATCTGTGGTAGCAATAGCAACAGCAGCAGCAGCAGAATTAACAATAACATCTGTTGTAGCAATATCAACAGCAGCAGCGGCAGTATTAACAATAACATATGTTGCAGCAATAGCAACAACATCAGCGGCAGTATTAACAATAACATTTGTTGTAGCAATAGCAACAGCATCAGCGGCAGTATTTACAATAACACCTTTGGTAGCAATAGCAACAGCATCAGCGGCAGTATTAACAATAACATCTGTTGTAGCAATAGCAACAGCATCAGCGGCAGTATTAACAATAACACCTTTGGTAGCAATAGCAACAGCATCAGCGGCAGTATTAACAATAACATCTGTTGTAGCAATAGCAACAGCAGCAGCGGCAGTATTAACAATAACATCAGTTGCAGCAATAGCAACAGCAGCAGCGGCAGTATTAACAATAACATCTGTGGTAGCAATAGCAACAGCATCAGCGGCAGTATTAACAATAACATCTGTTGTAGCAATAGCAACAGCATCAGCGGCAGTATTAACAATAACATCTGCTGTAGCAATAGCAACAGCATCAGCGGCAGTATTAACAATAACATCTGTTGTAGCAATAGCAACAGCATCAGTGGCAGTATTAACAATAACATCTGTTGTAGCAATAGCAAGAGCATCAGCGGCAGTATTAACAATAACATCTATTGTAGCAATAGCAACAGCATCAGCGGCAGTATTAACAATAACATCTGTTGCAGCAATAGCAACAGCATCAGCGGCAGTATTAAGAATAACATCCGTTGTAGCAATAGCAACAACAGCAGCGGCAGTATTAACAATAACACCTGTGGTAGCAATAGCAACAGCATCAGCGGCAGTATTAACAATAACATCTGCTGTAGCAATAACATCAGCATCAGCGGCAGTATTAACAATAACATCTGTTGCAGCAATAGCAACAGCATCAGCGGCAGTATTAACAATAACATCTGTTGTAGCAATAGCAACAGCAGCAGCGGCAGTATTAACAATAACATCTGTTGCAGCAATAGCAACAGCATCAGCGGCAGTATTAACAATAACATCTGTTGCAGCAATAGCAACAGCATCAGCGGCAGTATTAACAATAACATCTGTTGCAGCAATAGCAACAGCATCAGCGGCAGTATTAACAATAACACCTGTGGTAGCAATAGCAACAGCACCAGCGGCAGTATTAACAATAACATCTGTGGTAGCAAAAGCAACAGCATCAGCGGCAGTATTAACAATAACATCTGTTGTAGCAATAGCAACAGCACCAGCGGCAGTATTAACAATAACACCTGTGGTAGCAAAAGCAACAGCATCAGCGGCAGTATTAACAATAACATCTGTTGTAGCAATAGCAACAGCATCAGCGGCAGTATTAACAATAACATCTGTTGTAGCAATAGCAACAGCACCAGCGGCAGTATTAACAATAACACCTGTGGTAGCAAAAGCAACAGCATCAGCGGCAGTATTAACAATAACATCTGTTGTAGCAATAGCAACAGCATCAGCGGCAGTATTAACAATAACATCTGTTGTAGCAATAGCAACAGCAGCAGCGGCAGTATTAACAATAACATCTGTTGTAGCAATAGTAACAGCATCAGCGGCAGTATTAACAATAACATCTGTTGTAGCAATATCAACGGCAGCAGCGGCAGTATTAACAATAACATCCATTTTAGCCATAGCAACAGCATCAGCAGAAGTATTAACAATAACAACTGTGGTAGCAATATAACAACAGCATCAGCGGCAGTATTACAAATAAAATCTGTTGTAGCAATATCAAAAGCAGCAGCGGCAGTATTAACAATAACATCTGTTGTAGCAATAGCAACAGCATCAGCGGCAGTAGTAACAATAACATCTGTTGCAGCAATAGCAACAGCAGCAGCGGCAGTATTAACAATAACAGCTGTTGTAGCAATAGCAACAGCATCAGCGGCAGTATTAACAATAAAATCTGTTGTAGCAATAGCAACAGCAGCAGCGGCAGTATTAACAATACCATCTGTGGTAGCAATAGCAACAGCAGCAGCGGCAGTATTAACAATAACATCTGTTGCAGCAATAGCAACAGCAGCAGCGGCAGTATTAACAATAACATATGTTGTAGCAATAGCAACAGCAGCAGTGGCAGTATTAACAATAACATCTGTTGTAGCAATAGCACCAGCAGCAGCGGCAGTATTAACAATAACATATGTTGCAGCAATAGCAACAGCAGCAGCTGCAGTATTAACAATAACATCTGTTGTAGCAATAGCAACAGCATCAGCGGCAGTATTAACAATAAAACCTGTGGGAGCAATAGCAACAGCATCAGCGGCAGTATTAACAATAACATCTGTTGTAGCAATAGCAACAGCATCAGCGGCAGCATTAACAATAACATCTGTTGTAGCAATAGCAACAGCATTAGCGGCAGTATTAACAATAACACCTGTGGTAGCAATAGCAACAACAGCAGCGGCAGTATTAACAATAACATCTGTTGTAGCAATAGCAAGAGCATCAGCGGCAGTATTAACAATAACATCTATTGTAGCAATAGCAACAGCATCAGCGGCAGTATTAACAATAACATCTGTTGCAGCAATAGCAACAGCATCAGCGGCAGTATTAAGAATAACATCCGTTGTAGCAATAGCAACAACAGCAGCGGCAGTATTAACAATAACATCTGTTGTAGCAATAGCAAGAGCATCAGCGGCAGTATTAACAATAACATCTATTGTAGCAATAGCAACAGCATCAGCGGCAGTATTAACAATAACATCTGTTGTAGCAATAGCAACAGCATCAACGGCAGTATTAACAATAATATCTGTTGTAGCAAAAGCAACAGCATCAGCGGCAGTATTAACAATAACATCTGTTGTAGCAATAGCAACAGCATCAGCGGCAGTATTAACAATAACACCTGTGGTAGCAATAGCAACAGCAGCAGCGGCAGTATTAACAATAACACCTGTGGTAGCAATAGCAACAGCATCAGCGGCAGTATTAACAATAACATCTGTTGTAGCAATAGCAACAGCATCAGCGGCAGTATTAACAATAACATCTGTTGTAGCAATAGCAACAGCAGCAGCGGCAGTATTAATAATAACATCTGTTGTAGCAATAGCAACATCATCAGCCGTAGTATTAACAATAACATCTGTTGTAGCAATAGCAACAGCATCAGCGGCAGTATTAACAATAACATATGTTGTAGCAATAGCAACAGCAGCGGCGGCAGTATTAACAATAACCTCTGTTGCAGCAATAGCAACAGCACCAGCGGCAGTATTAAAAATAACATATGTTGTAGCAATAGAAACAGCATCAGCGGCAGTATTAACAATAACATCTGTTGTAGCAATAGTAACAGCATCAGCGGCAGTATTAACAATAACATCTGTTGTAGCAATATCAACGGCAGCAGCGGCAGTATTAACAATAACATCTGTTGTAGCAATAGCAACAGCAGCGGCGGCAGTATTAACAATAACCTCTGGTGCAGCAATAGCAACAGCATCAGCGGCAGTATTAACAATAACATCTGTTGTAGCAATAGCAACAGCATCAGCGGCAGTATTAACAATAACATATGTTGTAGCAATAGCAACAGCAGCGGCGGCAGTATTAACAATAATATCTGTTGTAGCAATAGCAAGAGCATCAGCGGCAGTATTAACAATAGCATCTGTTGTAGCAATAGCAACAGCATCAGCGGCAGTATTAACAATAACATCTGTTGTAGCAATAGCAACAGCAGCAGCGGCAGTATTAACAATAACATCTGTTGTAGCAATAGCAACAGCATCAGCGGCAGTATTAACAATAACATCTGTTGTAGCAATAGCAACAGCATCAGCGGCAGTATTAACAATAACATCTGTTGTAGCAATAGCAACAGCAGCAGCGGCAGTATTAACAATAACATCTGTTGTAGCAATAGTAACAGCATCAGCGGCAGTATTAACAATAACATCTGTTGTAGCAATATCAACGGCAGCAGCGGCAGTATTAACAATAACATCCATTTTAGCCATAGCAACAGCATCAGCAGAAGTATTAACAATAACAACTGTGGTAGCAATATAACAACAGCATCAGCGGCAGTATTACAAATAAAATCTGTTGTAGCAATATCAAAAGCAGCAGCGGCAGTATTAACAATAACATCTGTTGTAGCAATAGCAACAGCATCAGCGGCAGTATTAACAATAACATCTGTTGCAGCAATAGCAACAGCAGCAGCGGCAGTATTAACAATAACAGCTGTTGTAGCAATAGCAACAGCATCAGCGGCAGTATTAACAATAAAATCTGTTGTAGCAATAGCAACAGCAGCAGCGGCAGTATTAACAATACCATCTGTGGTAGCAATAGCAACAGCAGCAGCGGCAGTATTAACAATAACATCTGTTGCAGCAATAGCAACAGCAGCAGCGGCAGTATTAACAATAACATATGTTGTAGCAATAGCAACAGCAGCAGCGGCAGTATTAACAATAACATCTGTTGTAGCAATAGCACCAGCAGCAGCGGCAGTATTAACAATAACATATGTTGCAGCAATAGCAACAGCAGCAGCTGCAGTATTAACAATAACATCTGTTGTAGCAATAGCAACAGCATCAGCGGCAGTATTAACAATAAAACCTGTGGGAGCAATAGCAACAGCATCAGCGGCAGTATTAACAATAACATCTGTTGTAGCAAAAGCAACAGCATCAGCGGCAGCATTAACAATAACATCTGTTGTAGCAATAGCAACAGCATCAGCGGCAATATTAACAATAACACCTGTGGTAGCAATAGCAACAACAGCAGCGGTAGTATTAACAATAATATCTGTTGCAGCAATAGCAACAGCATCAGCGGCAGTATTAACAATAACACCTGTGGTAGCAATAGCAACAGCAGCAGCGGCAGTATTAACAATAACATCTGTTGTAGCAATAGCAACAGCAGCAGCGGCAGTATTAACAATAACATTTGTTGTAGCAATAGCAACAGCAGCAGCGGCAGTATTAACAATAACATCTGTTGTAGCAATAGCAACAGCAGCAGCGGCAGTATTAACAATAATATCTGTTGTAGCAATAGCAAGAGCATCAGCGGCAGTATTAACAATAACATCTATTGTAGCAATAGCAACAGCATCAGCGGCAGTATTAAGAATAACATCCGTTGTAGCAATAGCAACAACAGCAGCGGCAGTATTAACAATAACATCTGTTGTAGCAATAGCAACAGCATCAGCGGCAGTATTAACAATAACATCTGTTGTAGCAATAGCAACAGCATCAGCGGCAGTATTAACAATAACATCTGTTGCAGCAATAGCAACAGCATCAGCGGCAGTATTAAGAATAACATCCGTTGTAGCAATAGCAACAGCAGCAGCGGCAGTATTAACAATAACATCTGTTGTAGCAATAGCAACAGCATCAGTGGCAGTATTAACAATAACACCTGTGGTAGCAATAGCAACAGCAGCAGCGGCAGTATTAACAATAACATCTGTTGTAGCAATAGCAACAGCATCAGCGGCAGTATTAACAATAACATCTGTTGTAGCAATAGCAACAGCAGCAGCGGCAGTATTAATAATAACATCTGTTGTAGCAATAGCAACAGCATCAGCGGTAGTATTAACAATAACATCTGTTGTAGCAATAGCAACAGCATCAGCGGCAGTATTAACAATAACATATGTTGTAGCAATAGCAACAGCAGCGGCGGCAGTATTAACAATAACATCTGTTGTAGCAATAGCACCAGCAGCAGCGGCAGTATTAATAATAACATATGTTGCAGCAATAGCAACAGCAGCAGCTGCAGTATTAACAATAACATCTGTTGTAGCAATAGCAACAGCAGCAGCGGTAGTATTAACAAGAACATCTGTTGTAGCAATAGCAACAGCACCAGCGGCAGTATTAACAATAACATCTGTTGTAGCAATAGCAACAGCAGCAGCGGCAGTATTAACAATAACATCTGTTGCAGCAATAGCAACAGCATCAGCGGCAGTGTTAACAATAATATCTGTTGTAGCAATAGCAACAGCAGCAGCGGCAGTATTAACAATAACATCTGTTGTAGCAATAGCAACAGCAGCAGCGGAAGTATTAACAATAACCTCTGTTGCAACAATAGCAACAGCAACAGCGGCAGTATTAACAATAACATCTGTTGCAGCAATAGCAACAGCATCAGCGGCAGTATTAACAATAACATCTGTTGTAGCAATAGCAACAGCATCAGCGGCAGTATTAACAATAAAATCTGTTGTAGCAATATCAAAAGCAGCAGCGGCAGTATTAACAATAACATCTGTTGTAGCAATAGCAACAGCATCAGCGGCAGTATTAACAATAAATTCTGTTGCAGCAATAGCAACAGCAGCAGCGGCAGTATTAACAATAACATCTGTTGTAGCAATAGCAACAGCATCAGCGGCAGTATTAACAATAAAATCTGTTGTAGCAATAGCAACAGCAGCAGCGGCAGTATTAACAATACCATCTGCGGTAGCAATAGCAACAGCAGCAGCGGCAGTATTAACAATAGCATCTGTTGCAGCAATAGCAACAGCAGAAACGGCAGTATTAACAATAACATCTGTTGTAGCAATATCAACAGCAGCAGCGGCAGTATTAACAATAACATATGTTGTAGCAATAGCAACAGCAGCAGCGGCAGTATTAACAATAACATCCGTTGTAGCAATAGCACCAGCAGCAGCGGCAGTATTAACAATAACATATGTTGCAGCAATAGCAACAGCAGCAGCGGCAGTATTAACAATAACATCTGTTGTAGCAATAGCAACAGCAGCAGCGGTAGTATTAACAATAACATCTGTTGTAGCAATAGCAACAACATCAGCGGCAGTATTAACAATAAAACATGTGGGAGCAATTGCAACAGCATCAGCGGCAGTATTAACAATAACATCTGTTGCAGCAATCGCAACAGCATCAGCGGCAGTATTAACAATAACACCTGTGGTAGCAATAGCAACAGCAGCAGTGGCAGTATTAACAATAACATCTGTTGTAGCAATAGCAACACCAGCAGCGGCAGTATTAACAATAACATTTGTTGTAGCAATAGCAACAGCAGCAGCGGCAGTATTAACAATAACATCTGTTGCAGCAATAGCAACAGCATCAGCGGCAGTATTAACAGTAACATCTGTTGTAGCAATAGCAACAGCATCAGCGGCAGTATTAACAATAATATCTTTTGTAGCAATAGCAACAGCAGCAGCGGCAGTATTAACAATATCATCTGTTGTAGCAATAGCATAGCAGCAGCAGCAGTATTAACAATAAACTCTGTTGCAACAATAGCAACAGCATCAGCGGCAGTATTAACAATAACATCTGTTGTAGCAATAGCAACATCATCAGCGGTAGTATTAACTATTACATCTGTTGTAGCAATAGCAACAGCAGCAGCGGCAGTATTAACAATAACACCTGTGGTAGCAATAGCAACAGCAGCTGCAGTATTAACAATAACATCTGTTGTAGCAATAGCAACAGCACCAGCGGCAGTATTAACAATAACACCTGTGGTAGCAATAGCAACAGCAGCAGTGGCAGTATTAACAATAACATCTGTCGTAGCAATAGCAAAAGCAGCAGCGGCAGTATTAATAATAACATCTGTTGTAGCAATAGCAACAGCAGCAGCGGCAGTATTAACAATAGCATCTGTTGTAGCAATAGCAACAGCAGCAGCGGCAGTATTAACAATAACATCTGTTGTAGCAAAAGCAACAGCAGCAGCGGCAGTATTAACAATAACATCTGTTGTAGCAATAGCAACAACAGCAGCGGCAGTATTAACAATAACATCTGTTGTAGCAATACAAACAGCATCAACGGCAGTATTAACAATAATATCTGTTGTAACAATATCAACAGCAGCAGCGGCAGTATTAACAATAACATCTGTTGTAGCAATTGCAACAGCAGCAGCGGCAGTATTAACAATAACATCTGTTGTAGCAATAGCAACAACAGCAGCGGCAGTATTAACAATAACATCTGTTGTAGCAATACAAACAGCATCAACGGCAGTATTAACAATAATATCTGTTGTAGCAATATCAACAGCAGCAGCGGCAGTATGAACAATAACATCTGTTGTAGCAATAGCAACAGCAGCAGCGGCAGTATTAACAATATCACCTGTCGTAGCAATAGCAACAGAGGCGGCGGCAGTATTAACAATAACCTCTGTTGCAGCAATAGCAACAGCATCAGCGGCAGTATTAACAATAACATCTGTTGCAGCAATAGCAACAGCATCAGCGGCAGTATTAACAATAACATCTGTTGTAGCAATAGCAACAGCATCAGCGGCAGCATTAACAATAACATCTGTTGTAGCAATAGCAACAGCATCAGCGGCAGTATTAACAATAACATATGTTGTAGCAATAGCAACAGCAGCAGCGGCAGTATTAACAATAACACCTTTGGTAGCAATAGCAACAGCATCAGCGGCAGTATTAACAATAACACCTGTGGTAGCAATAGCAACAGCATCAGCGGCAGTATTAACAATAACATCTGTTGTAGCAAAAGCAACAGCAGCAGCGGCAGTATTAACAATAACATCTGTTGTAGCAATAGCAACAGCAGCAGCAGCAGTATTAACAATAAAATCTCTTGTAGCAATAGCAACAGCATCAGCGGCAGTATTAACAATAACATCTGTTGTAGCAATAGCAACAGCAGCAGCAGCAGTATTAACAATAACATCTGTTGTAGCAATAGCAACAGCAGCAGCGGCAGTTTTAACAATAACATCTGTGGTAGCAATAGCAACAGCAGCAGCGGCAGTATTAACAATAACACCTGTGGTAGCAATAGCAACAGCAGCAGCGGCAGTGTTAACAATAACATCTGTTGTAGCAATAGCCATAGCAGCAGCGGCAGTATTAACAATAACACCTGTGGTAGCAATAGCAACAACATCAGCGGCAGTATTAACAATAACATCTGTTGTAGCAATAGCAACAGCATCAGCGGCAGTATTAACAATAACATCTGTTGTAGCAATAGCAACAGCAGCAGCGGCAGTAATAGTAATAATATCTGTTGTAGCAATAGCAACAGCAGCAGCGGCAGTATTAACAATAACATCTGTTGTAGCAATAGCAACAGCATCAGCGGCAGTATTAACAATAACATCTGTTGTAGCAATAGCAACAGCAGCAGCGGCAGTATTAACAATAAGATTTGTTGTAGCAATAGCAACAGCAGCAGCGGCAGTATTAACAATAACATCTGTTGTAGCAATAGCAACAACAGCAGCGGCAGTATTAACAATAACATCTGTTGTAGCAATAGCAACAGCATTCAGCGGCAGTATTAAAAATAACATCTGTTGTAGCAACAGCAACATCATCAGCGGCAGTATTAACCATAACATCTGTTGTAGCAATAGCAACAGCAGCGGCGGCAGTATTAACAATAACCTCTGTTGCAGCAATAGCAACATCATCAGCGGCAGTATTAACAATAACATCTGTTGTAGCAATAGCAACAGCAGCAGCGGCAGTATTAACAATAACATCTGTTGCAGCAATAGCAACAGCATCAGCGGCAGTATTAACAATAACATCTATTGTAGCAATAGCAACAGCAGCAGCGGCAGTATTAACAATAACATCTGTTGCAGCAATAGCAACAACATCAGCGGCAGTATTAACAATAACATCTATTGTAGCAATAGCAACAGCAGCAGCGGCAGTATTAAGAATAACATCTGTTGTAGCAATAGCAACAGCAGCAGCAGCAGCAGCAGTATTAACAATAACATCTGTTGCAGCAATAGCAACAGCAGCAGCGGCAGTATTAACAATAACATCTGTTGTAGCAATAGCAACAGCATCAGCGGCAGTATTAACAATAACATCTGTTGTAGCAATAGCAACAGCAGCAGCGGCAGTATTAACAATAACATTTGTTGTAGCAATAGCAACAGCAGCAGCGGCAGTATTAACAATTACATCTGTTGTAGCAATAGCAACAACAGCAGCGGCAGTATTAACAATAACCTCTGTTGCAGCAATAGCAACAGCATCAGCGGCAGTATTAACAATAACATCTGTTGTAGCAATAGCAACAGCATCAGCGGCAGCATTAACAATAACATATGTTGTAGCAATAGCAACAGCAGCAGCGGCAGTATTAACAATAACATCTGTTGCAGCAATAGCAACAGCATCAGCGGCAGTATTAACAATAACATCTATTGTAGCAATAGCAACAGCAGCAGCGGCAGTATTAACAATAACATCTGTTGTAGCAATAGCAACAGCAGCAGCAGCAGTATTAACAATAACATCTGTTGCAGCAATAGCAACAACATCAGCGGCAGTTTTTAGAATAACATCTGTTGTAGCAATAGCAATAGCAGCAGCGGCAGTATTAACAATAACATGTGTGGTAGCAATAGCAACAGCATCAGCGGCAGTATTAACAATAACATCTGTTGTAGCAATAGAAACAACAGCAGCGGCAGTATTAACAATAACAACTGTTGTAGCAATAGCAACAGCATCAGCGGCAGTATTAACAATAATATCTCTTGTAGCAATAGCAACAGCATCAGCGGCAGTATTAACAATAACACCTCTGGTAGCAATAGCAACAGCAGCAGCGGCAGTATTAACAATAACATATGTTGTAGCAATAGCAACAGCAGCAGCGGCGGTATTAACAATAACACCTGTGCTAGCAATAGCAACAACACCAGCGGCAGTATTAACAATAACATCTGTTGTAGCAATAGCAACAGCATCAGCTGCAGTATTAACAATAACATCTGTTGTAGCAATAGCAACAGCAGTAGCGGCAGTATTAATAATAACATCTGTTGTAGCAATAGCAACAGCATCAGCGGCAGTATTAACAATAACATCTGTTGTAGCAATAGCAACAGCAGCAGCGGCAGTATTAACAATAACATCTGTTGCAGCAATAGCAACAGCATCAGCGGCAGTATTAACAATAACATCTATTGTAGTAATAGCAACAGCAGCAACGGCAGTATTAACAATAACATCTGTTGTAGCAATAGCAACAGCAGCAGCGGCAGTATTAACAATAACATCTGTTGCAGCAATAGCAACAACATCAGCGGCAGTATTAACAATAACATCTATTGCAGCAATAGCAACAGCAGCAGCGGCAGTAATAATAATAACAGCTGTTGTAGCAATAGCAACAGAATCAGCGGCAGTATTAACAATAATATCTGTTGTAGCAATAGCAACAGCATCAGCGGCAGTATTAACAATAACATCTGTTGTAGCAATAGCAACAGCAGCAGCGGCAGTAATAATAATAACAGCTGTTGTAGCAATAGCAACAGCATCAGCGGCAGTATTAACAATAACATCTGTTGTAGCAATAGCAACAGCAGCAGCGGCAGTATTAACAATAACATTTGTTGTAGCAATAGCAACAGCAGCAGCGGCAGTATTAACAATAACATCTGTTGTAGCAATAGCAACAACATCAGCGGCAGTATTAACAATAACATCTGTTGTAGCAATAGCAACAGCATCAGTGGCAGTATTAACAATAACATCTGTTGTAGCAATAGCAACAGCATCAGCGGCAGTATTAACCATAACATCTGTTGTAGCAATAGCAACAGCAGCGGCGGCAGTATTAACAATAACTTCTGTTGCAGCAATAGCAACAGCATCAGCGGCAGTATTAACAATAACATCTGTTGTAGCAATAGCAACAGCATCAGCGGCAGTATTAACAATAACATCTGTTGTAGCAATAGCAACAACATCAGCGGCAGTATTAACAATAACATCTATTGTAGCAATAGCAACAGCAGCAGCGGCAGTATTAACAATAACATCTGTTGTAGCAATTGCAACAGCAGCAGCAGCAGTATTAACAATAACAGCTGTTGCAGCAATAGCAACAACATCAGCGGCAGTTTTTAGAATAACATCTGTTGTAGCAATAGCAATAGCAGCAGCGGCAGTATTAACAATAACATGTGTGGTAGCAATAGCAACAGCATCAGCGGCAGTATTAACAATAACATCTGTTGTAGCAATAGAAACAACAGCAGCGGCAGTATTAACAATAACATCTGTTGTAGCAATAGCAACAGCATCAGCGGCAGTATTAACAATAATATCTGTTGTAGCAATAGCAACAGCATCAGCGGCAGTATTAACAATAACATCTGTTGTAGCAATAGCAACAGCAGCAGCGGCAGTATTAACAATAACACCTGTGGTAGCAATAGCAACAGCAGCAGCGGCAGTATTAACAATAACACCTGTGGTAGCAATAGCAACAACATCAGCGGCAGTATTAACAATAACATCTGTTGTAGCAATAGCAACAGCATCAGCTGCAGTATTAACAATAACATCTGTTGTAGCAATAGCAACAGCAGTAGCGGCAGTATTAATAATAACATCTGTTGTAGCAATAGCAACAGCATCAGCGGCAGTATTAACAATAACATCTGTTGTAGCAATAGCAACAGCATCAGCGGCAGTATTAACAATAACATCTGTTGTAGCAATAGCAACAGCATCAGCGGCAGTATTAACAATAACATCTGTTGTAGCAATAGCAACAACATCAGCGGCAGAATTAACAATAACATCTGTTGCAGCAATAGCAACAGCATCAGCGGCAGTATTAACAATAACATCTGTTGTAGCAATAGCAACAACATCAGCGGCAGTATTAACAATAACATCTGTTGTAGCAATAGCAACAGCATCAGCGGCAGTATTAACAATAACATCTGTTGTAGCAATAGCAACAGCAGCAGCGGCAGTATTAACAATAATATCTGTTGTAGCAATAGCAACAGCATCAGCGGCAATATTAACAATAACATCTGTTGTAGCAATAACAACAGCATCAGCGGCAGTATTAACAATAACACCTGTGGTAGCAATAGCAACAGCACCAGCGGCAGTATTAACAATAACATCTGTTGTAGCAATAGCAACAGAATCAGCGGCAGTATTAACAATAGCATCTGTTGTAGCAATAGCAACAGCATCAGCGGCAGTATTAACAATAACACCTGTGGTAGCAATAGCAACATCATCAGCGGCAGTATTAACAATAACATCTGTTGTAGCAATAGCAACAACAGCAGCGGCAGTATTAACAATAACATCTGTTGTAGCAATAGCAACAGCATCAGCGGCAGTATTAACAATAACATCTGTTGTAGCAATAGCAATAGCAGCAGCGGCAGTATTAACAATAACATTTGTTGTAGCAATAGCAACAGCAGCAGCGGCAGTATTAACAATACCATCTGTGGTAGAAATAGCAACAGCAGCAGCGGCAGTATTAACAATAACATCTGTTGTAGCAATATCAACAGCAGCAGCGGCAGTATTAACAATAACATCTGTTGCAGCAATAGCAACATTAGCAGCGGCAGTATTAACAATAACATCTGTTGTAACAATAGCAACAGCATCAGCGGCAGTATTTACAATAACACCTTTGGTAGCAATAGCAACAGCATCAGCGGCAGTATTAACAATAACATCTGTTGTAGCAATAGCAACAGCACCAGCGGCAGTATTAACAATAACATCTGTTGTAGCAATATCAACAGCAGCAACGGCAGTATTAACAATAACATCAGTTGCAGCAATAGCAACAGCAGCAGCGGCAGTATTAACAATAAAATCTGTGGTAGCAATAGCAACAGCATCAGCGGCAGTATTAACAATAACATCTGTTGTAGCAATAGCAACAGCATCAGCGGCAGTATTAACAATAACATCTGTTGTAGCAATAGCAACAGCATCAGCGGCAGTATTAACAATAACATCTGTTGTAGCAATAGCAACAGCATCAGCGGCAGTATTAACAATAACATCTGTTGTAGCAATAGTAACAGCATCAGCGGCAGTATTAACAATAACATCTGTTGTAACAATAGCAACAGCATCATCGGCAGTATTAACAATAACATCTGTTGTAGCAATATCAACAGTACCAGCGGCAGTATTAACAATAACATCTGTTATAACAATAGCAACAGCATCAGCGGCAGTATTAACAATAACATCTGTTGTAGCAATAGCAACAGCAGCAGCGGCAGTATTAACAATAACATCTGTTGTAGCAATAGCAACAACAGCAGCGCCAGTATTAACAATAACATCTGTTGTAGCAATAGCAACAGCAGCAGCGGCAGTATTAACAATAACACCTGTGGTAGCAATAGCAACAGCAGCAGCGGCAGTATTAACAGTAACAACTGTTGTAGCAATAGCAACAACATCAGCGGCAGTATTAACAATAACATCTGTTTTAGCAATAGCAACAGCATCAGCGGCAGTATTAACAATAACATCTGTTGTAGCAATAGCAACAGCATCAGCGGCAGTATTAACAATAATATCTGTTGTAGCAATAGCAACAGCATTAGCGGCAGTATTAACAATAACACCTGTGGTAGCAATAGCAACAGCAGCAGCGGCAGTATTAACAATAACATCTGTTGTAGCAATAGCAACAGCATCAGCGGCAGTATTAACAATAACATCTGTTGTAGCAATTGCAACAGCAGCAGCGGCAGTATTAATAATAACATCTGTTGCAGCAATAGCAACAGCATCAGCGGCAGTATTAACAATTACATCTGTTGTAGCAATAGCAACAGTATCAGCGGCAGTATTAACAATAACATCTGTTGCAGCAATAGCAACAGCAGCAGCGGCAGTATTAACAATAACATCTGTTGCAGCAATAGCAACAGCAGCAGCGGCAGTATTAACAATAATATCTGTTGTAGCAATAACAACAGCATCAGCGGCATTATTAACAATAACACCTGTGGTAGCAATAGCAACAGCAGCAGCGGCAGTATTAACAATAACATCTGTTGTATCAATAGCAACAGCAGCAGCGGCAGTATTAACAATAATATCTGTTGCAGCAATAGCAACAGCATCAGCGGCAGTATTAATAATAACATCTGTTGTAGCAATAGCAACAGCATCAGCGTAAGTATTAACAATAACATCTGTTGTAGCAATAGCAACAGCAGCAGCGGCAGTATTAACAATAACATCTGCTGTAGCAATAGCAACAGCAGCAGCGGCAGTATTAACAATAACATTTGTTGTAGCAATAGCAACAGCAGCAGCGGCAGTATTAACAATAATATCTGTTGTGGCAATAGCAACAGCAGCAGCGGCAGTAATAACAATAACATCTGTTGTAGCAATAGCAACAGCAGCAGCGGCAGTATTAACAATAACCTCTGTTGCAGCAATAGCAACAGCATCAGCGGCAGTATTAACAATAACACCTGTGGTAGCAATAGCAACAGCATCAGCGGCAGTATTAACAATACCATCTATTGTAGCAATAGCAACAGCATCAGCGGCAGTATTAACAATAACGTCTGTTGCAGCAATAGCAACAGCATCAGCGGCAGTATTAACAATAACATCTGTTGTAGCAATAGAAACAACAGCAGCGGCAGTATTAACAATAACATCTGTTGTAGCAATAGCAACAGCATCAGCGGCAGTATTAACAATAATATCTGTTGTAGCAATAGCAACAGCATTAGCGGCAGTATTAACAATAACACCTGTAGTAGCAATAGCAACAGCAGCAGCGGCAGTATTAATAATAACACCTGTGGTAGCAATAGCAACAGCAGCAGCGGCAGTATTAACAATAACATCTGTTGTAGCAATAGCAACATCAGCAGCGGCAGTATTAACAATAACACCTGTGGTAGCAATAGCAACAACATCAGCGGCAGTATTAACAATAACATCTGTTGTAGCAATAGCAACAGCATCAGCGGCAGTATTAACAATAACATCTGTTGTAGCAATAGCAACAGCAGCAGCGGCAGTATTAATAATAACATCTGTTGTAGCAATAGCAACAGCATCAGCGTAAGTATTAACAATAACATCTGTTGTAGCAATAGCAACAGCAGCAGCGGCAGTATTAACAATAACATCTGCTGTAGCAATAGCAACAGCAGCAGCGGCAGTATTAACAATAACATTTGTTGTAGCAATAGCAACAGCAGCAGCGGCAGTATTAACAATAACATCTGTTGTAGCAATAGCAACAACAGCAGCGGCAGTATTAACAATAACATCTGTTGTAGCAATAGCAACAGCATCAGCGGCAGTATTAACAATAACATCTGTTGTAGCAATAGCAACAGCATCAGCGGCAGTATTAACAATAACATCTGTTGTAGCAATAGCAACAGCAGCGGCGGCAGTATTAACAATAACCTCTGTTGCAGCAATAGCAACAGCATCAGCGGCAGTATTAACAATAATATCTGTTGTAGCAATAGCAACAGCATCAGCGGCAGTATTAACAATAACACCTGTGGTAGCAATAGCAACAGCACCAGCGGCAGTATTAACAATAACACCTGTGGTAGCAATAGCAACAGCAGCAGCGGCAGTATTAATAATAACACCTGTGGTAGCAATAGCAACAGCATCAGCGGCAGTATTAACAATAACATCTGTTGTAGCAATAGCAACAGCATCAGCGGCAGTATTAACAATAACATCTGTTGTAGCAATAGCAACAGCATCAGCGGCAGTATTAACAATAACATCTGTTGCAGCAATAGCAACAGCACCAGCGGCAGTATTAACAATAACATATGTTGTAGCAATAGCAACAGCCTCAACGGCAGTATTAACAATAGCATCTGTTGTAGCAATAGCAACAGCATCAGCGGCAGTATTAACAATAACACCTGTGGTAGCAATAGCAACAGCAGCAGCGGCAGTATTAATAATAACACCTGTGGTAGCAATAGCAACAGCACCAGCGGCAGTATTAACAATAACATCTGTTGTAGCAATAGCAACAGCATCAGCGGCAGTATTAACAATAGCATCTATTGTAGCAATAGCAACAGCATCAGCGGCAGTATTAACAATAGCATCTGTTGTAGCAATAGCAACAACAGCAGCAGCAGTATTAACAATAATATCTGTTGCAGCAATAGCAACAGCATCAGCGGCAGTATTAACAATAACACCTGTGGTAGCAATAGCAACAGCACCAGCGGCAGTATTAACAATAACATCTGTTGTAGCAATAGCAACAGCAGCAGCGGCAGTATTAATAATAACACCTGTGGTAGCAATAGCAACAGCACCAGCGGCAGTATTAACAATAACATCTGTTGTAGCAATAGCAACAGCATCAGCGGCAGTATTAACAATAACATCTGTTGTAGCAATAGCAACAGCATCAGCGGCAGTATTAACAATAACATCTGTTGTAGCAATAGCAACAACAGCAGCGGCAGTATTAACAATAACATGTGTGGTAGCAATAGCAACAGCAGCAGCGGCAGTATTAACAATAACATCTGTTGTAGCAATAGCAACAGCAGCAGCGGCAGTATTAACAATAACATTTGTTGTAGCAATAGCAACAGCAGCAGCGGCAGTATTAACAATAACATCTGTTGTAGCAATAGCAACAGCATCAGCGGCAGTATTAACAATAACATCTGTTGTAGTAATAGCAACAGCAGCAGCGGCAGTATTAACAATAACACCTGTGGTAGCAATAGCAACATCAGCAGCGGCAGTATTAACAATAACATCTGTTGTAGCAATAGCAACTGCAAGCGGCAGTATTAACAATAACATCTGTTGTAGCAATAGCAACAGCATCAGCGGCAGTATTAACAATAATATATGTTGTAGCAATAGCAACTGCATCAGCGGCAGTATTAACAATAACACCTGTGGTAGCAATAGCAACAGCATCAGCAGCAGTATTAACAATAACATCTGTTGTAGCAATAGCAACTGCATCAGCGGCAGTATTAACAATAGCATCTATTGTAGCAATAGCAACAACAGCAGCAGCAGTATTAACAATAACATCTGTTGTAGCAATAGCAACAGCATCAGCGGCAGTATTAACAATAATATCTGTTGTAGCAATAGCAACAGCATCAGCGGCAGTATTAACAATAACACCTGTGGTAGCAATAGCAACAGCAGCAGCGGCAGTATTAACAATAACACCTGTGGTAGCAATAGCAACAGCATCAGCAGCAGTATTAACAATAACATCTGTTGTAGCAATAGCAACTGCATCAGCGGCAGTATTAACAATAACACCTGTGGTAGCAATAGCAACAGCAGCAGCAGCAGTATTAACAATAACATCTGTGGTAGCAATAGCAACAGCAGCAGCGGCAGTATTAACAATTACACCTGTGGTAGCAATAGCAACAGCAGCAGCAGCAGTATTAACAATAACATCTGTGGTAGCAATAGCAACAGCAGCAGCGGCAGTATTAACAATTACACCTGTGGTAGCAATAGCAACAGCAGCAGCAGCAGTATTAACAATAACATCTGTTGCAGCAATAGCAACAGCAGCAGCGGCAGTATTAACAATAACATCTGTTGCAGCAATAGCAACAGCAGCAGCGGCAGTATTAACAATAACATCTGTTATAGCAATAGCAACAGCAGCAGCGGCAGTATTAACAATTACACCTGTGGTAGCAATAGCAACAGCAGCAGCAGCAGTATTAACAATAACATCTGCTGTAGCAATAGCAACTGCATCAGCGGCAGTATTAACAATAACACCTGTGGTAGCAATAGCAACAGCAGCAGCGGCAGTATTAACAATAACAACTGTTGTAGCAATAGCAACAGCAGCAGCGGCAGTATTAACAATAACATCTGTTGTAGCAATAGCAACAGCAGCAGCGGCAGTATTAACAATAACACCTGTGGTAGCAATAGCAACAGCAGCAGCGGCAGTATTAACAATAACAACTGTTGTAGCAATAGCAACAGCAGCAGCGGTAGTATTAACAATAACATCTGTTGTAGGAATAGCAACAGCAGCAGCGGCAGTATTAACAATAACACCTGTGGTAGCAATAGCAACAGCAGCAGCGGCAGTATTAACAATAACAACTGTTGTAGCAATAGCAACAGCAGCAGCGGCAGTATTAACAATAACATCTGTTGTAGCAATAGCAACAGCAGCAGCGGCAGTATTAACAATAACAACTGTTGTAGCAATAGCAACAGCAGCAGCGCCAGTATTAACAATAACAACTGTTGTAGCAATAGCAACAGCAGCAGCGCCAGTATTAACAATAACACCTGTGGTAGCAATAGCAACAGCAGCAGCGGCAGTATTAACAATTACACCTGTGGTAGCAATAGCAACAGCAGCAGCAGCAGTATTAACAATAACATCTGTTGTAGCAATAGCAACTGCATCAGCGGCAGTATTAACAATAACACCTGTGGTAGCAATAGCAACAGCAGCAGCGGCAGTATTAACAATAACAACTGTTGTAGCAATAGCAACAGCAGCAGCGGCAGTATTAACAATAACATCTGTTGTAGCAATAGCAACAGCAGCAGCGGCAGTATTAACAATAACATCTCTTGTAGCAATAGCAACAGCATCAGCGGCAGCATTAACAATAACACCTGTTGCAGCAATAGCAATAGCATCAGCAGCAGTATTAACAATAACATCTGTTGTAGCAATAACAACAGCAGCAGCGGCAGTATTAACAATAACACCTGTGGTAGCAATAGCAACAGCATCAGCGGCAGTATTAACAATAGCATCTGTTGTAGCAATAGCAACAGCATCAGCGGCAGTATTAACAATAACATCTGTTGTAGCAATAGCAACAACATCAGCGGCAGTATTAACAATAATATCTGTTGTAGCAATAACAACAGCAGCAGCGGCAATATTAACAATAACATCTATTGTAGCAATAGCAACAGCAGCAGCGGCAGTATTAACAATAACATCTGTTGTAGCAATAGCAACAGCAGCAGCGGCAGTATTAACAATAACATCTCTTGTAGCAATATCAATAGCATCAGCAGCAGTATTAACAATAACATCTGTTGTAGCAATAACAACAGCAGCAGCGGCAGTATTAACAATAACACCTGTGGTAGCAATAGCAACAGCATCAGCGGCAGTATTAACAATAGCATCTGTTGTAGCAATAGCAACAGCATCAGTGGCAGTATTAACAATAACATCTGTTGTAGCAATAGCAACAACATCAGCGGCAGTATTAACAATAATATCTGTTGTAGCAATAACAACAGCAGCAGCGGCAGTATTAACAATAACATCTATTGTAGCAATAGCAACAGCAGCAGCGGCAGTATTAACAATAACATCTGTTGTAGCAATAGCAACAGCAGCAGCAGCAGTATTAACAATAACATCTGTTGCAGCAATAGCAACAGCAGCAGCGGCAGTATTAACAGTAACATTTGTTGTAGCAATAGCAACAACATCAGCGGCAGTATTAATAATAACATCTGTTGTAGCAATAGCAACAGCATCAGCGGCAGTATTAACAATAACATCTGTTGTAGCAATAGCAACAGCATCAGCGGCAGTATTAACAATAATTTCTTTTGTAGCAATAGCAACAGCAGCAGCGGCAGTATTAACAATAACATCTGTGGTAGCAATAGCAACAACATCAGCGGCAGTATTAACAATAACATCTGTTGTAGCAATAGCAACAGCAGCAGCGGCAGTATTAACAATAACATCTGTTGTAGCAATAGCAACAGCAGCAGCGGCAGTATTAACAATAACACCTGTGGTAGCAATAGCAACAGCAGCAGCGGCAGTATTAACAATAACATCTGTTGTAGCAATAACAACAGCAGCAGCGGCAGTATTAACAATAACATCTGTTGTAGCAATAACAACAGCATCAGCGGCAGTATTAACAATAATACCTGTGGTAGCAATAGCAACAACATCAGGGGCAGTATTAATAATAACATCTGTTGTAGCAATAGCAACAGCATCAGCGGCAGTATTAACAATAACATCTGTTGTAGCAATAACAACAGCAGCAGCGGCAGTATTAACAATAACATCTGTTGTAGCAATAACAACAGCATCAGCGGCAGTATTAACAATAACATCTGTTGTAGCAATAACAACAGCAGCAGCGGCAGTATTAACAATAACACCTGTGGTAGCAATAGCAACAGCATCAGCGGCAGTATTAACAATAACATCTGTTGTAGCAATAGCAACAGCATCAGCGGCAGTATTAACAATAACATCTGTTGTAGCAATAACAACAGCAGCAGCGGCAGTATTAACAATAACATCTGTTGTAGCAATAACAACAGCAGCAGCGGCAGTATTAACAATAACATCTGTTGTAGCAATAACAACAGCAGCAGCGGCAGTATTAACAATAACATCTGTTGTAGCAATAACAACAGCAGCAGCGGCAGTATTAACAATAACATCTGTTGTAGCAATAGCAACAGCATCAGCGGCAGTATTAACAATAACATCTGTTGTAGCAATAACAACAGCAGCAGCGGCAGTATTAACAATAACATCTGTTGTAGCAATAACAACAGCAGCAGCGGCAGTATTAACAATAACATCTGTTGTAGCAATAACAACAGCAGCAGCGGCAGTATTAACAATAACATCTGTTGTAGCAATAGCAACAGCATCAGCGGCAGTATTAACAATAACATCTGTTGTAGCAATAGCAACAGCAGCAGCGGCAGTATTAACAATAACACCTGTGGTAGCAATAGCAACAGCATCAGCGTCAGTATTAACAATAACATCTGTTGTAGCAATAGCAACAGCATCAGCGGCAGTATTAACAATAACATCTGTTGTAGCAATAGCAACAGCATCAGCGGCAGTATTAACAATAACATCTGTTGTAGCAATAGCAACAGCATCAGCGGCAGTATTAACAATAACATCTGTTGTAGCAATAGCAACAGCAGCAGCGGCAGTATTAACAATAACATCTGTTGTAGCAATAGCAACAGCATCAGCGGCAGTATTAACAATAACACCTGTGGTAGCAATAGCAACAGCAGCAGCGGCAGTATTAACAATAACACCTGTGGTAGCAATAGCAACAGCAGCAGCGGCAGTATTAACAATAACACCTGTGGTAGCAATAGCAACAGCAGCAGCGGCAGTATTAACAATAACACCTGTGGTAGCAATAGCAACAGCAGCAGCGGCAGTATTAACAATAACATCTGTTGTAGCAATAGCAACAGCATCAGCGGCAGTATTAACAATAACACCTGTGGTAGCAATAGCAACAGCAGCAGCGGCAGTATTAACAATAACACCTGTGGTAGCAATAGCAACAGCAGCAGCGGCAGTATTAACAATAACACCTGTGGTAGCAATAGCAACAGCAGCAGCGGCAGTATTAACAATAACATCTGTTGTAGCAATAACAACAGCAGCAGCGGCAGTATTAACAATAACACCTGTGGTAGCAATAGCAACAACATCAGCGGCAGTATTAATAATAACATCTGTTGTAGCAATAGCAACAGCATCAGCGGCTGTATTAACAATAACATCTGTTGTAGCAATAGCAACAAGAGCAGCGCCAGTATTAACAATAACATCTGTTGTAGCAATAGCAACAGCAGCAGCGGCAGTATTAACAATAACACCTGTGGTAGCAATAGCAACAACATCAGCGGCAGTATTAATAATAACATCTGTTGTAGCAATAGCAACAGCATCAGCGGCAGTATTAACAATAACATCTGTTGTAGCAATAGCAACAGCATCAGCGGCAGTATTAACAATAACATCTGTTGTAGCAATAGCAACAAGAGCAGCGCCAGTATTAACAATAACATCTGTTGTAGCAATAGCAACAGCAGCAGCGGCAGTATTAACAATAACACCTGTGGTAGCAATAGCAACAACATCAGCGGCAGTATTAATAATAACATCTGTTGTAGCAATAGCAACAGCATCAGCGGCAGTATTAATAATAACATCTGTTGTAGCAATAGCAACAGCATCAGCGGCAGTATTAACAATAACATCTGTTGTAGCAATAGCAACAAGAGCAGCGCCAGTATTAACAATAACATCTGTTGTAGCAATAGCAACAGCAGCAGCGGCAGTATTAACAATAACACTTGTGGTAGCAATAGCAACAACATCAGCGGCAGTATTAATAATAACATCTGTTGTAGCAATAGCAACAGCATCAGCGGCAGTATTAACAATAACATCTGTTGTAGCAATAGCAACAGCATCAGCGGCAGTATTAACAATAACATCTGTTGTAGCAATAGCAACAGCAGCAGCGGCAGTATTAACAATAACATTTGTTGTAGCAATAGCAACAGCATCAGCGGCAGTATTAATAATAACATCTGTTGTAGCAATAGCAACAGCATCAGCGGCAGTATTAACAATAACATCTGTTGTAGCAATAGCAACAACAGCAGCGGCATTATTAACAATAACATCTGTTGTAGCAATAGCAACAGCATCAGCGGCAGTATTAACAATAACCTCTGTTGCAGCAATAGCAACAGCATCAGCGACAGTATTAACAATAACATCTGTTGTAGCAATAGCAACAGCATCATCGGCAGTATTAACAATAACATCTGTTGTAGCAATAGCAACAGCAGCGGCGGCAGTATTAACAATAACCTCTTTTGCAGCAATAGCAACAGCAGCAGCGGCAGTATTAACAATAACATCTGTTGTAGCAATAGCAACAGCATCAGCGGCAGTATTAACAATAACATCTGTTGTAGCAATAGCAACAGCATCAGCGGCAGTATTAACAATAACATCTGTTGTAGCAATAGCAACAGCATCAGCGGCAGTATTAACAATAATACCTGTGGTAGCAATAGCAACAACATCAGCGGCAGTATTAACAATAATATCTGTTGTAGCAATAACAACAGCAGCAGCGGCAGTATTAACAATAACACCTGTGGTAGCAATAGCAACAACATCAGCGGCAGTATTAATAATAACATCTGTTGTAGCAATAGCCACAGCATCAGCGGCAGTATTAACAATAACATCTGTTGTAGCAATAGCAACAGCATCAGCGGCAGTATTAACAATAACATCTGTTGTAGCAATAGCAATAGCAGCAGCGGCAGTATTAACAATAACATTTGTTGTAGCAATAGCAACAGCAGCAGCGGCAGTATTAACAATAACATCTGTTGTAGCAATAGCAACAACAGCAGCGGCAGTATTAACAATAACATCTGTTGTAGCAATAGCAACAGCATCAGCGGCAGTATTAACAATAACATCTGTTGTAGCAATAGCAACAGCATCAGCGGCAGTATTAACAATAACATCTGTTGTAGCAATAGCAACAGCAGCGGCGGCAGTATTAACAATAACCTCTGTTGCAGCAATAGCAACAGCATCAGCGGCAGTATTAACAATAACATCTGTTGTAGCAATAGCAACAGCATCAGCGGCAGTATTAACAATAACATCTGTTGTAGCAATAGCAACAGCAGCAACGGCAGTATTAGCAATAACACCTGTGGTAGCAATAGCAACAGCATCAGCGGCAGTATTAACAATAACATCTGTTGTAGCAATAGCAACAGCATCAGCAGCAGTATTAACAATAACATCTGTTGTAGCAATAGCAAAAGCAGCAGCGGCAGTATTAACAATAACATCTGTTGCAGCAATAGCAACAGCATCAGCGGCAGTATTAACAATAACATCTGTTGTAGCAATAGCAACAGCAGCAGCGGCAGTATTAACAATAACATCTGTTGTAGCAATAGCAACAGCAGCAACGGCAGTATTAGCAATAACACCTGTGGTAGCAATAGCAACAGCATCATCGGCAGTATTAACAATAACATCTGTTGTAGCAATAGCAACAGCATCAGCGGCAGTATTAACAATAACATCTGTTGTAGCAATAGCAACAGCATCAGCGGCAGTATTAACAATAACATCTGTTGCAGCAATAGCAACAGCATCAGCGGCAGTATTAACAATAACATCTGTTGCAGCAGTAGCAACAGCATCAGCGGCAGTATTAACAATAACATCTGTTGTAGCAATAGCAACAGCAGCAGCGGCAGTATTAACAATTACACCTGTGGTAGCAATAGCAACAGCAGCAGCAGCAGTATTAACAATAACATCTGTGGTAGCAATAGCAACAGCAGCAGCGGCAGTATTAACAATTACACCTGTGGTAGCAATAGCAACAGCAGCAGCAGCAGTATTAACAATAACATCTGTTGCAGCAATAGAAACAGCAGCAGCGGCAGTATTAACAATAACATCTGTTGCAGCAATAGCAACAGCAGCAGCGGCAGTATTAACAATAACATCTGTTATAGCAATAGCAACAGCAGCAGCGGCAGTATTAACAATTACACCTGTGGTAGCAATAGCAACAGCAGCAGCAGCAGTATTAACAATAACATCTGTTGCAGCAATAGAAACAGCAGCAGCGGCAGTATTAACAATAACATCTGTTGCAGCAATAGCAACAGCAGCAGCGGCAGTATTAACAATAACATCTGTTATAGCAATAGCAACAGCAGCAGCGGCAGTATTAACAATTACACCTGTGGTAGCAATAGCAACAGCAGCAGCAGCAGTATTAACAATAACATCTGTTGTAGCAATAGCAACAGCATCAGCGGCAGTATTAACAATAATATCTGTTGTAGCAATAGCAACAGCATCAGCGGCAGTATTAACAATAACACCTGTGGTAGCAATAGCAACAGCAGCAGCGGCAGTATTAACAATAACACCTGTGGTAGCAATAGCAACAGCATCAGCAGCAGTATTAACAATAACATCTGTTGTAGCAATAGCAACTGCATCAGCGGCAGTATTAACAATAACACCTGTGGTAGCAATAGCAACAGCAGCAGCAGCAGTATTAACAATAACATCTGTGGTAGCAATAGCAACAGCAGCAGCGGCAGTATTAACAATTACACCTGTGGTAGCAATAGCAACAGCAGCAGCAGCAGTATTAACAATAACATCTGTGGTAGCAATAGCAACAGCAGCAGCGGCAGTATTAACAATTACACCTGTGGTAGCAATAGCAACAGCAGCAGCAGCAGTATTAACAATAACATCTGTTGTAGCAATAGCAACAGCAGCAGCGGCAGTATTAACAATAACATCTGTTGCAGCAATAGCAACAGCAGCAGCGGCAGTATTAACAATAACATCTGTTATAGCAATAGCAACAGCAGCAGCGGCAGTATTAACAATTACACCTGTGGTAGCAATAGCAACAGCAGCAGCAGCAGTATTAACAATAACATCTGCTGTAGCAATAGCAACTGCATCAGCGGCAGTATTAACAATAACACCTGTGGTAGCAATAGCAACAGCAGCAGCGGCAGTATTAACAATAACAACTGTTGTAGCAATAGCAACAGCAGCAGCGGCAGTATTAACAATAACATCTGTTGTAGCAATAGCAACAGCAGCAGCGGCAGTATTAACAATAACACCTGTGGTAGCAATAGCAACAGCAGCAGCGGCAGTATTAACAATAACAACTGTTGTAGCAATAGCAACAGCAGCAGCGGCAGTATTAACAATAACATCTGTTGTAGGAATAGCAACAGCAGCAGCGGCAGTATTAACAATAACACCTGTGGTAGCAATAGCAACAGCAGCAGCGGCAGTATTAACAATAACAACTGTTGTAGCAATAGCAACAGCAGCAGCGGCAGTATTAACAATAACATCTGTTGTAGCAATAGCAACAGCAGCAGCGGCAGTATTAACAATAACAACTGTTGTAGCAATAGCAACAGCAGCAGCGCCAGTATTAACAATAACAACTGTTGTAGCAATAGCAACAGCAGCAGCGCCAGTATTAACAATAACACCTGTGGTAGCAATAGCAACAGCAGCAGCGGCAGTATTAACAATTACACCTGTGGTAGCAATAGCAACAGCAGCAGCAGCAGTATTAACAATAACATCTGTTGTAGCAATAGCAACTGCATCAGCGGCAGTATTAACAATAACACCTGTGGTAGCAATAGCAACAGCAGCAGCGGCAGTATTAACAATAACAACTGTTGTAGCAATAGCAACAGCAGCAGCGGCAGTATTAACAATAACATCTGTTGTAGCAATAGCAACAGCAGCAGCGGCAGTATTAACAATAACATCTCTTGTAGCAATAGCAACAGCATCAGCGGCAGCATTAACAATAACACCTGTTGCAGCAATAGCAATAGCATCAGCAGCAGTATTAACAATAACATCTGTTGTAGCAATAACAACAGCAGCAGCGGCAGTATTAACAATAACACCTGTGGTAGCAATAGCAACAGCATCAGCGGCAGTATTAACAATAGCATCTGTTGTAGCAATAGCAACAGCATCAGCGGCAGTATTAACAATAACATCTGTTGTAGCAATAGCAACAACATCAGCGGCAGTATTAACAATAATATCTGTTGTAGCAATAACAACAGCAGCAGCGGCAATATTAACAATAACATCTATTGTAGCAATAGCAACAGCAGCAGCGGCAGTATTAACAATAACATCTGTTGTAGCAATAGCAACAGCAGCAGCGGCAGTATTAACAATAACATCTCTTGTAGCAATAGCAATAGCATCAGCAGCAGTATTAACAATAACATCTGTTGTAGCAATAACAACAGCAGCAGCGGCAGTATTAACAATAACACCTGTGGTAGCAATAGCAACAGCATCAGCGGCAGTATTAACAATAGCATCTGTTGTAGCAATAGCAACAGCATCAGTGGCAGTATTAACAATAACATCTGTTGTAGCAATAGCAACAACATCAGCGGCAGTATTAACAATAATATCTGTTGTAGCAATAACAACAGCAGCAGCGGCAGTATTAACAATAACATCTATTGTAGCAATAGCAACAGCAGCAGCGGCAGTATTAACAATAACATCTGTTGTAGCAATAGCAACAGCAGCAGCAGCAGTATTAACAATAACATCTGTTGCAGCAATAGCAACAGCAGCAGCGGCAGTATTAACAGTAACATTTGTTGTAGCAATAGCAACAACATCAGCGGCAGTATTAATAATAACATCTGTTGTAGCAATAGCAACAGCATCAGCGGCAGTATTAACAATAACATCTGTTGTAGCAATAGCAACAGCATCAGCGGCAGTATTAACAATAATTTCTTTTGTAGCAATAGCAACAGCAGCAGCGGCAGTATTAACAATAACATCTGTGGTAGCAATAGCAACAACATCAGCGGCAGTATTAACAATAACATCTGTTGTAGCAATAGCAACAGCAGCAGCGGCAGTATTAACAATAACATCTGTTGTAGCAATAACAACAGCAGCAGCGGCAGTATTAACAATAACATCTGTTGTAGCAATAACAACAGCATCAGCGGCAGTATTAACAATAATACCTGTGGTAGCAATAGCAACAACATCAGGGGCAGTATTAATAATAACATCTGTTGTAGCAATAGCAACAGCATCAGCGGCAGTATTAACAATAACATCTGTTGTAGCAATAACAACAGCAGCAGCGGCAGTATTAACAATAACATCTGTTGTAGCAATAACAACAGCATCAGCGGCAGTATTAACAATAACATCTGTTGTAGCAATAACAACAGCAGCAGCGGCAGTATTAACAATAACACCTGTGGTAGCAATAGCAACAGCATCAGCGGCAGTATTAACAATAACATCTGTTGTAGCAATAGCAACAGCATCAGCGGCAGTATTAACAATAACATCTGTTGTAGCAATAACAACAGCAGCAGCGGCAGTATTAACAATAACATCTGTTGTAGCAATAACAACAGCAGCAGCGGCAGTATTAACAATAACATCTGTTGTAGCAATAACAACAGCAGCAGCGGCAGTATTAACAATAACATCTGTTGTAGCAATAACAACAGCAGCAGCGGCAGTATTAACAATAACATCTGTTGTAGCAATAGCAACAGCATCAGCGGCAGTATTAACAATAACATCTGTTGTAGCAATAACAACAGCAGCAGCGGCAGTATTAACAATAACATCTGTTGTAGCAATAACAACAGCAGCAGCGGCAGTATTAACAATAACATCTGTTGTAGCAATAACAACAGCAGCAGCGGCAGTATTAACAATAACATCTGTTGTAGCAATAGCAACAGCATCAGCGGCAGTATTAACAATAACATCTGTTGTAGCAATAGCAACAGCAGCAGCGGCAGTATTAACAATAACACCTGTGGTAGCAATAGCAACAGCATCAGCGTCAGTATTAACAATAACACCTGTTGTAGCAATAGCAACAGCATCAGCGGCAGTATTAACAATAACATCTGTTGTAGCAATAGCAACAGCATCAGCGGCAGTATTAACAATAACATCTGTTGTAGCAATAGCAACAGCATCAGCGGCAGTATTAACAATAACATCTGTTGTAGCAATAGCAACAGCAGCAGCGGCAGTATTAACAATAACATCTGTTGTAGCAATAGCAACAGCATCAGCGGCAGTATTAACAATAACACCTGTGGTAGCAATAGCAACAGCAGCAGCGGCAGTATTAACAATAACACATGTGGTAGCAATAGCAACAGCAGCAGCGGCAGTATTAACAATAACACCTGTGGTAGCAATAGCAACAGCAGCAGCGGCAGTATTAACAATAACACCTGTGGTAGCAATAGCAACAGCAGCAGCGGCAGTATTAACAATAACATCTGTTGTAGCAATAGCAACAGCATCAGCGGCAGTATTAACAATAACACCTGTGGTAGCAATAGCAACAGCAGCAGCGGCAGTATTAACAATAACACCTGTGGTAGCAATAGCAACAGCAGCAGCGGCAGTATTAACAATAACACCTGTGGTAGCAATAGCAACAGCAGCAGCGGCAGTATTAACAATAACATCTGTTGTAGCAATAACAACAGCAGCAGCGGCAGTATTAACAATAACACCTGTGGTAGCAATAGCAACAACATCAGCGGCAGTATTAATAATAACATCTGTTGTAGCAATAGCAACAGCATCAGCGGCTGTATTAACAATAACATCTGTTGTAGCAATAGCAACAAGAGCAGCGCCAGTATTAACAATAACATCTGTTGTAGCAATAGCAACAGCAGCAGCGGCAGTATTAACAATAACACCTGTGGTAGCAATAGCAACAACATCAGCGGCAGTATTAATAATAACATCTGTTGTAGCAATAGCAACAGCATCAGCGGCAGTATTAACAATAACATCTGTTGTAGCAATAGCAACAGCATCAGCGGCAGTATTAACAATAACATCTGTTGTAGCAATAGCAACAAGAGCAGCGCCAGTATTAACAATAACATCTGTTGTAGCAATAGCAACAGCAGCAGCGGCAGTATTAACAATAACACCTGTGGTAGCAATAGCAACAACATCAGCGGCAGTATTAATAATAACATCTGTTGTAGCAATAGCAACAGCATCAGCGGCAGTATTAATAATAACATCTGTTGTAGCAATAGCAACAGCATCAGCGGCAGTATTAACAATAACATCTGTTGTAGCAATAGCAACAAGAGCAGCGCCAGTATTAACAATAACATCTGTTGTAGCAATAGCAACAGCAGCAGCGGCAGTATTAACAATAACACCTGTGGTAGCAATAGCAACAACATCAGCGGCAGTATTAATAATAACATCTGTTGTAGCAATAGCAACAGCATCAGCGGCAGTATTAACAATAACATCTGTTGTAGCAATAGCAACAGCATCAGCGGCAGTATTAACAATAACATCTGTTGTAGCAATAGCAACAGCAGCAGCGGCAGTATTAACAATAACATTTGTTGTAGCAATAGCAACAGCATCAGCGGCAGTATTAATAATAACATCTGTTGTAGCAATAGCAACAGCATCAGCGGCAGTATTAACAATAACATCTGTTGTAGCAATAGCAACAACAGCAGCGGCATTATTAACAATAACATCTGTTGTAGCAATAGCAACAGCATCAGCGGCAGTATTAACAATAACCTCTGTTGCAGCAATAGCAACAGCATCAGCGACAGTATTAACAATAACATCTGTTGTAGCAATAGCAACAGCATCATCGGCAGTATTAACAATAACATCTGTTGTAGCAATAGCAACAGCAGCGGCGGCAGTATTAACAATAACCTCTTTTGCAGCAATAGCAACAGCAGCAGCGGCAGTATTAACAATAACATCTGTTGTAGCAATAGCAACAGCATCAGCGGCAGTATTAACAATAACATCTGTTGTAGCAATAGCAACAGCATCAGCGGCAGTATTAACAATAACATCTGTTGTAGCAATAGCAACAGCATCAGCGGCAGTATTAACAATAATACCTGTGGTAGCAATAGCAACAACATCAGCGGCAGTATTAACAATAATATCTGTTGTAGCAATAACAACAGCAGCAGCGGCAGTATTAACAATAACACCTGTGGTAGCAATAGCAACAACATCAGCGGCAGTATTAATAATAACATCTGTTGTAGCAATAGCCACAGCATCAGCGGCAGTATTAACAATAACATCTGTTGTAGCAATAGCAACAGCATCAGCGGCAGTATTAACAATAACATCTGTTGTAGCAATAGCAACAGCAGCAGCGGCAGTATTAACAATAACATTTGTTGTAGCAATAGCAACAGCAGCAGCGGCAGTATTAACAATAACATCTGTTGTAGCAATAGCAACAACAGCAGCGGCAGTATTAACAATAACATCTGTTGTAGCAATAGCAACAGCATCAGCGGCAGTATTAACAATAACATCTGTTGTAGCAATAGCAACAGCATCAGCGGCAGTATTAACAATAACATCTGTTGTAGCAATAGCAACAGCAGCGGCGGCAGTATTAACAATAACCTCTGTTGCAGCAATAGCAACAGCATCAGCGGCAGTATTAACAATAACATCTGTTGTAGCAATAGCAACAGCATCAGCGGCAGTATTAACAATAACATCTGTTGTAGCAATAGCAACAGCAGCAACGGCAGTATTAGCAATAACACCTGTGGTAGCAATAGCAACAGCATCAGCGGCAGTATTAACAATAACATCTGTTGTAGCAATAGCAACAGCATCAGCAGCAGTATTAACAATAACATCTGTTGTAGCAATAGCAAAAGCAGCAGCGGCAGTATTAACAATAACATCTGTTGCAGCAATAGCAACAGCATCAGCGGCAGTATTAACAATAACATCTGTTGTAGCAATAGCAACAGCAGCAGCGGCAGTATTAACAATAACATCTGTTGTAGCAATAGCAACAGCAGCAACGGCAGTATTAGCAATAACACCTGTGGTAGCAATAGCAACAGCATCATCGGCAGTATTAACAATAACATCTGTTGTAGCAATAGCAACATCATCAGCGGCAGTATTAACAATAACATCTGTTGTAGCAATAGCAACAGCATCAGCGGCAGTATTAACAATAACATCTGTTGCAGCAATAGCAACAGCATCAGCGGCAGTATTAACAATAACATCTGTTGCAGCAGTAGCAACAGCATCAGCGGCAGTATTAACAATAACATCTGTTGTAGCAATAGCAACAGCAGCAGCGGCAGTATTAACAATTACACCTGTGGTAGCAATAGCAACAGCAGCAGCAGCAGTATTAACAATAACATCTGTGGTAGCAATAGCAACAGCAGCAGCGGCAGTATTAACAATTACACCTGTGGTAGCAATAGCAACAGCAGCAGCAGCAGTATTAACAATAACATCTGTTGCAGCAATAGAAACAGCAGCAGCGGCAGTATTAACAATAACATCTGTTGCAGCAATAGCAACAGCAGCAGCGGCAGTATTAACAATAACATCTGTTATAGCAATAGCAACAGCAGCAGCGGCAGTATTAACAATTACACCTGTGGTAGCAATAGCAACAGCAGCAGCAGCAGTATTAACAATAACATCTGTTGTAGCAATAGCAACTGCATCAGCGGCAGTATTAACAATAACACCTGTGGTAGCAATAGCAACAGCAGCAGCGGCAGTATTAACAATAACAACTGTTGTAGCAATAGCAACAGCAGCAGCGGCAGTATTAACAATAACATCTGTTGTAGCAATAGCAACAGCAGCAGCGGCAGTATTAACAATAACACCTGTGGTAGCAATAGCAACAGCAGCAGCGGCAGTATTAACAATAACAACTGTTGTAGCAATAGCAACAGCAGCAGCGGCAGTATTAACAATAACATCTGTTGTAGGAATAGCAACAGCAGCAGCGGCAGTATTAACAATAACACCTGTGGTAGCAATAGCAACAGCAGCAGCGGCAGTATTAACAATAACAACTGTTGTAGCAATAGCAACAGCAGCAGCGGCAGTATTAACAATAACATCTGTTGTAGCAATAGCAACAGCAGCAGCGGCAGTATTAACAATAACAACTGTTGTAGCAATAGCAACAGCAGCAGCGCCAGTATTAACAATAACAACTGTTGTAGCAATAGCAACAGCAGCAGCGCCAGTATTAACAATAACACCTGTGGTAGCAATAGCAACAGCAGCAGCGGCAGTATTAACAATTACACCTGTGGTAGCAATAGCAACAGCAGCAGCAGCAGTATTAACAATAACATCTGTTGTAGCAATAGCAACTGCATCAGCGGCAGTATTAACAATAACACCTGTGGTAGCAATAGCAACAGCAACAGCGGCAGTATTAACAATAACAACTGTTGTAGCAATAGCAACAGCATCAGCGGCAGTATTAACAATAACATCTGTTGTAGCAATAGCAACAACATCAGCGGCAGTATTAACAATAATATCTGTTGTAGCAATAACAACAGCAGCAGCGGCAATATTAACAATAACATCTATTGTAGCAATAGCAACAGCAGCAGCGGCAGTATTAACAATAACATCTGTTGTAGCAATAGCAACAGCAGCAGCGGCAGTATTAACAATAACATCTCTTGTAGCAATAGCAATAGCATCAGCAGCAGTATTAACAATAACATCTGTTGTAGCAATAACAACAGCAGCAGCGGCAGTATTAACAATAACACCTGTGGTAGCAATAGCAACAGCATCAGCGGCAGTATTAACAATAGCATCTGTTGTAGCAATAGCAAGAGCATCAGTGGCAGTATTAACAATAACATCTGTTGTAGCAATAGCAACAACATCAGCGGCAGTATTAACAATAATATCTGTTGTAGCAATAACAACAGCAGCAGCGGCAGTATTAACAATAACATCTATTGTAGCAATAGCAACAGCAGCAGCGGCAGTATTAACAATAACATCTGTTGTAGCAATAGCAACAGCAGCAGCAGCAGTATTAACAATAACATCTGTTGCAGCAATAGCAACAGCAGCAGCGGCAGTATTAACAGTAACATTTGTTGTAGCAATAGCAACAACATCAGCGGCAGTATTAATAATAACATCTGTTGTAGCAATAGCAACAGCATCAGCGGCAGTATTAACAATAACATCTGTTGTAGCAATAGCAACAGCATCAGCGGCAGTATTAACAATAATTTCTTTTGTAGCAATAGCAACAGCAGCAGCGGCAGTATTAACAATAACATCTGTGGTAGCAATAGCAACAACATCAGCGGCAGTATTAACAATAACATCTGTTGTAGCAATAGCAACAGCAGCAGCGGCAGTATTAACAATAACATCTGTTGTAGCAATAGCAACAGCAGCAGCGGCAGTTTTAACAATAACACCTGTGGTAGCAATAGCAACAGCAGCAGCGGCAGTATTAACAATAACATCTGTTGTAGCAATAACAACAGCAGCAGCGGCAGTATTATCAATAACATCTGTTGTAGCAATAACAACAGCATCAGCGGCAGTATTAACAATAATACCTGTGGTAGCAATAGCAACAACATCAGGGGCAGTATTAATAATAACATCTGTTGTAGCAATAGCAACAGCATCAGCGGCAGTATTAACAATAACATCTGTTGTAGCAATAACAACAGCAGCAGCGGCAGTATTAACAATAACATCTGTTGTAGCAATAACAACAGCATCAGCGGCAGTATTAACAATAACATCTGTTGTAGCAATAACAACAGCAGCAGCGGCAGTATTAACAATAACACCTGTGGTAGCAATAGCAACAGCATCAGCGGCAGTATTAACAATAACATCTGTTGTAGCAATAGCAACAGCATCAGCGGCAGTATTAACAATAACATCTGTTGTAGCAATAACAACAGCAGCAGCGGCAGTATTAACAATAACATCTGTTGTAGCAATAACAACAGCAGCAGCGGCAGTATTAACAATAACATCTGTTGTAGCAATAACAACAGCAGCAGCGGCAGTATTAACAATAACATCTGTTGTAGCAATAACAACAGCAGCAGCGGCAGTATTAACAATAACATCTGTTGTAGCAATAGCAACAGCATCAGCGGCAGTATTAACAATAACATCTGTTGTAGCAATAACAACAGCAGCAGCGGCAGTATTAACAATAACATCTGTTGTAGCAATAACAACAGCAGCAGCGGCAGTATTAACAATAACATCTGTTGTAGCAATAACAACAGCAGCAGCGGCAGTATTAACAATAACATCTGTTGTAGCAATAGCAACAGCATCAGCGGCAGTATTAACAATAACATCTGTTGTAGCAATAGCAACAGCAGCAGCGGCAGTATTAACAATAACACCTGTGGTAGCAATAGCAACAGCATCAGCGTCAGTATTAACAATAACATCTGTTGTAGCAATAGCAACAGCATCAGCGGCAGTATTAACAATAACATCTGTTGTAGCAATAGCAACAGCATCAGCGGCAGTATTAACAATAACATCTGTTGTAGCAATAGCAACAGCATCAGCGGCAGTATTAACAATAACATCTGTTGTAGCAATAGCAACAGCATCAGCGGCAGTATTAACAATAACACCTGTGGTAGCAATAGCAACAGCAGCAGCGGCAGTATTAACAATAACACCTGTGGTAGCAATAGCAACAGCAGCAGCGGCAGTATTAACAATAACACGTGTGGTAGCAATAGCAACAGCAGCAGCGGCAGTATTAACAATAACACCTGTGGTAGCAATAGCAACAGCAGCAGCGGCAGTATTAACAATAACATCTGTTGTAGCAATAGCAACAGCATCAGCGGCAGTATTAACAATAACACCTGTGGTAGCAATAGCAACAGCAGCAGCGGCAGTATTAACAATAACACCTGTGGTAGCAATAGCAACAGCAGCAGCGGCAGTATTAACAATAACACCTGTGGTAGCAATAGCAACAGCAGCAGCGGCAGTATTAACAATAACATCTGTTGTAGCAATAACAACAGCAGCAGCGGCAGTATTAACAATAACACCTGTGGTAGCAATAGCAACAACATCAGCGGCAGTATTAATAATAACATCTGTTGTAGCAATAGCAACAGCATCAGCGGCTGTATTAACAATAACATCTGTTGTAGCAATAGCAACAAGAGCAGCGCCAGTATTAACAATAACATCTGTTGTAGCAATAGCAACAGCAGCAGCGGCAGTATTAACAATAACACCTGTGGTAGCAATAGCAACAACATCAGCGGCAGTATTAATAATAACATCTGTTGTAGCAATAGCAACAGCATCAGCGGCAGTATTAACAATAACATCTGTTGTAGCAATAGCAACAGCATCAGCGGCAGTATTAACAATAACATCTGTTGTAGCAATAGCAACAAGAGCAGCGCCAGTATTAACAATAACATCTGTTGTAGCAATAGCAACAGCAGCAGCGGCAGTATTAACAATAACACCTGTGGTAGCAATAGCAACAACATCAGCGGCAGTATTAATAATAACATCTGTTGTAGCAATAGCAACAGCATCAGCGGCAGTATTAATAATAACATCTGTTGTAGCAATAGCAACAGCATCAGCGGCAGTATTAACAATAACATCTGTTGTAGCAATAGCAACAAGAGCAGCGCCAGTATTAACAATAACATCTGTTGTAGCAATAGCAACAGCAGCAGCGGCAGTATTAACAATAACACCTGTGGTAGCAATAGCAACAACATCAGCGGCAGTATTAATAATAACATCTGTTGTAGCAATAGCAACAGCATCAGCGGCAGTATTAACAATAACATCTGTTGTAGCAATAGCAACAGCATCAGCGGCAGTATTAACAATAACATCTGTTGTAGCAATAGCAACAGCAGCAGCGGCAGTATTAACAATAACATTTGTTGTAGCAATAGCAACAGCATCAGCGGCAGTATTAATAATAACATCTGTTGTAGCAATAGCAACAGCATCAGCGGCAGTATTAACAATAACATCTGTTGTAGCAATAGCAACAACAGCAGCGGCATTATTAACAATAACATCTGTTGTAGCAATAGCAACAGCATCAGCGGCAGTATTAACAATAACCTCTGTTGCAGCAATAGCAACAGCATCAGCGGCAGTATTAACAATAACATCTGTTGTAGCAATAGCAACAGCATCATCGGCAGTATTAACAATAACATCTGTTGTAGCAATAGCAACAGCAGCGGCGGCAGTATTAACAATAACCTCTTTTGCAGCAATAGCAACAGCAGCAGCGGCAGTATTAACAATAACATCTGTTGTAGCAATAGCAACAGCATCAGCGGCAGTATTAACAATAACATCTGTTGTAGCAATAGCAACAGCATCAGCGGCAGTATTAACAATAACATCTGTTGTAGCAATAGCAACAGCATCAGCGGCAGTATTAACAATAATACCTGTGGTAGCAATAGCAACAACATCAGCGGCAGTATTAACAATAATATCTGTTGTAGCAATAACAACAGCAGCAGCGGCAGTATTAACAATAACACCTGTGGTAGCAATAGCAACAACATCAGCGGCAGTATTAATAATAACATCTGTTGTAGCAATAGCCACAGCATCAGCGGCAGTATTAACAATAACATCTGTTGTAGCAATAGCAACAGCATCAGCGGCAGTATTAACAATAACATCTGTTGTAGCAATAGCAACAGCAGCAGCGGCAGTATTAACAATAACATTTGTTGTAGCAATAGCAACAGCAGCAGCGGCAGTATTAACAATAACATCTGTTGTAGCAATAGCAACAACAGCAGCGGCAGTATTAACAATAACATCTGTTGTAGCAATAGCAACAGCATCAGCGGCAGTATTAACAATAACATCTGTTGTAGCAATAGCAACAGCATCAGCGGCAGTATTAACAATAACATCTGTTGTAGCAATAGCAACAGCAGCGGCGGCAGTATTAACAATAACCTCTGTTGCAGCAATAGCAACAGCATCAGCGGCAGTATTAACAATAACATCTGTTGTAGCAATAGCAACAGCATCAGCGGCAGTATTAACAATAACATCTGTTGTAGCAATAGCAACAGCAGCAACGGCAGTATTAGCAATAACACCTGTGGTAGCAATAGCAACAGCATCAGCGGCAGTATTAACAATAACATCTGTTGTAGCAATAGCAACAGCATCAGCAGCAGTATTAACAATAACATCTGTTGTAGCAATAGCAAAAGCAGCAGCGGCAGTATTAACAATAACATCTGTTGCAGCAATAGCAACAGCATCAGCGGCAGTATTAACAATAACATCTGTTGTAGCAATAGCAACAGCAGCAGCGGCAGTATTAACAATAACATCTGTTGTAGCAATAGCAACAGCAGCAACGGCAGTATTAGCAATAACACCTGTGGTAGCAATAGCAACAGCATCATCGGCAGTATTAACAATAACATCTGTTGTAGCAATAGCAACAGCATCAGCGGCAGTATTAACAATAACATCTGTTGTAGCAATAGCAACAGCATCAGCGGCAGTATTAACAATAACATCTGTTGCAGCAATAGCAACAGCATCAGCGGCAGTATTAACAATAACATCTGTTGCAGCAGTAGCAACAGCATCAGCGGCAGTATTAACAATAACATCTGTTGTAGCAATAGCAACAGCAGCAGCGGCAGTATTAACAATAACACCTGTGGTAGCAATAGCAACAACATCAGCGGCAGTATTAATAATAACATCTGTTGTAGAAATAGCAACAGCATCAGCGGCAGTATTAACAATAACATCTGTTGTAGCAATAGCAACAGCATCAGCGGCAGTATTAACAATAACATCTGTTGTAGCAATAGCAACAGCAGCAGCGGCAGTATTAACAATAACATTTGTTGTAGCAACAGCAACAGCAGCAGCGGCAGTATTAACAATAGCATCTGTTGTAGCAATAGCAACAACAGCAGCGGCAGTATTAACAATAACATCTGTTGTAGCAATAGCAACAGCATCAGCGGCAGTATTAACAATAACATCTGTTGTAGCAATAGCAACAGCATCAGCGGCAGTATTAACAATAACATCTGTTGTAGCAATAGCAACAGCATCAGCGGCAGTATTAACAATAACATCTGTTGTAGCAATAGCAACAGCAGCGGCGGCAGTATTAACAATAACCTCTGTTGCAGCAATAGCAACAGCATCAGCGGCAGTATTAACAATAACATCTGTTGTAGCAATAGCAACAGCATCAGCGGCAGTATTAACAATAACATCTGTTGTAGCAATAGCAACAGCAGCAACGGCAGTATTAGCAATAACACCTGTGGTAGCAATAGCAACAGCATCAGCGGCAGTATTAACAATAACATCTGTTGTAGCAATAGCAACAGCATCAGCAGCAGTATTAACAATAACATCTGTTGTAGCAATAGCAAAAGCAGCAGCGGCAGTATTAACAATAACATCTGTTGCAGCAATAGCAACAGCATCAGCGGCAGTATTAACAATAACATCTGTTGTAGCAATAGCAACAGCAGCAGCGGCAGTATTAACAATAACATCTGTTGTAGCAATAGCAACAGCAGCAACGGCAGTATTAGCAATAACACCTGTGGTAGCAATAGCAACAGCATCATCGGCAGTATTAACAATAACATCTGTTGTAGCAATAGCAACAGCATCAGCGGCAGTATTAACAATAACATCTGTTGTAGCAATAGCAACAGCATCAGCGGCAGTATTAACAATAACATCTGTTGCAGCAATAGCAACAGCATCAGCGGCAGTATTAACAATAACATCTGTTGCAGCAGTAGCAACAGCATCAGCGGCAGTATTAACAATAACATCTGTTGTAGCAATAGCAACAGCAGCAGCGGCAGTATTAACAATAACACCTGTGGTAGCAATAGCAACAACATCAGCGGCAGTATTAATAATAACATCTGTTGTAGAAATAGCAACAGCATCAGCGGCAGTATTAACAATAACATCTGTTGTAGCAATAGCAACAGCATCAGCGGCAGTATTAACAATAACATCTGTTGTAGCAATAGCAACAGCAGCAGCGGCAGTATTAACAATAACATTTGTTGTAGCAACAGCAACAGCAGCAGCGGCAGTATTAACAATAGCATCTGTTGTAGCAATAGCAACAACAGCAGCGGCAGTATTAACAATAACATCTGTTGTAGCAATAGCAACAGCATCAGCGGCAGTATTAACAATAACATCTGTTGTAGCAATAGTAACAGCATCAGCGGCAGTATTAACAATAACATCTGTTGTAGCAATAGCAACAGCAGCGGCGGCAGTATTAACAATAACCTCTGTTGCAGCAATAGCAACAGCATCAGCGGCAGTATTAAAAATAACATCTGTTGTAGCAATAGCAACAGCATCAGCAGCAGTATTAACAATAACATCTGTTGTAGCAATAGCAACAGCAGCAGCGGCAGTATTAACAATAACATCTGTTGCAGCAATAGCAACAGCATCAGCGGCAGTATTAACAATAACATCTGTTGTAGCAATAGCAACAGCAGCAGCGGCAGTATTAACAATAACATCTGTTGTAGCAATAGCAACAGCAGCAGCGGCAGTATTAACAATAACACCTGTGGTAGCAATAGCAACAGCATCAGCGGCAGTATTAACAATAACATCTGTTGTAGCAATAGCAACAGCATCAGCGGCAGTATTAACAATAACATCTGTTGTAGCAATAGCAACAGCATCAGCGGCAGTATTAACAATAACATCTTTTGCAGCAATAGCAACAGCATCAGCGGCAGTATTAACAATAACATCTGTTGCAGCAGTAGCAACAGCATCAGCGGCAGAATTAACAATAACATCTGTTGTAGCAATAGCAACAGCAGCAGCGGCAGTATTAACAATAACACCTGTGGTAGCAATAGCAACAACATCAGTGGCAGTATTAATAATAACATCTGTTGTAGCAATAGCAACAGCATCAGCGGCAGTATTAACAATAACATCTGTTGTAGCAATAGCAACAGCATCAGCGGCAGTATTAACAATAACATCTGTTGTAGCAATAGCAACAGCAGCAGCGGCAGTATTAACAATAACATTTGTTGTAGCAATAGCAACAGCAGCAGCGGCAGTATTAACAATAACATCTGTTGTAGCAATTGCAACAACAGCAGCGGCAGTATTAACAATAACATCTGTTGTAGCAATAGCAACAGCAGCAGCGACAGTATTAACAATAACATCTGTTGTAGCAATAGCAACAACAGCAGCGGCAGTATTAACAATAACATCTGTTGTAGCAATAGCATCAGCATCAGCGGCAGTATTAACAATAACATCTGTTGTAGCAATAGCAACAGCATCAGCGGCAGTATTAACAATAACATCTGTTGTAGCAATAGCAACAGCAGCGGCGGCAGTACTAACAATAACCTCTGTTGCAGCAATAGCAACAGCATCAGCGGCAGTATTAACAATAACATCTGTTGTAGCAATAGCAACAGCATCAGCAGCAGTATTAACAATAACATCTGTTGTAGCAATAGCAACAGCATCAGCGGCAGTATTAACAATAACATCTGTTGCAGCAATAGCAACAGCATCAGCGGCAGTATTAACAATAACATCTGTTGTAGCAATAGCAACAGCAGCAGCGGCAGTATTAACAATAACATCTGTTGTAGCAATAGCAACAGCATCAGCGGCAGTATTAACAATAACATCTGTTGCAGCAATAGCAACAGCATCAGCGGCAGTATTAACAATAACATCTGTTGCAGCAGTAGCAACAGCATCAGCGGCAGTATTAACAATAACATCTGTTGTAGCAATAGCAACAGCAGCAGCGGCAGTATTAACAATAACACCTGTGGTAGCAATAGCAACAACATCAGCGGCGGTATTAATAATAACATCTGTTGTAGCAATAGCAACAGCATCAGCGGCAGTATTAACAATAACATCTGTTGTAGCAATAGCAACAGCATCAGCGGCAGTATTAACAATAACATCTGTTGTAGCAATAGCAACAGCAGCAGCGGCAGTATTAACAATAACATTTGTTGTAGCAATAGCAACAGCAGCAGCGACAGTATTAACAATAACATCTGTTGTAGCAATAGCAACAACAGCAGCGGCAGTATTAACAATAACATCTGTTGTAGCAATAGCATCAGCATCAGCGGCAGTATTAACAATAACATCTGTTGTAGCAATAGCAACAGCATCAGCGGCAGTATTAACAATAACATCTGTTGTAGCAATAGCAACAGCAGCGGCGGCAGTATTAACAATAACCTCTGTTGCAGCAATAGCAACAGCATCAGCCGCAGTATTAACAATAACATCTGTTGTAGCAATAGCAAAAGCATCAGCAGCAGTATTAACAATAACATCTGTTGTAGCAATAGCAACAGCATCAGCGGCAGTATTAACAATAACATCTGTTGCAGCAATAGCAACAGCATCAGCGGCAGTACTAACAATAACATCTGTTGTAGCAATAGCAACAGCAGCAGCGGCAGTATTAACAATAACATCTGTTGTAGCAATAGCAACAGCATCAGCGGCAGTATTAACAATAACATCTGTTGCAGCAGTAGCAACAGCATCAGCGGCAGTATTAACAATAACATCTGTTGTAGCAATAGCAACAGCATCAACGGCAGTATTAACAATAACATCTGTTGTAGCAATAGCAACAGCATCAGCGGCAGTATTAACAATAACATCTGTTGCAGCAATAGCAACATCATCAGCGGCAGTATTAACAATAACATCTGTTGCAGCAGTAGCAACAGCAGCAGCGGCAGTATTAACAATAACATCTGTTGTAGCAATAGCAACAACAGCAGCGGCAGTATTAACAATAACATCTGTTGTAGCAATAGCAACAGCATCAGCGGCAGTATTAACAATAACATCTGTTGTAGCAATAGCAACAGCATCAGCGGCAGTATTAACAATAACATATGTTGTAGCAATAGCAACAGCAGCGGCGGCAGTATTAAAAATAACCTCTGTTGCAGCAATAGCAACAGCATCAGCGGCAGTATTAACAATAACATCTGTTGTAGCAATAGCAACAGCATCAGCAGCAGTATTAACAATAACATCTGTTGTAGCAATAGCAACAGCATCAGCGGCAGTATTAACAATAACATCTGTTGCAGCAATAGCAACAGCATCAGCGGCAGTATTAACAATAACATCTGTTGTAGCAATAGCAACAGCAGCAGCGGCAGTATTAACAATAACATCTGTTGTAGCAATAGCAACAGCAGCAGCGGCAGTATTAACAATAACACCTGTGGTAGCAATAGCAACAGCATCAGCGGCAGTATTAACAATAACATCTGTTGTAGCAATAGCAACAGCATCAGCGGCAGTATTAACAATAACATCTGTTGTAGCAATAGCAACAGCATCAGCGGCAGTATTAACAATAACATCTGTTGCAGCAATAGCAACAGCATCAGCGGCAGTATTAACAATAACATCTGTTGCAGCAGTAGCAACAGCATCAGCGGCAGTATTAACAATAACATCTGTTGTAGCAATAGCAACAGCAGCAGCGGCAGTATTAACAATAACATCTGTTGTAGCAGTAGCGGCGGCAGCAGCAGCAACACCAACAACACCGTTTGTAGCAGTATTAACAACAACAACATCACCACCAACAACAAGTGCATTTGCAACATTAACGGTGGCAACAATGACGCCACTGAAAAAGAGACCACCTCTATTACAAAGGAGGCTCGCAACGTAGAAACAGTCCTGGTCACAGAGGAGGAGACGGCGGTCGCAAGACACATGGTAACCAGAACTGAATTTTCAATGTCCTTGAAACCACCAATCGACTTCCTGGTGGAACAAGAGCGACGCCCAGTGTCGTACCTCACGATTGCCACGAAATCCCCTCGTGTGGAGAGAGCCTCGGATGCCCAAATCCAGAAGGCCTTGGGAACTGTGTGGACACGGAAAACCCACATCACCCGTGGCAATAAATATGCTACTGTGGAAGTCCTTTTTGCTACCACCCAGGAAGCAAAATCTCACTCACTGAGGAGCCTACGGGGTGATGACATAACGTTAGTCCCGTTTTACTGCGGGGAAAAAACTGCAAAGGTCAGGGTAACCCATGTCCCGCTCTACGTACCTGTTCCTTGGCTGGTCGTGTCTGTTCTTGTGGGCATCGAAGAAAGAACAACTATTCTGTAGGTACAGAAGTTGGAGAGAGAGGACTGGTCCGGTATTGGAATGGAGATGCTAATCCAAACCGACCAAGACTGCATCAGCGCTATTCCCAACGTAGTAGACCTCGGGAATGGTTCCCAACTTCCCATATCTGTTGAAGGAAGGCGCCCAAAATGCTTGAACTGTGTATCAAAGTCTCACCTCAGAGCTTTCTGACCACAGAAAATAACAAAGGCCAAGGCCACCCTCGTTCCAACCCCGGTACCGCTGCCATCAGAAACAGAGTAGTCTGCGAAAATGTCGGGAGCTTCTACAGAGAATAGGAAGACAACGTCCGTGACACCCACAAGAAAGACACGGACAACAAAAACAGCGACGGCAGTTGCAGCAACATAAACAGATGCACTAGCTGCACCTGTGCCAGGAGCGGAAAACCAGGCTCCTCCACCACCACCAACAACAACAAAGACAAATGGGAGGGTAGAACTCATACCCCTCCCCAAACTCTCACAGTCGGACATGGAGTATGAGGCGGCTGAGGAGTGCAAAGCGGTTAACAACAACAACAAAAAAAACGACAGAACACGACAGCTCCTCCCCCCAAAAAGCGAAGGCAAAGAAAGAAGAATAAAGACTGCAAGGAGACTAGCAGCAAAACCACCAAAATCACCATCACCACCAACAACAACCACACTACCACCAGCATCATCAAAAACACCAACATCACAAACACAACAAACCGCACATACACAACAGCAACAACAAGAAAACAGCAACTAAACCACCCCTCCCCCCAAAAGTACACAGCCATAATCATTGCACACCAATGACTAATGGAACACATAAAACACAACATCCATATTTCAGACGTAAATTACCACACACCACCAACACCAAGAACATTACCAAAAAAACATTAACATTGTAGAAATTGAACTCGAAAACTACAAACAATTAAAACAAATATTCCCTAACGCAGTTGGGGATTTCAGGGGGTCACTCTCCAAAAGAATCTACAAAGATTTCGTCTTGGAGGCACACTTGACCAGCCGAGGGTACGGTTATACTGTCCCTTCCCCACACGATCAAGATAAGTGATCCTTTCTCACTTGCCACGTTCCTCATCCAACATGGCCGTACTTAGAAGAGGCAGCATAAATGCACGTGGCCTGGGTTATCTCGGAAGCATGGTCACCTGCTCAACGACTTCAGGTCACTAAACATAGATGTGGTGCCAATCAGCGAGACCAGAATCTCCGAAGCACGAACCTTCGCACCGATCATCGGCGGCTACGATGTATACGCATCTCCCAGCCGTCCAGGATAGGGGGGGGGGGGGTTGCTGTGCTTTTTCAGAGAGGCTTCGATCTCGCCATACGGGCCATATTCCTGGACCCAGAAGGTAAGTCGGTGGTGCTGGACGTGACCGGCAGAGAAGGAAATGCACTCAGTCTAGTAGCGTCTACGTCCCAACGGGAGCAGGACGGCAAGATTTCTTCAGATGTCTCGAGACCTTTCTTGGAACGTCCCGCTCTTTAGTGTTAGTGGGCAACTGGGATTATGTGGGGCTAGTAAAAGCCTCAACATCCTGCTCAGACGTTGTGAACTGTCTGACAGGTATCGACTGGATTATCCGAATGTACCAATGTGGTCATCCAGATCGTATTTAGATAGGTTATTCTGTAGGGAAACAGATCAGGCTAGTGTAAGTTGTCCACAATTTAAAGTAGTCGACTACACCACAAATTCGTGACCTATTAGGTTGACTTAAATAGACTCCATAGGCAAGTGCCCGGTTATTGGAAGCCGAACGCCTCTTTCTCGTCGCGCCAAGCAAACATAGACCAGATAAGCGAATTAGTCAAGCGTGCGTTCACGTGTGTGATCGTCAGCAACAGATGTTGGTTTACCCTGAAAAGGGCTATTAGAGTAGAATCGATAAGGTTTAGCAAAGGAGTAGTGATAGAGGAAAATAGAGTAGAGGGAGGGCTAGTTAGAAAGCTAAAAGAGGCGTTTAGGACAGGCATCGCAACCGATGTGCTTGCTGCGAGATTGGCACTCGACCAATTCTTCAACGCAAAGCATGAAGGGTGCCTTGTCAGAGCTAGAGCGCATGCTCTGAGACACGAGAAGACGAAAGCATATTGCTCGAACGCGAGCAGAAGTGAACGGCTTTTCAATAGCACTTTGCTCGATTGTTCGGGGGCGGCGGCGGGCTGGATCGGAGCATGGACTTCAGTGCATACCTCGACGGATTGCCGCGGCTCTCGGCGACCGCATCGCAGTTCTGCGAAAAGCCGATAGTAGCAGGTGAAATACGGGAAGCGATGTCTAACTGCACGAGGGGTAAATCGCCTGGTTTGGAATGTCTACCCTACGAGCTTTATGCGTACATCCCAGATTTGTTCCGCGACCTCTTGGCACACGTATACTGCAACTGGCAGCAGAACGGAAGCACTCCCAGTTTTATGAGCCGGAGAGCGGTGGCGCTGCTGAGAAAAAAACTGAACAAATGGGACGCTATAGAAAACTTCAGGCCCATAACTCTACTAAACACAGAGTTCAAGATTTTGGCCAAGGTGTTCCGCCATTCCGGACAGATCCATCACGACAACATCCATCTCATGCGATACATCATAAAGAGGGTGGTTAAGGAATCTGGCACAGGTGGGGCTCTTACCACTTGGATCAATCTAAAGCATTTGATAGGATCGACCATCGGTACCTGACTGCAGTCCGTTTTTAGAGGCTGGATCGCTGCCATGCACAGCGACATCTGCTCGATTGTGAGGGTGACTAGTCACCTGTAGCAGCCGTTCAGCATCATGCGCTCGGTCCGCCAAGGTTGTCCCCTCTCGTCCCTCTTGTACGCACTGACCCTCGAGCCATTACTGCACAAATTGGAGACCATGAGGAGGGTCCCTCTCGAACTAGGATGCGGGAGATCCGTGTCGGCTTACGCCGACGATGTCACCGTGGTGGTGTCGAGCACCAAACATGCCCAGATGCTCGAAATCGCTCTCAGGGAATGCGATACGGTGACAGGAGCAAAGATAAACCAGGAAAAGTCGGTAGGCTTGCAACTCGTCACCTGGAGAGGCAAAACCATGCCGTTTGTCAGCGTCGTGGGGCGCTGGACGGAAGGACCGGTTAAATTGCTCGGGGTCTGGTTCGGTCCGGACCTCCAGATGGAGAAAAGCTGGAGCGAGGTGACGAGCAGGTTGGCTCCTCTCACCCAGAAATGGGCTAAGAGGAGGCTGTCTCTGAAACGCCGGGAGAGGTGGCGAATGCGTACATCGCGTCCGTCATCTGCTACCGCCTGGCCGTCGTACCTTGCCCCCGTCCAACTCTGACCAAAATTGAGCGCATTCTTTCCCGCTTTTTGTGAAAGGGACGTGCTCCCATGGTCAAACGATCCATCTGCTGTCAGCACCCGTTGCGTGGAGGACTGGGTGCAAATTGCCCGATGATGCGGCAAACATGCGCTGAGGCTGCGACATCTCTGGTGCTTCCTTGACGGTGAAGAGGTGTGGTTGCCGTTCGCCAGACGCACTTTTCCCCAGCTCGTCTCCTTGACGGAGCTGCAATTCTGGATCAGAAAAAGACCGAGGGATAGTGCTTGGAAGCTGGAATGTCTCCAAGCGCTCACCGCCCTGTACCAGCTGGGCACTAATAATGGTTAAACATCCACCTTGGCGTTCTATAGAGGGCTAGTGGAGGGTAAGAGTGACGACGTTCTCGGGGAGACCCTGGGCGTCGAAGACGATCAGCTGTTTGCTCTCTTGAAGAGAACTTTCAGCCCAGGGCCTATGGACATTTTCCAGAAATCCCTGCCTGCCAGTGCTACCGGGGAGCGTTGCCGGTTCGGGATAAGCTCTACAGGTACGGAGGTGCTGTCAGCCGAGCCTGTCCAAGATGTGCGCAGGGCTACGAAACCGTGCTGCACGCACTCATCTGTGCCTGAGGATTGCTGACTTGTGAAGCTATGTCGAACAGCTGCTGTTGCATGTAGAACGGATCCGATTATCGACTGAGTGCATTGTGCAGATAGCCCCGCCGTCCTCCTTTAAGGAGGAGGAAGGGCAGGCAGTTTTAATCTGCCTGATGGCCATGGCGAAAGAGATTGTATGGTGGAAAAGGCTGAAAGTATTGAAGACGGACACTTTCCTCTTCGGCGAATCCCTGATTAACTTTTTCAAATTTCACTTGAAGAGGAAAATCAGTGTGGAGAGGCAAGTGCTGTCTTCTTGTAAGTTTGTTGAAAGGAGGGTGAAAGTGGCGAATCTGGTCTGAGTGAACGGGCCCGCTCTGAGTATACGCCTGTAGTTTGAGAAATGGAAAAATTGAGAGAGGGCGCTTGCCCTGGTGGTCAGGGAGGCCGTTGTCTTTCGTGTGATTTTCGCCACGAGAAGTTTCCCCCTTATTGGGGAATTTTTGTTGTTTGAAATTTAATTTATTTTATACGTTTCTGTCTGTTATAACCATTTTACACGGCCAAAACCCACTTTGTATCGTCCTGTGCCGTCTGTAATGTTTTTCTTCATGTTAGCCCTTGTTGCCAATAAAGAAACCATTATTATTTTTATTGCTGACTTGTGGGTTTATGTCGGACACCTCCTCTCGCGTGTAGGACGGATCCGGCTCTCAGCTGAGTCTATCGTGAGGATTGCACCGCCCTCTTCCTTTATCCTGGAAGGCAGGCAGTTTTTATCTGTCTGGTGACTATGGCGAAAGAGATAGTGTCCTGAACGCGTTTGAAAGGGCTGAAGGCGAGCACTTACCTGTTCGGTGATGCCCTGATTAACTTTTTCAAATTTCATTTGAAAAGGAATATAAGGATAGAGAGGGGAGTGCTCTCTTCTCAGCACTTTTTTGAAAGATGGATGAGAGAGGCAAGTATGGCCCGAGTGAATTGCACCTGTAAATTGAAGGTGGAAAACTGGGAGAGGGCACTTGCTCTGGGGTCAGAGTCATCGTGGCTTTTTTAATGGGCTTTCACCACGAATATCGCTCGGAAGTCTCCCCCCTATTGGGTAATGTTTCATTGTTTCTCTGTTTGTTACAACCTCTGTTTTTTTTTTTTACACGCAGAAATGCCCATTTTACCGTCAAGTATTATCCTTAATGTTTAACCTTGTGTAAACCCTTGTGGTTAATAAAGAAAGTATAATAGTAATAATAATAATAATTATTATTATTATTGTTATTATTATTATTATTATTATTATTGGCGACCTACGTAGGAAATCGTATTATCGTGAGCTCCGCAAAGGTTTGTTGTTTTCAGTTGTTTCAAATTGCCATTTATGGAGAATTTTTATTGTGAACTGTATATACGTGCACATACATTGTTTTCTGAAAAGGACACTCAAAAAGATTGGGGCCTTGAGCCCAAAATTTAAACTTTTATAATTATCAAACAAAAATTTCTTTGAAAAAAATCATGGACGACTCACAGTCACACCTTCCTCACAAACTAACACCTCACACCGACACCACCATTGTAAATATTACTACGTTTGCCAACACTAAAAATGTAAGCAGTAGCAATATTTAAAATTTTTCTCATGCAGACATTCATTTCCCGCCATTACCAATGACTGCATGTGTTGAGGCCGCCACCTCCACCACCACCACAGCGACAACAGAAACAAAAGAAAAAATAAATTATCTCGTGACATCGAAATGGATTCACCCAGAATGGACTCTTCCACACCGAACACCAATGACGCCACCACCACCACAACTGAAACTAAAAATAACTGTTTCTACTTTAGGCACAAGGCCAGCAATTACCAAGTACATTACGGGTACTTTATTTATCGACCCCGTAAGGATGAAAGGCAAAGTTAAACTGAAACTAAAAATAACAATAACAAAAATAACAATAACAACAACAGTAACAACAACAATGAGAATAACATCCTGTCATTTGCCAAAGCAGCCAAGAAATGCGAAACAATCAAGGTAACTCAGGAGGAATTAGATGAAGCTAAGAGAATGGTAAAGAAAGATGGGTACAGGGTCAGCCTCCCCCCTCCCCACCACCACCACCAAATAAAATGGAGCATCGGCGCCTATGCACTGTGTCTTATCAGACGATTAACATAAAATCGCGCCGAGTGGAACGGGCATCCGAGTCCCAAATCCAAAAAGCTTTGGGACATGTGTGGGCCAAAAAACCCCACATCAGACGTGGGCAGAAATATGGAACCGTGGACGTGTTCTTTGGAACACCACAGGAGGCCAGAGAACACTCCATGGGCCCATTAAGAAGTGACGACTTCACATTCGTCCCAAGCTATTGTGGCCAGAGACTCGTTAAGATCAGGGTGACCCACGTTCCACCGGCCATCGAAATTCTCTGACTAATGGCTGCCGTCCTCGCCGGCATCGGGGCCAACACCAAGATAATCGAAAGAAAAGCAGGAGAATTGGTCCGGATCTGGGATGGAGCTCCTGATCCAAGCGGACCAAAAAAGCATTGGGGAGATCCCAGAGGTAATAGACCTCACTGACGGCAGCCACCTCACCGTAATCGTCGAAGGCAGAAGGCCTAGGTGTGTCGTTTGTGGTGAAGGAACCCATCTAAGGGCTTTCTGCACTCAGGTTAAAAGGTTGAGGCCACCTCTCTTACCCACCACAGTGACTCAACCATCAACGCCACCAGCTGCAGAAATGGCAGCAACAAATGTAGCAGCAACAACAGAAGCAACTGCAACAGCAACAACCCCAGCAACACTAGCAAAACCAACACCACCACCACCCAACGCTTCAGAACAAGCACCAGCGCCTACACCATCCACCACGCCACAACCATGATGATTTTTCAACTCCCCGACCTACCGCAACTGGAGACAGATTGTGACGACGAGGAGTGGGAAACGGTATCAGGAAAAAAGAAAAAAAGAAAAAGAAACCAAAGAAGAAAAAATCCTCTTCCTTCCCCCTCCAAAAACAAAATACAGAGGGAAACAAATAAAGTATCAAACAAAAAAGTTAGGACAGCTATGCCACCACCCACACCAGCAACACCAACCCCATCACCACAAACACCAACACCATAACCATCCCCAACACCACAAAAGTCACCAAAAAAGCGTAACAGAAACAAACCCACAACAAACGCAAACAAAACAAAACAACCAAAACGATACACACTACACACCATTAGATTTGAACAACAACCAATTATTACACTACATCCAACACAACACCAGCATCACAGAAAAAGACTACACAACAGCCCAAAAGTTCACACCACCTCCACACATACAAATCACTCGCATCATACAGAAAACGTACACGACACTAAAACAAAAATTCGCCAAGGACATCGGAGACTTCCGACAAGCACTCTCCAGGATGATTTATAAGGACATCCTTCCGGAGGAGGCCACAAGCAGTGAAAAAGATTGAGAAGTAAGGTAAGTGGTCTTTCCCATCTTTTCCACGCCATTTCAACATGACCTCACTCAGAATAGGCAGCATAAATGCGCATGGCTTGGGGTCGTCATGAAAGCAGGGCCACCTGCTCAACGACCTCAGGTCACTAAACATAGATGTAGTGGCCATCAGCGAGCCCAGAATCTCCCAAGCACGGGCCTTGGCACCGATCTTCGGCGGCTACGAGGTGTACGCATCTCCCAGTCGTCCTGGATCGGGGGGAGGAGTTGCTGAGCTTTTTCGGAGAGGTTTGGATATCGCCATACGGGCCATCTTCCTGGACCCAGAAAATAAGGTGGTGGTGCTGGACGTGACCAGCGGAGACGGGCAAGCTTTGACGTTAGTGGCCGTCTATGCCCCGACAGGAGCAGGGCGGCCTGATTTCTTGCGGCGTCTGGAGACCTTTCTTAGAACGTCCCGCTCTTTAGTGTTAGTGGGTGACTGGAACGGGATCTTAGAAGTACGCTGGGACTGTGTGGGATTAGCGGATAGGGGAGGAGGGTGCAAGAGCCTCACCAACCTGCTCAGGCGTTTTGAACTGTATGACAGGTACCGATTGGATTTCCCGAATGTGCCAATGTGGACTTGGACAAATCGCATAGGGTCATCCAGATCATATCTAGATAGAGTATTTTGTAGAGAAATAGATAGGTCTAGCATAGGCTGTCCACAATTCAAGATAATCAGCTACACGGACCACAAATTCGTGATCTGTGTGCTTGACTTACATAGGCTTAATAGACGAGGACCCGGCTACTGGAAGCTAAACGCGTCCTTACCAGCGCGCAAGGCCTACAGAGACCGGATTAGCGAACTAGTTAAGCAGGCGTTGACGGGGTCCATCGTCAACAACAAGTGGTGGTTTGCTCTGAAAAGAGCAATTAGAATAGAGTCCATTAGGTTAAGTAATTCTTTAGCAATAGAGAAAAATAGAGCAGAGGGAGAATTAGTTAGAAAATTAGACGAGGCGCTTAGCAAAGGCATCGCGACCGACGTACTTGCGGCGAAATTGGCCCTTGACCAATTCTTCAATGCAAAGCACGAAGGCTGCGTTGTCAGAGCTAGGGTGCGTGCTCTCAGACACGAGGGAACGAAAGCCATTCAATGGGCCCGAGTGGAGGAGGCGCGTCGTGGCAACAAAGCCACGATCCGGTCTTTGGTGGACCACGACGGGCGCATGCTACTCGATCTCGGGCAAATGTGTGAAGCTTTTCATCGACACTTCGCTCAGTTGTTCGGGGCCAGCGGCGGGCCGGATCGAGGGATGAACTTTAGTGTCTACCTCGACGGACTGCCGCGGCTCTCGGCCACTGAGGCGGAGTGTTGCGAAAAGCCGATAACAGCCGCTGAAGTACGGGATGCAATGACTGGCTGCACAAGGGGTAAATCGCCTGGTTTGGATGCTCTGCCCTATGAACTTTACGTACAGATGCCAGACTTGTTCGGAGGCCTCTTGGCGGATGGCTACTGCAACTGGCAACAGAACGGGAAAATTCCCAGCTCTGTGAGCCGAGGAGCTGTGGCGCTGCTGAGAAAGGATCTGAACAAGGGAGATAACATAGATAATTTCAGTCCCATAACTCTGCTAAACACAGTGTTCAAGATTTTGGCCAAGGTGCTAGCAAAGAGGTTGGCGCTTGTCGTTGGTGGTCTGGTGGGAGAGGCTCAGACATGTGCCATTCCCGACAGATCCATCCACGACAACCTCCACCCCATGCGATACATCGTAGAGAGGGTAGCTAGGGAACCTGGCACGGGTGGGTCCTTGATCAATTTAGATCAGTCGAAATCTTTCGATAGGGTCGACCATCGTTACCTAGCAGCAGTCCTGAGGGCGGCTGGCTCTGGGCTCGTCTTCAGAGGCTGGATCGCTGCATTGCACAGCGAATCTGCTCTGTGGAGAGAGTGAACGGTCACCTTTCGGAACCGTTCAACATCATGCGCTCGGTCCGCCAAGGATGTCCCCTCTCGTCCCTCTTGTACGTATTGACTCTCGAGCCATTACTGTACAAACTGGAGACGTTGAGGGGGGTCCCGCGCGAACTAGGATGCGGAAGATCTGTGTCAGCATATGCGGACGATGTCACCGTAGTGGTGTCGAACGCCAAACACAGGCGATCGGCACTACACTAAGAGAATACGAAGCGTTGACAGGAGCAATGATCAACCAGGAAAAGTCAGTGGGCCTGCAGCTCGGCACCTGGAGAGGCAGGTCCATGCCGTCCAACAGCGTTGTCGGGCGCTAGACGGACGGACCGGTTAAATTGCTAGGGGTCTGGTTCGGTCCGGACCTCCAGACAGACAAAAACTGGGACGAGGTGACGAGCAGGGTGGCTTCTCTCACCCAGAAATGGGCGGATAGGAAGCTATCCCTGAAAGGTCGAGCGGAGGTGGCTAACGCGTACATCGCGTCCGTCATCTACTACCGCCTGACCGTCGTACCTTGTCCTAAGCCCCGCCTGACTGCGCTGGAGCGTTTGTTCTTTCGCTTTTTGTGGAAGGGATGCGCTCCGATGGTCAGGCGGTCCATCTGCTGTCAACACCCGCTACGTGGAGGGCTAGGCATGCCGTGGCTGATGATGCGCATATAGGCGCTTAGGCTACGACATCTCCACCTCTTTCTCGACGGTGATCTGGTGTGGTTGCCGTTTGCTAGACGCGTCTTTCCCTAGCTCGTCTCCTTGACGGAGCTGCAGTCCTGGGTTAATCGAAGACAGAGAGGGAGCGCTTGGAGACTGGAATATCGTCAGGCGCTCACAGCCCTCGACCAATCGGGTAATGTGATCGGTTGAAACTCCACCTTAGCGTTCTATAGAGGATTAGTGGAGGGGAAGGGCGACGACGTACTTGGAGAAACTCTAGGCGTCGACGAAAATCAACTAGCCAATCTCTTCGGAAGAACTTTCGGGCCGGAGCCTATGGACAACTTCCAGAAATCCCTGGCCTGGCAGTGCTACCGAGGAGCTTTGCCAGTTCGGGATAAACTGTACAGGCATGGAGGTGCCGTCACCGGGCATGTCCGAGATGCGCGCAGGACGACGAAACCATCCTGCACGCACTCTCTCCAGTGTCCGAGCATTACTGACTTGTGGGATTATGTCGAACACCTGCTGTCGCGTGTAGGAAGTATCCAGCTATCAGCTGAGTCCATCGTGAGGATTGCCCCGCCCTCTTACTTTAGCCGAGAAGGGCATGCAGTTTTTATCTGTCTGGTGGCCATGGCGAAAGAGATAGTATGGTGGACACGTTTGAAAGGGCTGAAGACGAGCACTTACCTCTTCGGTGATGCCCTGATTAACTTTTTCAAATTTCATTTGAAAAGGAAAATCAGGGTAGAGAGGGAAGTGCTCTCTTCTCAGCATTTTGTTGAAAGATGGGTGAGAGAAGCAAGTATGGCCCGAGTGAATGGGCCTACACTGAGTATGTGTCTGTAAATTAAAGGTGGAAAACTGGGAGAGGGCACTTGCCCGGGTGGTCAGGGTCACTGTGGCCTTTTAATGGGCTTTCTCCACAAATGTCCCTCGGAAGTCTCCCCCATATTGGGGAAGTTTTCATTGTTATTTTTGTGTTACATCCACTGTTTTTGTTTTTTTACACGCAGAAATGCCCATTTGTACCGTCCTGTATTGTCCTGTACTGTCCTTAATGTCTACTTTATGTAAACCCTTGTGGTTAATAAAGAAAGAAAGCATTATTATTATTATTATAACTTTGCCTTTCATCCTTACGGGGTCGATAAAATAAAGTACCAGTAATGCACTAGGTAATTGCTGGCCTTGTTCCAAAAGTAGAAACAATTATTATTATTTTTATTATTGTTCTTTGAGTCTAAGTCATTGATTGATGTTATTTAACTGGAAGGTTTGTTGAAATGAATATCAAGCCGCTACCTGCAGCCTCAGATATTCAGGACATATCGGAGGGTTCTTGCTGTTCCCAGCAAGCATGCCTTTTGTAGTGTTCAAAAAAGCGGGGATGGACTAATCATCTTTCACCATCCTTGGAACCTCTTTGAGATAGTAACTAGTGCGCCTATGACAATCGGGACGACCTTGATTTCATGGCTTTTCCAAATCCTTTTTAACTCCCACTTTAAATCGGTTAATTTTTTCCCTCTCCTTTTCTTGCACTCTCGTGTCAAATGGGCAGGCTTCATCTACAATCAGGCTCGATTTTTTTCCTTGTCCAACACCACCAGGTCAGGCCTATTGTGTTCTAATTTCTTGTCCGTCTGTATCCTAAAATCCCATAGCACCTTCACCTGATCGTTTTCTATCACCGACTCTGGCTTATGCTCATACCACTACTCAGGATGTGGTAAATTGTTTACTTTGCATAGATGCCAATGGATCACCCTGCCTATCACATCATGTCTCCAGCCTTTATAGTGAGTCTGGGCTAGGTGTTTACACTCGGATACAATGTGAGCCACAGTCTCCCCGCTCTCTCCACATATCCTACACAGTGAGCTAGCCTCCTCCTTGTCAATATGGTGTTTCACACACTTCGTTCTGAGGGCTTCAGATCTCTTTATGTAGAGTCTATCGACATCACTCCTCTTCTGTAACATTTAGATAGTCTTTCTATCCATTTCTTTTTGTTCAGCAACATTCCATTTCAGAATTCCCGCACTGTACCTAATAATAGACACAGCTCGGGAATTCACTGCACTTATGACAATCCTACTATTTAGATGTGATTTTAATACGCTCCTTATTCACCTTATGTACTCAGATCTTATCAATTCCTTCATTTTTGTTGTTCTTGGTGTCATCTGTCTCCCAGAACACCTAAATATTTGTATCCTTCCTCAGTGTCAATTTCCTTTATGTTGGTACCTGGATTCCGTTGCTTCTGCTCAATTTACCCCCTCTTCATCACTAGGACCCCACACTTATTAATACCAAATATATCATTGCTGAAAATACGGACAGTGTCAACAAGTATATCCAACTTCTTGAAGAGTAGGTGGTTGATGGTAAGCTCTCCCTTTCCCAACTTGTATCCTGCTCTCACTTTTCGCAATATAACGGTCAGGGGTATCAGGGCAAGGACAAACAGCAGAGGAGACAACTATCTCCCTGGAAGATACCTCTCTTGATCTTCACGCCTCCCAAGGATTCTCCAGCTGATGTTAACTCTGTTTCCCAGGACTTCATACTTTGGCTCAACAACTGTCTGATGTTATCTGCCACCTTGAAGATCTCTAGGCTTTTGCTTATCCAAGAATGAGGTACCATGTCGAATACCTTTTTGTAATCTATCCATCCTATGGCAAGACCAGTGTGTCTCCTCTTGCAATTCCTCATTACCATCTTATCAATAAGTAACTGATCTTTTGTACCACGCGACTTCTTTCGGCATCCTTTCTGTTTGTTCGGTAACAAGTTGTTTATGTGGAGGTGATGGAAGATTTCCTTAGACACAATGCTTGTTAAAAGTTTCTACATTACGGACAGACATGTGATAGGCCTATAGTTGGTAACATCATTACCCTTGATTCGGTCTTTCATTACAAGAACTGTGGTACCTTTTGTCAACCACTCTGGTACCTCACCTGACATCATGCAGTCATTGAACATGGTTGTCAGTTTTGGGTGGAGGGATGTTATGTTTTTAATCCAATACCCTTGTACATCATCTAGGCCTGGTTATTTCCAGTTGGTTAGTTTTTTGGCCTGCCCTTTAAGAGTTTCAACTGTGATACTCAAATCAGGTTGTTGGTGTGCTTGTTCACTAATCTTCTTTTGAACTGTCTCAATCTACACTGCCTGACTATTATGTTCAACATCCTGCTCCCATATTCCTCTCCAGAATGTCTTAATTTGTTCCGCCTCATGGATCAAGTCGTTGCGTCTTTCTTTCTCTCCAAGATGTTCAAACAACATCTTCTGGTTGTTGTCAAGCATGCGTTTCTGTCTATACTGACTGACTCTAGTCTCATACCGCCTAATCTTTACACTTTTTGCTACAATGCGTTGCTTCAGTTCCTCTATGATAATATTTAGCTCCCCCTCCTCTAGTTTTGTACTTTATTTCCAATCTATCTTTAGTGTCTATATTTTGTAATGTCCCATTCAGTAAGGACTCAAGCTTTCCAATGTCTTTTCTCATTTCCTTGATTTGACCATTCAGTCGATTCTTCCACCAAGGTTCTGATCTTTCTTGTTTTCTGTTTCCTCTCGTTTTTATGCAAGTAATTTCCCCACCGCATTTGCTGTTGCTTTGAGGATATTGTTGCATTGGTGAAGGTTCCTCGCCTCAAGGTATGGGATGATTTTGTTTACCTTAGCTGTTGTTTCTTTTAACTTTTTCCTGTCTATAAATCTTAGGTTAATAGGTTTTTCACTATCATTGTTCATTTCATCTACCATTAAGTTCAGGATATCAACCAAATCTTGTCCTAGCCCGTCAGCATTCATTTCCTCAATAGCCATATCTTTGTTCCAGATGTTATTTATTTCAGCATTCAGATCATTGTCTGCTTCGGATGCTTCCTCAGGTCTCTCAACCTCTTCACCTTCATTTCCCACTGGCTCGTTTGCCTGACATACTCCAGTCTCCATTTCCAACTTAATCTCTCTGCTCAGTTCCATCTCGCTTATCCCCCGGGTTCTTATTACCCGAGCCTGCCCGGTCAATTTTTGTTCATCTAATTTAAATAGACCAATCTCGTTCCAAATGTTATGCATCCCTTTCCTATAGCCTTTTTCCATTGGGTTACTCTTCAGGTAACATTTCATGACAGTTCTATTTAATTCTTTCGTCCAGTTGGTTCTTGCCCCTTTCTTTCTTCTTCTTCCCCGAACACCAGCAGTATTTGGATGACAGCCAGGTCCCTGCTGCTGGGCCAGGGAGCACTTTCTGGGTGAGAATATTTCACATGACGTTCCAGTCTTCTTTTTACCGTTATTCGAACTGGTTAGGTTCGACATTTAAACACTCATATCGAGGATTGGTGAATGTATGTTACATAACCACCGATGATTTTAGCGTGGCACCATCACGCTGTAGACGAACATAAATAAATAAACAAATAAATAAATAAAAACATAAAAAAAATAAACATAAGTTTCATTGTAATGTTTGAATGTCTGACTTAGTTTTTTTGTTTTTTGTTTCCTTTTTGTTTTTCAAGGCCAGTAACATCGATTACAAGTATTGTTGCTGCTGCTGCTGTTTTTGATTTTAGCTACGTTAAGCTCGTAGTCATGGCAACGAGGGAGGTAGGGCGTGTTGCGTTCAAAACTTTTGAAATTTGATTTTCTTTTGCTGTTGCGTTTGTTTTTGTCTGTGTTCAGTTCTGTAATTTTTCGACTTGATTGGCAGTATCGGTAGAGGGTCGGACGCCATGCTTTCCAGCATAGTTACGTCACTTTGGGGTCTGAGTTCAAATCCAGCCGAGGTTAACTTTGCCTTTCATCCTTACGGGGTCGATAAAATAAAGTACCAGTAATGCACTGGTATGATTGCTGGCCTTGTGCCAATAGTAGAAACAATTATTATTAAGGGCGGTGAATTGGCAGTATCGGTAGAGGGTTGGACGCCATGCATTCTAGCATAGTTACGTCCCTTTACAGTCTGAGTTCAAATCCCGCCGAGGTTAACTTTGCCTTTCATCCTTACGGGGTCGCTAAAATAAAGTACCAGTAATGTACTGGGTAATTGCTAGCCTTGTGCCTAAAGTAGAAACAATTATTATTAATGGCGGTGAATTGGCAGTATCGGTAGAGGGTCGGACGCCATGCTTTGACGTATAGAGTTACGGCTATTGCCATTCTGAGTTCAAATCCCGCCGAGGTTAACTTTGCCTTTCATCCTTACGGGGTCGATAAAATAAAGTACCAGTAATGTACTGGGTATTTGCTGGCCTTGTGCCAAAAATAGAAACAATTATTATGATTTTTAATATCTAACGCCATGGTTGACGGAGGCTCGGCTTTGTAAGGTATTGTAATTTTTAACTGTTATAACAATTGTAAATTGTTTAAAACTTGAACCAAATTGTAGATACAGACACCCTCCTCCTCGTGAAAGGGGTCTTTCTGCCCGTTATTTGGCACTTCGGGGTTAAATAACCAGTTATTGGGGATTTGTGCCCAATATTCATTTTAAACTGTAAAAAAACATGGCTATAAAAAATAATTTTCACAAATCACTCCCACACCTTCCGTCTTCTTCTTCCCCAATCGTCATTACGTCAGAGAAAAGATTGTCTCTCTCCCTCCCTTCTCTAAATGTGGTGTCGCTCTGTCGCCTCTTTCGCAAGCGACACCATTAAAGAAAAAGAAAAATGTAGTTTCTCGTAGCGTTCTTCATCAAGAGAAGCGCATACCGTGGAACATTTCTCCACGACGACAACAACAACGAAAGATGTGTGCGGTAAATACGGAAAGCCATTTCATTCGTCTGGCGTCATGAAGAATAGCAGCAGCAGCCGTAATAACAGCAGCAGCAGCAACAGTGGCGAGGAAAATACTAGTAGCAGCCGCACTAACATCAGCAACAGCATAAACAACAACATCAACAGCAGCAACAGCAACAACAACAGCAGCAGAAGCAGCAGCAGCAGCAGCAGCAGGAGCAGCATCAGCAACAACAACAACAGCAACCGCGGCAACAACAAAAGTAACAGCAGCTCTGACAAAAACAAGAAAGAAAAACCAATCTCGTTTGCAGGTATCGCAAAGAACCTGGAAACCATCCTTATAACAAATGAGGAATTAGAGGAAGCAAAGAAGACGGTGACGAAAACCGGACACCGAGCAATCTGCAAGGCAGCCGAAGAATTTTTCGAAACCCAACAGCCACTGTACGGTCACGTACCGTACAGTAAGCACAAAAACACGTAGAGTTGAAAGAACCACAGAGGCTCAAATACAAAAAGCCTTAGAGTCTGTGTGGCAGCGGAAAACGCATATCACCCGAGGCAAGAAATATGCCACCGTGGATGTGTTTTTTGCCACACCCCAGGAGGCAAAGGCTCAATCCTTAGTAACCCTAAGAAGCGAGGAAATGGTGTTGGTGCCCTCCTACTGCGGGCAAAAATTTGTCAGAGTCAAACTGACCCTAGCCCCCCCCCCCCCCGGGATGGCCCCTTCTTGGCTGGCCGCGTCTGTCCTCGTCGGAATCGAGGACAAATAAACCGTACTGCAAGTACAGAAAAAAGTACGAGAAGATTGGGTCGACGCCTCCATTGAGATGTTAATTCAAACCAACCAGGAGTGCATCGAAGCTATCCCGGATGTGATAGACTTCGATAACGGCACGCAACTGCCCATAAGTGTTGAGAGCAAACGCCTGAAATGCTTTCGCTGTGGGTCGAAGACTCACCCCAGGGCCTTCTGCAATGAGAAGACCCCGAGAAGGGAGAAAACCCCCCTCCTACTGAAACCATACCCACGCCACGGAAATCAAGAACAGCAGCAGCAGTGGAAGTATTAACAACAACAACAAGCTTTCGCACCGATCTTCGACGGTTACGAGGTGTACGCATCTCCGAGCCGTACGGGAGCAGAGGGCGGAGTGGCTGTGTTGTTTCAGAAAGGCTTGGGTCTCGTCATACGGACCATCTTCCTGGACACAGAAGGTAAGTCGGTGATGCTGGACGTAAGCGGCACCGAAGGCAACGCTTTCAGGCTAGTAGCCGTCTATGTCCCGATAGGGACAGGACGGTCAGATTTCTTCAGAGGTCTAGAGACCTTTCTTGGAACGTCCCGCTCTTTAGTGTTAGTGGGCGACTGGAACGGTATCTTGGATGCACGCTGGGATTGTGTGGGGCTAGTGGATAGGGGAGGAGAGTGCAAGAGCCTCACCAACTTGCTCATACGTTTTGAACTGTCTGACAGGTACCGACTGGATCACCCGAATGTGCCAAACTGGACATGGACAAACTGTATCGGGTCATCCAGATCGTATCTCGATAGGGTATTCCGCAGAGAACTAGATAAGGCTAGTATAAGTTGTCCACAATTTAAGATAGTCGACTATACAGACCACGAATTTGTGATCGACATAGACAGACTTCATAGACAAAGGCCCGATTACTGGAAGCTGAACGCGTCTTTCCCGGCGCGCAAAGCCTCCAGAGATCGGATTAGCGTATTAGTTAAGCGGGCGTTGACGGTTGCGGTCGTCAACAACAGGTGGTGGTTCGTTCTGAAAAGGGCAATTAAAGTAGAGTCGATTAGGTTTAGCAAAGGACTAGTGATAGAGGAAAATAGAGTAGAGGGAGAACTAGTCAGAAAGCTAGAAAAGGCGTTTAGGACAGGAATCGCAACCGACGTGCTTGCGGCGAGATTGGCACTCGACCAATTCTTCAACGCAAAACACGAAGTCTGCCTTGTCAGAGCTAGAGCGCGTGCTCTGAAACACGAGGGGACAAAAGCCACCCAATGGGCCGGGGGCAGAGCCGCGACGTTGCAACAAAGCCACAATTCGGTCTTAGTCTGACCAAAACGGGTGCGTGTTGCTCGAACCCAAGCAGATGTGTGAAGCTTTTCAGCAGCACTTTGCTGAACTGTTCTGGAGCAGCGGCGGCCCGGATCGGGGCACGGACATTAGTGCATACCTCGACGGACTGCCTCGGCTCTCGACGACCGCAGCACAGTGTTGCGAAAAGCCAATAACAGCCGGTGAAATACGGGAAGCGATGGCTAACTGCGCGAGGGTTAAATCGCCAGGTTTGGATGGTCTGCCGTACGAGCTTTATGCATTTATGCCAGACTTGTTCGGTGACCTCTTGGCAGACGTCTACTGCAACTGGCAGCAGAACGGGAGCATACCCATTTTTGTGAGCCGGGGTGCGGTGGCGCGGCTGAGAAAAGACCCGAACAACGGCGTTGTTATCGATAACCTCAGGCCCACAACCCTGCTTAACGCAGTGTTCAAGATTTTGGCCAAGGTGTTAGAAACGATGTTGGCGCTTGTCGTCAAGGGTCTGGTGGGAGAGGCGCAGACATGCGCCATTCCGGACAGATACATACACGACAACCTCCACCTCATGCGATATATCATAGAGAGGGTGGTTAAGGAACCTGGTACGGGTGGGGCCCTGATCAACTTGGATCAATCCAAATCATTCCATAGGGTCGATCATCGGTACTTGGAGTCGGGCCCCGAGGCAGCCGGCTTCGGGACCGTTTTCAGGGGTTGGATCGCTGCGATATACAGCTACATCTGCTCAGTTGTGAGAGTGAATGTTCACCTGTCACAGCCGTTCAGCATCATGCGTTCGGTCCGCCAATGTTGTCCCCTCTCGTCCCACTTGTACGTATAGGCTCTCGAGCCGTTACTGCACAAACTGGGGGCAATAAGGAACGTCCCACGCGAACTAGGATGCCGACGACGTCACCGTGGTGGTTTCGAGCACCAGACACGTCCAGATGCTCGGCACCGCTCTCAAGGAATACGAAGCGGTGACAGGAGCAAAGATAAACCAGGAAAAGTCGGTGGGCTTGCAGATCGGCACCTGGAGAGGCAAGTCCATGCCGTCCGACAGCGTCGTGGGGCGTTGGACGGACGGACCGATTAAATTGCTCGGAGTTTGGTTCGGACCGGACTTCCAGATGGAGAAAAAACTGGAACGAGGTGACGTGCACGGTGGCCTCCCTCACCCAGAAATAGGCCGAGAGAAGCTGTCCCTAAAAGGCCGGGCGGAGGCGGTGAATGCGTACATCGCATCCGTCATCTGCTACCGCCTCACCGTCGTCCCTTGCTCCAGCCCAATTCTCACGAAAATGGAGCGCCTCCTCCTACGCTTTTTGTGGAAGGGACGCGCTCCCATGGTCAGACGATCCATCTGCTCTCAACACCCGTTGCGTGGAGGACTGGGCATACCATAGCTGATGATGCGCAAACATGCGCTGAGGCTGCGACATCTCTGGTGCTTCCTTGACGGTGAACAGGTGTGGTCGGCGTTCGCCAGGCACGTTTTCCCACAGCTCGTCGCCTTGACGGAGCTGCAGTCCGGGGTCAGAAAAAGACCGAGGGATAGCGCTTGGAAACTGGAATGTCTCCAGGCGCTCACTGCGCTCGGCCAGCTGGGAACCAGTATCGGTGGAACATCCACCTTGGCGTTCTATAGAGGACTAGTGGAGGAGAGGAGCGACGACATTCTCGGAGAGATCCTCGGCGTCGAAGAAGATCAGCTGTTTGCTCTCTACCGGACAACTTTCAGCCCAGGGCCTATGGATAACTTCCCAAAATCCCTGGCCTGGTAGTGCTACCGGGGAGCGCTGCCGGTTCGAGATAAGCTCTACAGGCACGGAAGTGCCGTCAGCCGAGCATGTCCGAGATGCGTGCAGAGCGACGAAACCGTCGTGCACGCACTCGTTCAGTGCCCGAGCATTGCTGACTTGTGGAGCTATGTCGAACAGTTGCTGTCGCGTGTAGGACTGATCCGGTTATCCACTGAGTCCATTGTGCAGATGGTTTCGCCGTCTTCCTTCGAGGAGGAAGGGCAGGCGGTTTTCATCTACCTGGTGGCCATGGCGAAAGAGATTGTGTGGTGGACAAGGTTAAAAGGGTTAAAGACAGACACTTTCCTCTTCGGCGAATCCCTATTTAACTTTTTCAAGTTTCACTTGAAGAGGAAAATCAGTGTGGAGAGGCAAGTGCTGCCTTCTAGCAAGTTTGTTGAAAGGTGAGTGAATGTAGCGAGAATGGTCCGAGTCAACGGAACCGCTCTGAATATACTTCTGTAGTTTGAAAGACGGAAAAATTGAGAGAGGGCGCTTGCCCTGGTGGGCAGGGTGGCCGTGGTCTTTTGTGTGGTTTTCGCCACGAGTAACCCTCGGAGGTTTCCCTCCTATCGGGGAATTTTTCGTTGTTTCAATTTCCATTTTTATTCTTTATATATATATAAGTTTCTATGTCATTTTTTTTTCTTTTCTTATATAAATAATAAAAAATATTTACACGCACAAAACCCACATCGTACCGTGCTGTACCGTCCTGTGCCGTCTGTAATGTTTTTTCTTGATGTCAGCCCTTGTGGACAATAAAGTAATCTTTATTATTATTATTATTGAATGCCATGGTTGACGGACGCTCGGCTCTGTAAGGTATAGTACATTTAAACCGCTATAACAATTGTAAATTGTTTAAAACTTTAACCAGATTGTAGACAAAAACACCCTCCTCCTCGTGAGAAGAGTCTTTCTGCCCGTTATTTGGCCCTTCGGGGTGAAATAACCGCTTATTGGGGTTTTGTGCCCAATATTTATTTTAAACCAAAAAAAACATGGCTACAAAAAAGAATTTTCACAAGTCACTTCCACTCATTCCGTCTTCTTCTTCTACCTCAATCGTCACTACATCAGAGAGAAGATTGTCTCTCTCCCTCCCGTCTCTAAATGTGGTGTCGTCTCTTTCTCAAGTGACGCCATTAAAGAAAAAGAAATATATAGTTTCTGATAGTTTCCAAGAGCACGTGCAAACCGAGGAACATTTCTCCACGACGACGACAACGACGAAAGATGTGTGCGGTAAATACGGAAACCCATTTCATTCGTCTGACGTCATGAATAATAGCAGTAGCAGCCGTAATAACAGCAACAGCAGCAACAGTGACAAGGAAAACAACAGTAGTAGCCGCAACAGCATCAGCAGCAGCATAAACAACAACAGCAGCAACAGCAACAACAACAGCAGCAGCAGCAACAACAACGGCAACCACAGCAACAGCGGCGGCGGCAGTCGTAGTACCAGCAGCAACAACAACAGTAACAGCAGCTCTGACGACGACAACAACAACAACTAAGAAAAACTAATCTCGTTTGCAGGTATCGCAAAGAACCTGGCTGGCCGCATCTGTCCTCGTCGGAATCGAGGACAAAACAACTGTACTGCAAGTACAGGAAAAAGTACGAGAAGATTGGGTCGGCACCTCCATTGAGATGTTAATCCAAACCAACCAGGAGTGCATCGAAGCTATCCCGGATGTGATAGACTTTGATAACGGCACTCAACTGCCCATAAGTGTTGAGGGCAAACGCCCGAAATGTTTTCGCTGTGGATCGAAGACTCACCTCTGGGCCTTCTGCAATGAGAACACCCTGAGAAAGGAGAAAACCCCCTTCTTTCCGAAACCGGCTCCACTGCTACCAGCAACAGGACAGGTGGCAACCAGGAAGGATAGGTCCGTGGCACTCATACCCACGCCACGGAAATCAAGAAGAGAAGCAGCAGTGGAAGTATTAACAACAACAACAGTAATACCAACTGCACCTGCAACAGAGACTCCACTGCAAACATCACCAACAACAAGAAGTGAAAGAGTGGAGCTGGTACCCCTACCCGACCTCACAAAATCGGACATGGAGTGTGAGGTGGGAGAGGGATGGCAAAATGTATCAAGAAGGCACAAACGCAGAAGCAGTGCATCGTCGCCTTCGAAAAGGAGGAAAGAAACGAAAAAAGGGTAAAGGCTACTGCAAAGAGACTTACAGCAGCAACACCACCAACACCATCACCACCCACACTAGCAACACCATCACCACCGGCGGCAACCCCACCGCCAACAACAACAACAACACCTTCAACACCACCACCACAAGCACCAACATCGCAAACACAACAAAACACACACACCCAGCAACAACAAGAAAATAGCAGAACCACACCCCACCCCCAGAAAAACAAATGCACAGGAATAAATACACACAACAATAAACTAATGACTTACATAATTGAACACACAGACATTTCACAGCACGACTACATAATACCAGCACCAATCAAAACACCAACGAATATAAGACTGGTAAGAATAGCACAGAAACAATACACAAACATTAAAACGAAATTCCCCAACTCAGTTGGTGATTTCAGAGACCTAGGAAGGACACTCAACCGGAGAGTATATTCGGATATACTCACAGAAGAGCCGAAGACTAGCCGAAGGGATGATTAAACGGTCCCTTCAGGAGACGATCAAGTGAAAAGGGATGGAGAAACCACACTTCCTCTGCGAGAAGTAAGGTGAGTGGTCTTTCCCATCTTTTCCACTCCATTTCAACATGACCTCACTCAGAATAGGCAGCATAAATGCGCGTGGCTTGGGGTCGTCATGGAAGCATGGCCACCTGCTCAACAACCTCAGGTCACTAAACATAGATGTAGTGGCCATCAGCGAGACCAGAATCTCCGAAGCACGGGCCTTCGCACCAATCTTCGGCGGCTACGATGTGTACGCATCTCCCAGCTGTCCTGGATCGGGGGGGGGGGGGGTGCTGTGATTTTTCGGAGAGGTTTGGATCTCGCCATACGGGCCATCTTCTTGGACCCAGAAGGTAAGTTGGTGGTGCTGGAAGTGACCAGCGGAGAAGGGCAAGCTTTCAGGCTAGTGGCCGTCTATGCCCCGGCAGGAGCAGGGCGGCCTGATTTCTTCCGGCGTCTGGAGACCTTTCTAGGAACGTCCCGCTCTTTAGTGTTAGTGGGCGACTGGAACGGGATCTTAGATGCACGCTGGGACTGTGTGGGATTAGCGGATAAGGGAGGACGGTGCAAGAGCCTCACCAACCTGCTCAGGCGTTTTGAACTGTCTGATAGGTACCAATTGGATTTCCCGAATGTGCCAACGTGGACTTGGACAAATCGTATAGGGTCATCCAGATCATATCTAGATAGAGTATTTTGTAGGGCAATAGATAGGTCTAGCATAAGCTGTCCACAATTCAAGATAGTCACCTACACGGACCACAAATTTGTGATCTGTGTGCTTGACTTAGATAGGCTTCATAGACGAGGAACCGGCTACTGGAAGCTAAACGCGTCCTTACCAGCGCGTAAGGCCTACAGAGACCGGATTATCGAACTAGTTAAGCCAGCGTTGACGGGGCCATCGTCAACAACAAGTGGTGGTTTGCTCTGAAAGGAGCGATTAGAATAGAGTCCATTAGGTTTAGTAAGGCTTTAGCTATAGAGAAAAATAGAGCAGAGGGAGAACTAGTCTGAAAATTAGACGAGGCGCTTAGCAAAAGCATCGCGACCGACGTACTTGCGGCGAAATTGGCCCTTGACCAATTCTTCAATGCAAAGAACGAAGGCTGCGTTGTCAGAGCTAGGGTGCGTGCTCTCAGAAACGAGGGGACGAAAGTCGTTCAATGGGCCCGAGTGGCGGAGGCGCCGAGGTCCGCCAAGGATGTCCCCTCTCGTCCCTCTTGTACGTATTGACTCTCGAGCCATTACTGCACAAACTGGAGACGTTGAGGGGGGTCTCACGCGAACTGGATGTGGAAGATCCGTGTCAGCATATGCGGACGATGTCACCGTAGTGGTGTCGAACGCCAAACACATCGAGGCGATCAGCACTACACTAAGAAAATACGAAGCGGTGACAGGAGCAATGATCAACCAGGAAAAGTCAGTGGGCCTGCAGCTCGGCACCTGGAGAGGCAGGTCCATGCCGTCCAACAGCCTCGTCGGGCGCTGGACGGACGGACCGGTAAATTGCTAGGGGTCTGGTTCGGTCCGGACCTCCAGACGAACAAAAACTGGGACGAGGTGACGAGCAGGCTGGCTTCTCTCACCCAGAAATGGGCGGAGAGGAAGCTATCCCTGAAAGGTCGAGCGGATGTGGCTAACGCGTACATCGCGTCCGTCATCTACTACCGCCTGACCGTCGTACCTTGTCCTAAGCCCCGCCTGACTGCGCTGGAGCGTTTGCTCTTTCGCTTTTTGTGGAAGGGACGCGCTCCGATGGTCCGGCGGTCCATCTGCTGTCAACACCCGCTACGTGGAGGGCTGGGCATGCCGTGGCTGATGATGCACAGACATGCGCTTAGGCTACGACATCTCCACCTCTTCCTCGACGGTGATCAGGTGTGGTCGCCGTTTGCTAGACACGTCTTTCCCCAGCTCGTCTCCTTGACGGAGCTGCAGTCCTGGGTCAAACGAAGACCGAGAGGGAGCGCTTGGAGACTGGAATGTCTTCAGGCGCTCACAGCCCTCGACCAATCGGGCAATGTGATCGGTGGAACTCCACCTTGGCGTTCTATAGAGGATTAGTGGAGGGGAAGAGCGACGACGTACTTGGAGAAACTCTAGGCGTCGACGAAAACCAACTAGCCAATCTCTTCGGAAGGACTTTCGGGCCGGGACCTATGGACAACTTCCAGAAATCCCTGGCCTGGCAGTGCTACCGAGGAGCTTTGCCAGTTCGGGATAAAACTCTACAGGCATGGAGGTGCCGTCAGCCGGGCATGTCCGAGATGCGCGCAGGGCGACGAAACCGTCCTGCACGCACTCGTCCAGTGTTCGAGCATTGCTGACTTGTTTGTTTATGTCAAACACCTGCTGTCGCGTGTAGGACGAATCCGGCTATCAGCTGAGTCCATCGTGAGGATTGCCCCGCCCACTTCCTTTAGCCGGGAAGGGCAGGCAGTTTTTATCTGTCTGGTGGCCATGGCGAAAGAGATAGTATGGTGGACACGTTTGAAAGGGCTGAAGAGGAGCACTTACCTCTTCGGTGATGCCCTGATTAACTTTTTCAAATGTCATTTGAAAAGGAAAATCAGGGTAGAGAGGGAAGTGCTCTCTTCCCAGCATTTTGTTGAAAGATGGGTGAGAGAAGCAAGTATGGCCCGAGTGAATGGGCTTACTCTGAGTATGTGTCTGTAAATTAAAGGTGGAAAACTGGAGAGCGCACTTGCCCTGATGGTCAGGGTCACTATGGCCTTTTAATGGGCATTCCCCACAAATGTCCCTCAGAAGTTTCCCCCCTATTGGGGAATTTTTCATTGTTATTTTTGTTACATCCTGTTTTTTTTTGTTTTGTTTTTACACGCAGAAATGCCCCTTTGTACCGTCCTGTATTGTCCTGTACTGTCCTTAATGTCTACTTTATGTAAACCCTTGCAGTTAATAAAGAAAGAAAGCATTATTATTATTATTATTATTACCATTTTTTAAAGCTCATCATAATTGCTTTACTGGGCTCAGCTCTGTGCGTCTTGTGTATGAGCAATGTAGTTTTTGCTGATGCTGTTTCTATTTTATTCATAGTACTTTTCGTAATGTGTGTGCAGTGCCTAGTAGTGCCATTTTCTATATGCTGTATATATTTGTAAGTTATGTGCTTTTGGCTATGTATTTATCTGTGTGGTTTCCAATCATACTTAGGGAACCTATTATTATAGGTATTGTTTCTGTTTTCATTTTCCACATTCAACTTATTTCTATCTCTGTATCTTTATATTTGGACATATTCACTATTTCCGTGGAAGATATATTGTCGTCTGTGGGGATAGATATATCTATTAGAAGGCATTCTTCTTTGTGGTCTTTGACTATAATAAATGCTCGGTTGGCCTTGATCTCTAACAGCCAATGTATGAAGTCCCAACTATATCATGTCTGTGGTTATATTCTTTTTTGTTAGAGCTGGGCATCCTGAGACTATGTGGTTGATTGTTTCTTCCCTATCTCCACATATTCTACAGTTACTTATTGTGCTTTGTTTCATTATGTACTTCTGGTGTTTTCTAGTAGGTAGACTCTGGTTCTGTGCTGCAATTAGAAATCCTTCAACTTTTAGTCGAGTGCTTCGGAGTGAGTTTTGTGTGTGTGTGTGTGTTTTTTTTGTCTACTTCCTTTCCATTTAGATTTTTTGGGGGTATTGACCGTGTAAGGATTTCTCTTGCCAAGGTCTTAACATGGCACTCTGGATGTCAGTTATCAATTTATATTTTATGTTTTTCACAATTTCTATTGTTGTGTTTTCTTTGTTTTCATTTTCCTCACAATTATCTGTTAGTACACTTTCTGATTTGAACTTTTTGGCTTCCTTGAAGAATAGGAACACATTTGCTTTGTTCATGTTTCGTGGCTATCTGTATTAGCTTCCCTTTAGTCCAACATTAGTTATTTTATAAGAGATTTCCAGTTGCTTGTGTTCTTGGTAGGTATGATAATTCTACGTCTGATTTCGGATGGTGTATTCTCAATGCAGTCGTTATTTTTCTTTGTTTTTCTATCTATTCCAACTAGTTCTTTTAGTTCCAGTTCAGAATGTTAAAGCTGTAGCTAATTACTGGGATTACTAAACTGTTGATTTCAATCATCTTATTTTTTTGCATTTAGTTTTGAGTATTAACCCAATTCTTCTGTAGTATTCTTTCATAATCTTTTCTTTCATCTGTGTGTGTTGAATCTTATCTAGTTCGTTGATTCCTTAGTATTTGTATGCCTGAGTTTGATCTTGTTCTCTTATTTCTATTCCTTTTCTCTAACATGATATTATTGCTTTCACTAGTTTCCCTCTCTTCAGAGTTGCCTTGTCACATTTTATTAATCCAAATTCTATACCTATTTCTTTTGTGAATCCGTGTACAGTTTGGAGCAGTGTTTGGAGTTGTTTTTCATTTGTAGCATACAGCTTTAGATCATCCATATATATAGGAGATTGTTAATTTTCCCATTGTAGCATTTATACCCTAGCCCAGTTCTGTTTAGTGTTTCAGATAGTGGTGTTTGGGAAGCCAGCAAGGATAGCATAGGTTGTCCACAGTTTATAATAGTCGAATACACAGGCATAAATTTGTGATTGTGTGGTAGAAATAGATAGGCAAGAACCCGGTTACTGGAAGCTGAACGCTTTATTCCCGGTGCGCAAAACCTAAAGAGAATGGTTATGGGAATTAGTTAAGAGAACCTTAACAGTGCACTCGTCGGCAACATGGCGATTAGAGTCGAGTCGATAATGTTTAGTAACGCCGTAGCTACAGAAAATATTGCAGTAGAGGGAGATCTAGATAAATCTCTAGTAAAGGCATTTAGCAAAGTATAATCGCAACCAACGTGTTTGCGGCGAGATTGGTCCTGGATCAATAGTTAAATTCTCAGCACGAAGGCTGCATAGACAGAAGTAAGTGGTGTGATCTTAGACACGAGTGGACGAAAGTTTTCGAATGGGTCCGAGTGGCTTAGGCACGGCGGGGTAACAAAGCCACAATCCGATCTTTCGAACCTTTCCAAGGGTGCATGTTACTCGATGCCGAACAGATGCGTATAACTTTTCAGCAACACTTTGCCCGACTGTTCGGTAACCGCTTAGGCGGATCGTGGGTTGGACTTTAGTGCCTACCTCTACTCCCCATCCCGGGTCTCGACGACAGAGACAAAGAGTTGCGAAGAGCCATTAACTACTGTCGGAATACAGGAGGCAACGACTAACTGAACGAGGGATAAATTGCCTTGTTTTGATGGTGTGCCCTACGAGCTTTACGTTTACATTCTGGCAGCAGAACGGGATAATTCCCACTTCTGTGAGCCAAGGATCAGTGGCACTGTTGAGAAGGGACCCAAATAAATGTGACCATTTTAATAATTTTAGGCCTGCGCTTGCTAGCGGTTCTCAGGTATGGGAGGCGCAAACATTCGCCATCCCAGGTAGATCCATCAATGGCAACCACTACCTCATGTGATACATCATAGAACAGGTGGTTAAGAAACCAGGTCCATGCGTGATCCTGAACAATTTAGATCAATCGAAAGCTTTCGATAAGGTAGGCCAACGCTATCAGGCTGCCCACTCGAAGGCATATTACTTTGGATTCATTTGTCCTCTCGCATCCAGTTGTAAGTATTGACTCTCAAGCCAGTACTACACTTATTGGAGATGCTGGAGAGCATCCCACGTGCACTAGAATCTGATTGAACCACGTCATCAGACACCGACGACGTCATCATTTTGGTGTGTCAAACACCAAACACATCCAGATGATCGGCACAGCAATTTGGAAGTATATAAATAAAACAGAAACGACAATTAAAGAAGTGTAGATGGGCCTGCAGCAGGGCATTTACAGAGACAGGTCTATACCAGCTAACAGCATCGTATGAATGTCTTGAAGCGCCCACAGTCGTCTACGTAGGAGTCCGTCTCTAGAGCAAGTCTATCTGCATGGAACAGATAAGATCATAAGAGATGGGAAGGAACTCTTCCAGAGGTATTCCCTGGGTGATAATCGAAACTCACACCCAAGGTAGACGCTCAGCAGTATCGCAGTGAATCCATGGATGAAAAACTGCATGCTTATCAGCAAAAAATCATGCATGGATATGTTGCCAATAAGGTCCAGAATGAGAGTAATATAGATAAAGAAAGTAGTCTATCTTGGACCAACAACCGCTATATTGGCTCCCACTTTGAAGGATACGCTTTTGCAATCCAAGAACAGGAAATCAACACGAAATACCTGATTCACAAAATAGATAGGGATACAGGCAAAACACTGAAGATGTCACCCATGTTATAAGCAGTTGTCGAAAGATGTCATCGCGGTACTATCTACCTATGAGACATGATGTAGTGGCCAAAACACTGTACAATGCAATCCGTAGAAAAGATAGCCCCGATAATTAACACACTAAAAGCGACAGAAATGTGGAAGACTTACATATACATAATATAAAAGAGTACTGGTGGAATGTTCCACTAAAAACCTCAATAAAATGCAGGTATAAAAGACCAGATATGATATGGAACAGGGAAAAGAAGGCATAAACAGTAGTGGAAGTTAGCTGTCCAGCAGATGCCAATATAATATTAAAAATTAGCGAAAAGGAGAATATATATGCAGAACTGATGAGAAATCTGCAGATACTCCACCCTGATTATACCTTCAGATTTATGCCTATGATTATTGGAGTATTTGGGATATGTTAGAAACTGCCTCAATACAAATATTGAGAAGCTGGGCTTCACAGGAACAGAAAGTACACAACTTGTTAGGAAATTACAAGTACAATCCATTAATAGAACAGTAAAATATGTAAAACATTCCAAACATTTTGCACCTAATAATTGCATATACACATGTACAGATACTAAGCATATAAACATGCACACATATAACTCAAAACATCCACATCCACACATACAATACCATCCATATCTACACATGCATGCATGCAGACATGCATACAGATCTACCTAGTTGATGTTGTGTAAATTCCAATGAGAGAGACTTGTGCCTATGTTAGAAACCGACTCTCTCTCTATTGGCAGAAATTTGTGAAATTATAAAACCAGAAGAACATACATACATGATGGCTGCACACTCGTGTTTGAGCATTGCCAACGCCTGTTAAAATGCTAAAAAATGTGAGACACGAATGTGGCTCTTTAAACCATATATATATATATATATATATATATCATATATATATATATGCAAAATTAAATTAAGGGTTGTCATGTCTGAGAGACATGCGCCATATCCTCTGTAGAATAAGCTCAAAGATTCCAATGAATAGATCCGAGCATTTCATATCAACTAGAAATAGATTGACATACATATATATAAAATAAACATATGGAACAATCACATGGAATAATCTGTAACGAATGTAAGCACACATAGCTAGGTAGGTAAACAATTAAAGTTTAACTAGAACTTCAAATATAGATACCTTTTAAAATGATTAATCTCCTTTGTATATATCATAGGCAAATATATTTCACCAATTAATCAGTAAATCACAGTAGTTAAATACTGATTAAAGAAATATATACAAAGGAGATTGATCATTTTAAAAGGTATCTATATTTGAAGTTCTAGTTAAACTTTAATTGGTTACCTACCTAGCTATGTGTGCTTACATTCTTTACAGATTATTCCCTGTGATTGTTCTATATGTTTATTTTATATATATATATGTCAATCTATTTCTAGTGGATATATATATATATATATATATATATATATATATATATATATATATATATATGTTGTAGCTCTGGTTCATCTGAATCATTGAGCGCTTGCCACACATCTCGGAAGTTGTTTTTCGTTAATCCCTAAGCCGAAATACGATTCTCGCTAATTTATATTTGTATTAATCTCCAGAGTCTAGCTATTGACCAGTTAATTTTCTTGATTTTTTTAGTTGATTCTATTGACTGATGAATAGCTTATGTTAACTTATAACCATTCTGTTGAGAGCTTAATTCGTTTTGTGATGTTTTACATTCTTGCAATAATATACGCATACTGAATTCATCCGCCTAAAATAAGGGTTGCCTCCCTTGCCGAGCCCCACGTGGAGTCGATAACGATCATTCCTTAAATTAGCACTCAAACTAAAACCTGTTGAAAAAGTGGCTTCCTTGTTCAATCCTCTTACCAGAAGCCTAACATTATTTGTGTAAGCGGACAGTACTTCATTTAGGAGTCGCAGAAACCCAAATGCTGGATTTTACCAACCATCCAGGGGTCTGGGTAAATTTTCAATCACATATATTTTTATTTGTTTGACACGAAGTACTTGGTCGTTTTTATGGCTATGCGGATGATTGTTTAACCATCGTCTCAGTGTGTTTGGCCTTTAACGTATGTTGTAGCTCTGGTTCATCTGAATCATTGAGCGCTTGCCACACATCTCGGAAGTTGTTTGTCGTTAATTCCTAAGCCGAAATACGATTCTCGCTAATTTATATTTGTATTAATCTCCAGAGTCTAGCTATTGACCAGTTAATTTTCTTGATTTTTTTAGTTGATTCTATTGACTGATGAATAGCTTTTGTTAACTTATAACCATTCTGTTGAGAGCTTAATTCGTTTTGTGATGTTTTGCATTCTTGCAATAATATACGCATACTGAATTCATCCGCCTAAAGTAAGGGTTGCCTCCCTTGCCGAGCCCCATGTGGAGTCGGTAACGGTCATTCCTTAAATTAGCACTCGATCTAAAACCTGTTGAAAAAGTGGCTTCCTTGTTCAATCATCTTACCAGAAGCCTAACATTATTTGTGTAAGCGGACAGTACTTCATTTAGGAGTCGCAGAAACCCAAACGCTGGATTTTACCAATCATCCAGGAGTCTGGGTAAATTTTCAATCACATATATTTTTATTTGTTTGACACGAATTGCTTGGTCGTTTTTATGGCTATGCGGATGATTGTTTAACTATCGTCTCAGTGTGTTTGGCCTTTAACGTATGTTGTAGCTCTGGTTCATCTGAATCATTGAGCGCTTGCCACATATCCAGGAAGTTGTTTTTCGTTAATTCCTAAGCCGAAATACGATTCTCGCTAATTTATATTTGTAGTAATCTCCAGAGTCGAGCTATTGACCAGTTAATTTTCTTGATTTTTTTAGTTGATTCTATTGACTGATGAATAGCTTTTGTTAACTTTAAAACCTTCTGTTGAGAACTTAATTCGTTTTATGATATTTTGCAATTTTGCAATAATAATACACATACTGAATTCATCCGCCAAAAATAAGGGTTGCCTCCCTTGTCGAGCCTCACGTGGGCATTGGTAACGCTCAATCCTTGGCCTGGCACTTGAACTAAAAGCCTGTTGAAAAAGTGACTTCCTTGTTCAATCATCTTACCAAAAGCTTAACATTATTTGTCTAAGCGGGCAGTACTTGATTTAGGAGTCGCAGAAACCCAAATGCTGGATTTTCACCAACCATCCAGGGGTCCGGGTAAAGTTTTCAATCATATTTCTTTATTTGTTTGACCCGAATTACTTGGTCGTTTCTATGGCTGTGCGGATAATGGTTTAACCATCGTCTCAGTGTGTTTTGCCTTTTAACGTATGTTGTAGCTCTGGTTCGTTCGAACCTATTGAGCGCTTGCCACACATCTCGGAAGTTGTTTTTCGCTAATTTCCAATAGCCGAAATACGATTCTCGCTAATTTATATTTGTATATATATATATATATATATGGGAAAGTAAAAAAACAACATAGGAGTTAATGTTACGAAAGGTATTTGGTTCCCACTTATTGAGAATGGGGGTGTAGGTGCAACGTTTCTGGCATATGCCCTTCATCGGGAGAGTGGTGGAAAGGAGAAGGAGGAGGAAGTGGAAAAAATAGAAAAATAACACATGAGTTGGAAAATAAAAGTTAAAAACAAGTGGTGAAAAGATGAGGCGTGTAGAGGTGGTGGGTGGATGGAGGGGAAGGGAGAGGGCAGAAGGAAAAAAAGGGTCCGAGCGGAGAGAGCGGAATGTGGGTGCGTGTGCGTGTGTATAGGTGTACGTGTGTGTATGTATGCGTTGATGTAAGTGTGGGAGTCTGAGGGAGAGCGGGATTGCATGCTTGGCTTTTGGAAAACCATTGTGTACGTTGGGGTGGAGTGAATGTCTGTGTGTGTTCGCGTGTGCGTGTGGATAGGGGTTGGATGGGTGGGGGAAAGAGCGTGTGGAATCCGGGGGCGGAGTGGGGATACACACGTATGCGTGTGTGTTTATGTGTGGCGTGTATGCGTGGGAATGTGTGGTTGCGTGTGTGCGGAAATGGTGTAAGTGTTTCTGTAACTGAATTGTTTTCCGGTGTGTGGGTAGAAGGATGGCGAGGATCCAGGTGGTACTCTTCGTAGATATCCGAATATGGGATCAGAGTGATAAGGTCCGAGCAATTGGTGAGGAGGAAGTAGAAAGTTGTGAGGTGCGCACAACAGGAAACGGTCAAAATGGTCGAGGCAAGGGGAGGAGATGGCAGGGTGAAGTGGGCGAGAAAGGTGATAGTAGTAGGCGACTGGTAGTTAGCAGTTGTGGCCTGTATGTGTGTGTGTGTGTGTGGAGGTGCAGTGGACGGGAGAGGAGATGAATCGGTGCGAAAAGTTGAAGGAGAAGGGAGTGATGGTGTGTGAAGGGGGTTGTGTGTATATTAGTGGAGGTGTTAGTAGGAGGTATGTGTGGAGGTGTTGTTAGTAGTACGGGGGATAGAGAGAGAAGGTGTTAGGTACGTGTGAGTGAGTGTGTACATATTGGTGTGTGTGCGTGGTTTGGGTATGAGTGTGTGTGTGTGTAGTAGGGTGGGTGTTAGTTTATTAGTGTTGGGGTGGTCAAATAAGGGTGGGGGTTAGTGGTGGTAGTACGGGTGTGTGGTGGATGTGTATCGGTGTGTACATAGGTGTGGTTGGAGGAGTCCATAGATAAGGTTGGAGGAGGTGCAGCAGAAGGCATGCCGGACAGAGAGAGAGAGTGGCAGTTGGTACCCTCGAAGGTGGTGGTGTTGGTAATGTGGGGGCAGGTGTGGCAGCGGGATCTGGAGAAGGGAAGGGAACCGGGGGCGAACGGAGTTGGCTAGAGTGCTGTGGACGAGGAGGTGGCGGAGGTTGCGCGCACGTTTGAAGGAGGGGAGGGTGGGAGTGGGAATATGGTGTGGTGGAGGGGTCGGACTGGAGCCGTCGGAAGAGGCGGAGGATGGTTCGTTGGTGATGTAGGGTGGCGGGGTAGTAGGTGAGGGGGAAGGGGAGGTGGTGGGTGAGCGAGAGGTGAGGGCGGCAGATCAGTGGACTGCGCGGGCGCTGGTGACAGTAGCGTGGACGAGGGAGAGGGTAACCGCTCCGGGTGACATAGCTGACCAGAGAATGACCCTGAGTCTCAAAGTCAGCATCTCAGCTACAGAGGCGGTGGATCCGGAGGAGTTGGGAGTAAGGAATGGAGTGATTCGTGTGTGTAGGGAGGGAAGAGATGAAGTCAAGCTAGAAGTGGGAGTCCGTGGGTTTAAAGAAAACGGAGGTGATGAGGGAACGTTGGGAGGGGTCGGTGGTGACGGAAATGCGAAGAAATGGACGTGGGTGGTGGAGATAGAGTTGGTGAAGTGGAGGGAAGGGTGGAAGGAGCAGAAAAAGGAGAGAAAAGAGTCGAGCTGTTCTCGGATGAGGATCGTGTACCCGATGCGGTCGTCAATGTAACGACCTTACAGTTCGGGCATGGGACCGGTGTATTGGGCAAAGATTTGGGCCTCAACATGGCCGACGAAAGGTTGGCATAGTTGGGGCCCTTTCTTGTGCCCATGGCTACCCCAGTGACCTGCTGGTAAAATTCAGCCGAGAAGGAGAAGCAGTTAAGGGTAAGGACCAGCTCGGTGAGGCGGAAGAGGATGGAGGTCGAGGGGATGGAGGAGGGGCGAAGGTCGGGGTAATGTCGGATGGTGCGTAGGCCGTCGGTGTGGGGAATGACAGTATAGAGGGATTTAATGGTGAAGATGCAGGGGTGTGGGCCGGGTGGGAAGGTGAGGGAGTCAAAAAGGTGGAGGGCGTGGTTGGTGTCGGGATGTGGGAGGGGGCAGTGACGAGGGGGGCACGGATGGAGTCAAGAAAGGTGGAAATGTATTCGGTGGTTGTCGGATTTGGGGATCTTGGGCAGGAAGTAGATGGTGGGGGTGCGGTTGGTGCGGACGATGAGATGGGAGGCGGTGGGAAGGAGGAGGAGACCAGGTGTTGCATGGTGAAGGAAACTTGTTGTTGGTAGGTGGGGTGGGATTGGAAGGTAGGGGGCGGTAGAAGAGGGAGTTGCGGAGCTGCCTGAGTGCTTCAGCCGTGTAGAGGTCGCCGCGCCACAACACCACAGCGCCTCCCTTGTCCGCCGGTTTGATGATGATGTCGTCGCGGTTACGGAGGACCCGAGAGAGGTTGCTCCGTTTGGACCTATGGGCAGAAGTCAAAACGGTTTATGTGCTACGGTACGCGTCAACGAAGGCGTCCAGTGTGCTGAATTGTCCTCATGCCGGTAGTGGAGGGTTATGTGGAAGTGTGTGAGGGTGAGGTGGGGCTGGAGGCGTCTCGGGGAGAAGCTGGTGCGGGGAAGGTGTGAATGAGGCTTCTGGGCTTTGGTGGAGGTGAGGAAGTAGACGAGGTCGTGGTTGAGGTTATGGATGAAGAGGTTGATGGAGTGGGCGAGAAGGGGGTGACAGGTGGAGCGGAGGCGGAGGAGAGTGAGGGAGAGTTTGCGGATGGTGGAGAGAGAGGAGCGGAGAGAGGCACGCATGAGGAGACGCGAGGAGCGGGTGAGAATGTGTTGGGTGGAGAGTGAAGCGAGGGGGAGGTGTGGAAGTGGAGTCGGAAGCCGTGGGGGCCGCGGCTGGGGAAATGGATGTGGCTGGAATGCCGGGTCTTAGCGAAGAGGAGGTAAGAGAGTTGGAGAGCCGATTGGAGTTATCAGGGCGGGAGGAGCGGGTGATGAAGTGTTTGAGGTGGGCGTGGAATTCAGGCTAGGCATGGTGGGTGTCAAAGAAGAGGCGATGGTGAAAAAGCAAAGGGGACGGTGGAGGAGTGAAAAGGAGGGACTGTGGAAGGGATGAGAGGGGGTAATATGAAGGTGAAGTGAAACAAAGGGTGGTGAATGCAAAGAGGATAAATAGACACAGGTGAGGAATTGAGAACGAAGAAAAGATACAAAGAAACAAAAAAAAATCATAAACGAAAAATCGGAAACAAAAGGAGTCTGAAACAGAAAAGAGATTTTGAAAAAAGTCAAGAGGTTGGTCACGGCGAGTTCTATCGGGCTTGAGCCGCTGATAGAAATCTTACGGTAGAACACTGGTGGATCAGTGGTAATGTTAATCGAAGGTGGGTAATCCATATGGTGACGTAGATAGTTGTGTAAGCGTGGTGAAATATTTGGGAAAGTACTTCTGCTCCTAAGTTGAACGTTTCTATATTTCTTGTATATTCTATATATCATAGATAGAGTCACACTATGCGAGATATATAGAGTCATACTATGTGAAATAATATTAATATGTCACTCATAGAGGGTTTGAGGGTACATATGTTTGTTTTCCCATAGCTAGATCTATGCCATGCCTCATTGTAGAATTGAGTCTTCTGTTCGAAGAGAGTCTAGAATTGCGGTTATATACGTCGTTAATATATGTTAGTATAGATCTAGGGAGGTTAGACAGATTAATAACGTAGAAATGTTGTTCACAGGTCATAAGAATAGATTCGTTTTGTGCCATCAATTGGTCTTGAATTGCTACTTACTCTCGACCTCACGTGTCATTGAGCTATTCACACCTTACCCAAAATAATATTATATTTTGTCATATATACATTACGCATCAGTTCCTACGAAACTACAGCTGGTACACTTTAAAATTAGCACCCTGGACAAATTAACCCTTAGGCATTCGAACCGGCTGTGTCCGGCCGGAGTTCTCTCGCCTCTTTCAGTTCAGGCTGGCTGTAGGCGGCTACTCATGCTGATATTGGGTGTTGTTCTCGGGCGTAATAATATCAGGGTCTCATGGACTCAATATTGTCTTAGATAGTTAAGTAGGATGGACCTTTACTGTGAAAATATGGTGGTATATGTCTATAATCTAATCTGGCCGAGTTTACACTCGCAAATAAGAAGAACCAGGGCTGCTCCTAGGAACATTGGATTTAGTGTACTTCATATTTGTTTGGGTTGCTGAAGGTCAATAGTTCTCTTCTAACTCGATCGGGGGCGCCTTTCTATTGTCAATTTGCATTGATCATTTGCAAAGACGCATTGTTCTCAGAATCACTACACAAGTCTTTCAATGCGTGCAGCTGGAACTAAGCCACCTATTCATTTGGCAAGATCGCAACTCATTTCTACAGCTGAGTAAACTGGAACAACGTGAAATGAAGTGTCTTGCTCAAAGACACAACACATCCTTCGGTATCGAAGTCACAACCTTTTGATTTCAAGCCCAATGCTCTAACTACTAAGCCATGCGCCTTTACAATGGTAGATGTGGAGTGGTGTAAATGCTGGAAAGTTAAGGAAGACCTCTTAGAAACACTCACAGTTCAGGTCACTTTAAAAACGTCAGCATTTGAGGAAGATCTCTTAGAAACAACCATACTGCAGGAATACCAAGATAGATTTGTTTAGAAACAGTTACTTCCTCAGTCAAAACTAAGGTCACTCAATCATCTAAACCAATCCCACATACAGCTTGCCTTTACCATTATTAACAGTGACTCCAACACCACTACAGCTGCTTGCCTTCTCCTTCTACTAAACCCACCCCTTCTCCGTCTTCCCCTTCCTTACCATAGCCCTGGTATTAATACCATACCTATTCCTTGTCCCTCCCACTTCTTCTTCGTCGCCTCCTTCTCCTTCGTCTCCTTCTTCTTCTCCCCTCTCCCCCTTCTTCTTCTTCTTCTTCTTCTTCTTCTTCTTCTTCTTCTTCTTCTTCTTCTTCTTCTTCTTCTTCTTCTTCTTCTTCTTCTTCTTCTTCTTCTTCTTCTTGCTCCCCTTCCGATTCTCCCTCCACTACTACCAGTCGAAGCCTCCAATCGAAGGCATCAGTCGAAGCCAACAAGTTAAACTGCTACAACCTCTGTTGGTCACCACTAACAAAACTACGGACAAAAATATGAACTTTCCCCCCTAAATATGTATATAAAAACTAATTTTTTATTTTCCACTTTATCATTATTCGTGTAAATATGAAATTTAATTGCACTATACACTTATGTCGTGGAAGAAGCATATTAAGCTGAAACCGGTACAGGATTAAATGCGGAAATCCCTACTTTATGAATAAATGTTTTGATGTTATACTGAAAAAAACCTTTAGCATTTTCTACTGTATTTATCTCCTTTTTACTATTTGATTATACTTATCAATTCGCGTGTCACCTATCTGCATTCCATATATATATATATATATATATATATATATATATATATATATATATATACGGGGTTTAAAAACTTTTTTTGTATAGCAAACCATGTCAACCTTCTTTCCTGATTTATATATATATATGTTTATACATATATATAATTAGAGTATGGGGTTAACTGAACATTATGGTCTGTCGGTTGTGAACCAGATAAAAAGAAACGCTCAATTGGCAAGCTGGAGCATTATATATTAATAAAAGATAATCATCAGCGAAATATGTATAACTGCGTTTAATAAACCTGAATCAACAGAATATGGCCTCCGATCTTTTATTAATATATATATATGATGACTGCAACTCGATTAAGAATAATGCCATCGCTTGATACTTAAGTATGACCATCATGGACATGGCTTTTCAGTCATGCTAGGGATTTGCCTATGGCCAGAAATACTATGCAGCGCAAAAAGATGTCGCTCATCAACCGATGCCTGTGCATGAAGCTATGTGAAGCGACGAAAGGCTTTGCACGGAGCCAATCCTACTCTCTGAACTTCGAATGCATTTGACCAAAATGTAGAACTGGTGTACATCATTGGCAAGGTTTATATCAGAGTGACTTTCTCCTGGAGAGATGTCTTAATGAAGACTAGGAGTCTCTCGCTCCATAATATATAAATGTATATATATATATAGTGGTAGGACAATGGAAGGTAATATCTGTAGTGGTAGAACACTCAGTCCATGGGACGAGTTAGGTAGAAGTGGTTACACAACAGTTAGTTCACCATACCGAGAACAATTGTTTCTCCTTAGCGGATCTTCAGCTCGTAAATATATTCCGGTAGATTTGAAAGTAAAGATGGGAAGTGAGGGTACAAAGTAATTGGACAGTTTAATAAAATGGGATGAGATGAAACGAAAGGATACAGGTGACAGTGTAATAAAGTGGGATAAGATGAAATAAAAAGATAAAACAAAAAATATAAAACAAAGAGATAATGATAACAGACGGGTAATTAGGATTGGGGGTATTTTGAAAAGTGTAATCTTAATGGGTAGAGGTGAAGATTGATAGTGATGTTGACTATGAAGGGTGATTGATGCTGTATGCGAGGGAAGGGCTTTGAAGGGATGTGTCTTTAAAGAAGGAATACTTAATCGCCTAGGAAGTGCCGGTTATTCTTGCTTTCTAATGGTTGGTGGTGTCACTTTTGAAGTGTTAAAGAAAACTTGCGCTCGTACGTGATTAACAGTTAACTGTGGTAAGGAGGTGTTAATGCGGTTCGTTGGCACTAATTTTGCAGAGGCTATAAATCCGGGGAGTTGTATTGTTTACATGGATAATGAGGTTGCTGGATCGAATCTTGTTTATCTCGGTTTGTAATTCAAAAATTTACTAGCGGCTTTGTGCCTACAGAAAATTGTCCGCTCGATTTTGCTGTTTAGTAGCTTCTTGTTATACTGTAGAATATGGAGCAATTCCATATTGCGCAGTCCGCATTTTGACACCCCGTTCGTATAGGCTTTTGCATGCGATAATTTCAACCGGCTAATTTTATATCCTTGATTATTGTCCTTAAGCTGCCAGATTTTATTGGCCAGCGTTGTTGTGTTACTGGGTCTCCGGTTCTCTATGGAGTGCCGATGCACATACCATCGTTTTTTTAAGTTACTAGCCGTAGAACCTATGTAATACCACATCTGGTTGCCGGACTTAATAGTGCACAGATATACTATACTTGAATCCAGGCATCTATTCTGTAGTGGGTATTTATCCGGCAGGGGGCAGTTACATTTGGAGGCCTTCCTATGTGCAGGTTCCTCGTTATAGTTCGATTTGTGGTTTGAGATGGGCTGGGATACTGGTCTGTTTGTGTTTTGTTGTGACATATATTGACGGACAGCCGGTTGTGATGCTGTTATGCGGTTGTGTTTTGTATTTGATGTTGTGGTGATGATTGTGGACTACAGTTTTTAGAGTTTTTTACGTTCGCTGCAGTAGAGTAAGAGAGCTTAATAGTTTTTCTATTGAAGATTCTATGGTATTTATGTAGTTTAGGGATGTGCTTATCGATTAGATTAAAGAATATAGATTGAAGGTTGGTCTTTATAGAGGAGTTGAAAATTGGATTGAACCACAAATACCTCTTATTTTAGGATTTCCTGGAGTTTCCGGAGGTTCCCATGCTCGTATTCTGTTCAGCTATTATATGTGTCTGTTGTTTATTCTTATGTCGGGTCCTATATCTTTTATTGCTATTAGGGCGGGTGGCATAGTTGTCGCTGGGTTTGTATTTGTTGCTGTCGTCGCTATCGTGTATGTATTTGAGCCCATCTTTGTCGCCTGCCTTACGTAAATCTGTTTGTGTGTTCCTTAAATATTTTTAGATTAGAAGACAGGCGGCATATTCTAAGGGATATACTGCGTGCTATTGATTTAACTATGCAGCGTGGATTGTTGGAGTTATAACTAATGTAGGTTAGGTTTTCATTATTTTTATAGAATGGCTCAATTAGTACCATGTTTTAATTAAGTGTTACCTCTAGGAAGTTTGATTTTTTAAAATTTTGCTTGATGTTTTTCCGTAAACTTTCCATGCTTTGATTGTTCGTGTTTTTAGCGCATCGTCTCTTTAAATTCCTCCTTGGAGTTTACTGAATTCCTTATGTATGTTGTGGGCTATATATAAACTCCTACTATGTCCGTGACTGAGTCGCTAGACCCAATAGTAATGTCAAAGGTATTTTGTTTATCTCATCGTTCCCAGTAATGATTCTCGAACTTAAAGATAGTTCTCCTAGCAGCTAGTATTATTCTAATTTCACCCATAGTTAGGTTTGAATTTTTCAGGGCAAAATCTAGTGCCTTATTTGGGATGACTGGAGATATGGATGAGTAATAATAATTAATGTCGAACTGTAGTAAATTAGATGTTTCCTTATTGTCTATTTTGTTTAATCAGTCGACACCCTCGCTAGTTCTACACCATACTTTTATTCTTAGTTTATCTTTGATTTGTGCTATTACCCTATCTAGTATATGTTTGCTAATTCTACCTATATCGGATTTTGATGGGCATATCAGTCTAATTGTAGGGTTCGTTTCGAAGTTATTTTTGTGATTTTTCAGGTTAAAAGTGGGACTCCATCGAGTAGAGGCTCTGTTCTATCAGTAAGTTCTAGTTTTTTCAATATAGTAAGCCCGTCATTGTTGATATTCTCAAATGTAGCTTCAAGGGTTTTCCTATATTTTTTGTGTAGTTTACGCCATATAAAGCTGTTGTAGGTGTCTAGGCTCATGGTGTATACGTTCGATGTTTTGTCCGCTTTAATGTTGCATTAGTCTGGTGTGTCTAAAAACCGCTATTCGCAGTATAGTGCAGCACCCGACTTTCATTACACTTGACACCCGACCAAATATATATTCAAAGCATATATATATCAGGATAGAACCAGATTGAAACTCGTTAGACCATTACTCTACAGAGTACACGATACTTGGGGTAGTAGAGTATGACTCTATTATAATGAGGCAGTATCCGAGGACTGAGCTCTTGCCTTTTCAACAACTAGTTCGAGAGACTAGAGCTCGCTAACTAGCTGAGATATGGTTCCGAGGCCTTATTATATATATATATATAATTGCCGTATATTCCAGCGTTCAAGTCGACACTTTGAGCCTAAACATATCTCTCCAAAACCAGGAGTCGACTTGTCACCCGAATATAAAATGGGAACCTTTACCACTGAAGGTTAAACAGGAAACTGGCTGCTTAACACTTGTTGTATACCACTTACCATAACTCTAACATCCCACCACAATTATTTCCTACTGAATCTCATATTGGTTAGGTCTGTTTAACGTAGAGATTATAATAATATCAATGACTTTCCGTAGCGATATAGGGTTAGTTACCAGTGTTCCGTTAAGTATATATATATATATATATATATATATATATATATATATACAGAGAGAGAGAGAAGAGAGAGAGAGAGAGAGAGAGAGAGGGAGAGAGAGAGAGAGAGAGAGAGAGAGAGAGAGAGAGAGAGAGAGAGACAAAGAGAGCGAGAGAGAGAGGCAGAGGGAGAGAGAGACATAGTGAGAGACATAGAGAGATGGAGAGGAGACAGAAAAGGAGAATGGAAGAGAGTTGGTGGTGTTGCGTATATATATATATATATATATATATATATATATATATATATATATATATATATACAATATATTAATAAATGGAAACTATATTTATAAAACCATAATTATTTTATTATATATATTTCAAGGGCGACCAAGGCAAATTATGGTTCGCTTTCATCAGATAAAATACAGATTTGTTTTATAAATAAATATTGACATACCCGGAAAAAAGACAACCTCAACGGTTGAAATTCGCTGGATAGTGGGGATACTTGAGGGTTGTACAAATTAGTGAATGAGTATGCAAATGAGTGTCGGAAAAATTGATTTAAATAAACCGTTGTTCTTTTCAATTTTTCCGACACTCATTTGCATACTCACTCACTAATTTTTTATCACCCTCAAGAATCTCCACTATCCAGCGAATTTCAACCGTTGAGGTTGTCTTTTTTCCGGGTATGTCAATATTTATTTATAAAACAAATCTGTATTTTATCTGATGAAAGCGCACCATAATTTGCCTTGGTCGCCCTTGAAATATATATAATAAAATAAATATGGTTTTATAAATATAGTTTCCACTTATTAATATATTGTGTATTTACTCCACTAATTTGTTGAGTGCTTTATATTAGTTATAAAAATGATTAGGCTTGTTAAATCCCAACAAATTAAATATAACTTCTGCATATATTTAGCTCATTTATTGTTGAGCGCTTTAAATTATAACTGATTAAAAATGGATATCTTCTTCTCGAAAATACATACCTTTACCTAGGAATAAGGACTTTCTAAAAGAACTTACCGAAAAATCGGACTCGTTTATAAGAAGACTTAGATGGCGTGCTTTTCATTTCGATAAAAAATCTGATGGAAAAGAAAATATTTCCAATCTTGATAGAATCTTCAAATCCAAAAAGAAACCACCTTCCAACAAATTATTAATGGAATTTGAAAATGAGATTATTTCTATCATACAAAACATTACATTTAAGAAAAAACATTTTGTAGGCCAGGATTACCTCAAAAGTCTCAAAAATAATATAGAAAACTTTGAAAAAACGGAAAAAAATTCTTGTTAAATCAGATAAAACCAACAATCTTTATGGAATGCAAAAGGATGATTATAATAATCTTATATTGAAGGAATTAATGAAAAATTACAAAAGAGCAACCAATGATGACCTTGAACGTCTAAATACTGAAGCTTCTTATATAATGCAGGAATTAGGCATCGAAAATAGGTCTCAACCCTTCATACCTAGGAAACCAAAAATTAATTTGAAGGACCATAAAATAAATTTTGAAATTGAATTACCAGTTAGACTGATTGCACCATTTAAATTGGAGCTTAGCATACTTAGCAAAAATATCTTAGATAGAATCATACCACAACTTAAGGAAACATCTTATTTAAAATTATGGAATGGGACTAATGAAGTTATTGACTGGTTTAAGGACATTAAATATAAGCATAACAATAAATTCATTCAATTGGATATTGCTAACTATTACTCATCTATCACTCCTAATTTACTTAATAAAGCCCTTACTTATGCATTTAAATATACTGATTTATCTAGCGATGAAATGCACATCATCTTAACTGCACGTAAAAGCTTAATTAAATTTAGCAACCACCTTTGGACTAAAGCAGATAGGGATAACAATTTCGATATCACTATAGGGTCATCGGACTCGGCGCAGTTAACGGATCTTGTGGGGCTTTTTATTAACAACACTTTACATAGGAAAATACCTGAGATAACCGCTGGTTTATATCGTGACGATATGCTATTGCTTATTGAAAATAATAATAATTGTGAAATCAACTGGAAAAGGAAACTAATTATACAATTTTTTAATAACCTTAATCTTAAAGTAGAAGTAGAGAATAATTATAAAATAGTTAACTTTTTAGATGTAACTTTAAACCTTAATACTGGTCTTTATTACCCTTTTCATAAAATCAATGAGAATTTAAACTATGTTAACTTTAATTCCAATCACCCGAGATCCGTTAAAAACACTATTGTAAATTCTGTGCAGCAACGCATCTCTAGAATCTCAGCGAATAAAAATATATTTGAAGATAAGGCACACTATTATAACGATGCTTTAAGTAGAGCAGGCTATAATAATTGTTTCTATTTTAGGCACAAGGCCAGCAATTACACAGTACATTACTGGTACTTTATTTTATCGACCCCGTAAGGATGAAAGGCAAAGTTGACCTCGGCGAGATTTGAACTCAGAATAGCAAGGACCGTAACTCTATGCGTCAAAGCATGGTGTCCGACTCTCTACCGATTGATAATAAGTATGTGCCAATTAACCCTAACTATAATTATAATTATAATAGGAAAGCTTGCAATAACTCGAAAATCAAAAGAAGAAATAGAACTAGAAATATATTATGGTTCGCTCCCCTTTCTCATTAAGTATTAAAACTCCAATTGCTAAACTATTTTTTAAAGCTTTAGATAACTGTTTTCCTAAGACGCACATGTATTACTCAATCTTTAATAGACATACTATTAAATTATCATACTCTACCACTATGAATTTAGCGCAGGATATTAATAGAATTAATAATAGAAACTTAAACCTTAACCAGAATAGCATTAATACCTCTACCAATATCCAATATAATGATATAGCTCCCAATAATATAAATTCCGATAAATGTAATTGTAGAAATAAATCTAAATGTCCTTTAAATAATTACTGTTTAGTTAAAAATATATTATACTATTGTAACGTCAAAACCAAAGATAATTCCTTCAACTATGTCGGCTCTACTTCGACAGACTTCAAATCTCGTTTCAATAACCATAAATGTTCCTTTACGAATATTAACAAGAAATCTTCAACTTCTCTATCCAACTTATTATGGAATTTAAAATCCAAGAATATAAAATACTCTTTATTTTGGAAAATTGTCTCCAAAGCACCATGCTACACAGGTTTATCCAAATTTTGTAGTCTTTATGTAGAGGAAATATTCTATATACTAAAATCTAAGAGCTCTGTTAATTTGCGGAATAATTTATTTTGTTCTTGTAAACATCGGTTAAACTCATCTTTTAGATATATATATATAAAATGTAATATATGTTCATTCTTCCTTACATAACGTTTTTCTCCACCCAAACACCTATAATCTCTTCCCTCAGATTATATAGATTCTAACCTTCCTAAATATATAAAGTACACTTATTAATTTTTATTTTTATTTACTCCTTAAAACCAATACTTATATCATCGCACTCTCCAGAAATTCTGTTATGAAAATATTTTGAAAAATTCTAAAACTTTCCTTCGAAACACCTCCTGGAAATTTTTGTAAAATTTCTGAAAGGTACTTTTGAATGATATGAATTTCCATTACCCCTACATATTCTAAACACGCTTAATACTTATGTATTTTCTTATATATCCAAATATTTTTAATACTTATGTATTTTTATATATATCCAATCATTTTTATACATATGTGCAATAATTATGTCTTATATAATAATCATATCTTAATTATATTTTAAGATGAATTTTTATAAATTCTTATAACTTTCGTAGTGATTTTTATCTATCCTTGAATCATTTGGGTTATAAAAATAATCCATTTTTAACTTCCTTTAAACCTCCTTCTTGTTTTTATTATCTCAATGTTTATAGTCTTAATTTATAGTCGAAACTGTAAACTGTTTTAATATATACTCCTAATTAAATAATTTTTCCATTCTAAACTCTTGTAAATCTTCATAAATGTTTAAGATTTGACTTACAACTATTAATAAACACTGGCTAAATATAATTTTGCCAAACTTACTTTAATCAATTAAACTATACTTAGTTTTTTTTCCAATGCAAAATATTATACATTTTATAAGCTATAACATAAAATACCCATCTAAACATATATAGTATTAATACATCTTAATAAATTTTAAATACTTCTTTTTGTAATATATCTTATTGTAACTATTTAAATTTTAATTAAATTCTAATTAAATTTTAATTAAATTTCTGGTTAAATTTTTAACTAAATTATAACAATACTCTTTTGTAAAGTTTTCGTATCAATAATTTAACTTAATTTTTTAACTTTACCTTTATAAGTAATATAAACACAACATAACGACGAATAATATATTTACATTCTGACTAATCATCTATATAAATTTATTTCTTCTCTCACTTCGCCCTTCTTTCTCTTTCCTCTCCCTCCCTCTCACTACTTTTTCTCTCTCTTATTCCAATACTTTTTCAACATTCTTTTCTCTCTCCCGCACAATACTTTTTTCTTTCTCTCTCCATCTCAATTATTTGTTCTTTCCTTCACTCTCTCCCAATATTATATCTTTTCTCTTTTTCTCTTTTTCTTCTATCTCTCTCTTTATCTATTCTCTTTATCTCTCTCCCTCTCAATTTTTTGTCTCTCTCCTTTTTACATCTATCTTGTCTCTCTCCCTATTACATCTATTTTCTTCCAGCAGTTTAATTTAAATTAACCGTTGTTTTTTTCAATTTTACCGACACTCATTTGCATACTCACTCACTAATTTTTTATCACCCTCATGTATCTCCACTATCCAGCGAATTTCAACCGTTGAGGTTGTCTTTTTTCCGGGTATGTCAATATTTATTTATAAGATAATCTGTATTTTATCTGATGAAAGCGCACCATAATTTGCCTTGGTCGCCCTTGAAATATATATAATAAAATAAATATGGTTTTATAAATATAGTTTCCACTTATTAATATATTGTGTATTTACTCTACTAACTTGTTGAGTGCTTTATATCAGTTATAAAAATGTTTACGCTTGCTAAATCCCAACAAATTAAATATAACCTCTGCATATATATATATATATATATATATATATATATATATATATATATATATATATAAGAGAGTATTGAAGTTTGCTTGAAGCATTGTGATTTACCTTAATATATATATATATATATATATATATATATATATATATATGAGTGTGTGTGTATATATAAGTGTGTGTGTATATGTGTGTGTGCGTCTATGACCAGTGCATATAGATCACAGACACCCACGTATATATATACACACACATACATATATATATGTATACACACACACATTTATATATATACATACACACACGTTTATATATGTGCCTTCCAGTTTCATTTCACATTATATACATATCTGTGTATATTTTGATTATCTAAAAATTATTTTGAAGTGAATAGGATTTAAAAAGTACATTAATATATTTTTTTTCAGAAATTTGTCAGTCAATATGATTTCAAAAATACTAGTTGTTTGTACTTTACGTTCTATATTTCAGTTTTCGGCACTACAACGGAATTGGCTGTCAGAAGTGAAAGTAGAAAAATGTGACGTCATTCGTCAACCTTCGTTTATTTCCGTATCACCACGCGTTTATTTATGTTTATTTACGTTTAGCGTAATCGATTTGTTTTCGATTTGTTTTCAAATGAAAATATATTTGTTTAGTTAAATATTTATTTAGTTAATATATTTATTTAGTTAAATATAGTTATCAAATTTGAAAACAAATTTATTTCCGTATCCCCACGCGTTTATTTCATAATCATGGTTATCAAATTAGAAAACAAATATTTATGAAGAAATGTTGGAAATTTTCACCACGTCTTTATTTCATAGTCATGGTTATCAAATTAGAAAACAAATAAGTTTATAAATAAATATATGTTCATTTATATTTTCATAGTCATGGTTATCAAATTTGTTTCACCAACCTTATACATTTATGAAGAAATGTTTCAAAAGCATGGATACGTATGACGAATATGCTCCAATAATTTTTGGAAAATTTCACCCTTAAATTCATACCGCCACATGAATTCAATTAGATGGGATTGAAGCAAATTTCTGGCTGTTCTGTTTTCTCTTTTATTCCTATTCTTTACATGTTTCCATAAGCATTCTATGTGGTTAGTTGTGGCAAATGTTACAGGATTAACAAAATTGATGGAATGATTTATCGTATTATAGGAGCGCCAGAGGTCAGAAATTATTGTCGTACCAGGCAATATACGATCTTGTATAATGGCTAAAAGCGTGTCTGCTGTCCGGTCTCCCACTGCAACTAAAAAACATCTTCTGGTATCTCTCTCCAAAGCACCAAAGACCCACTGTGTTTTAACCTGATGGGCAACATTGTATTTCCTTCTCACGAAGGCGCTTTCGTCAATCTCGACAATTCGGTTTGGCCCACCAAGTTTAATGTTTTGTGCCACATAATATTCTGCACATACATCACGGCAAAATTTCGCCAATCTGCTACGGCTACATTCGCGATACGAGATTCCTGTGAAATCACCTTGGCTAAATCTTCATTTGCCCAATAATACAATATGTCAATTATTTGGTAACACTTCAATTTACTATTTTCTAGAAATGTGCTTTTTCTAATAGACACCATTTTTTCTACATGGCCTTCCACATGACCAGATAATTCCATCTGACACATTTTTTTTCGCTACTTCCATCATGCGTTCACCACATGAAGGGCAGACCTTTTCAGTATTCAGAATTCCATGATGTTTCAACCAATTAATGCTATCTGCTGTAGTAGAGGTAGCGATGGAAATATCGCGATGATTAATTTCATTTACGCTGTGGTATAATGAAGAATTCATTATATTTTTCAAGTTGCAAATATGTGTATTATCCCAAAGTGAAAAACCAAGTTTTGCATGAACGTGGTGATTTCAAAGTTTATTTATTTACACGTGGTGGTCGTGGTGGTGGTGCTGATTGGTGGGATTGTGTGAGAGTCTGGATTGGTGGTGCTGATTGGTATTCTCTGTATGTTTAACGTAATCGATTTGTTTTCAAATGTACTCACTTTACTGTATCCATGCTTTTGAAACATTATTGAACATATTATTGGAACAGATACATATTCTTCATAAATGTATAAGGTTGGTGAAAAAAAAGAACATATATTTATTTATAAACTTAACTTCATTTGTTTTCTAATTTGATATACAGAGAGAAATAAATATATTTTCATTTGAAAACAAATCGAAAACAAATCGATTACGCTAAACGTAAATAAACATAAATAAACGCGTGGTGATACGGAAATAAACGAAGGTTGACGAATGACGTCACATTTTTCTACTTTCACTTCTGACAGCCAATTCCGTTGTAGTGCCCAGCTTTCTTTAAGCAGACAATTAAACAGACGATGTTTCAGTTACCCCCCCAAAAAAAATTCTTCAAGTGAATATGTACTGAAAAATACGAGTTATTTTTACAGTAAATGTTTATATTTTTAGTTTTGTTAAAT
>OZ024741.1:315061836-315116836 GCA_964016885.1 Eledone cirrhosa | reverse complement strand
ATCCCTAGGTCTTTCTTTTCTATCTTAGAGAAAAATTCCCCCCCTTCTCATAAATACCATAGTATTTTTAATAAAAATGTTATTAAACTTTCATTCTCTACCACCCCTAATATTAGTTCTCATTTAGCTAGCACTAACAATAGGAAAATTAGGGATGGATTCTCCTCTCTACATACTACTAGTCTGAACAGATCTGGAAATGCATTACCACCAGAACAGACCTTATCTAATAGCAATCCTACGTGTAATGCATCACCACTTGAGCCAACTAATAACACCCGGAAGTGTAATTGTAGAGTGAGTGCTAACTGCCCTTTAAACGGTAACTGCCTCTCTAAGAACATTGTCTATGCTTGCGTAGTAATAACTAATTCCTCTAATAGAACTTATATAGGCTCTACTTCTAACACTTTTAAGACTAGGTTTAATTCTCATATCTCTAATTTCAAACATGTTAAGTTTAAGAATTCTACTTCTTTAGCACATTATATCTGGGATCTTAAGGGGGCTAATATACCATATAGCCTTAACTGGCGTTTAGTAGCACGCTCTAATAACCTTTCTACACATACTAAATTTTGTAATCTCTGTATCCTCGAGACACTCTATAATTTTCTCTAGCGAATCCTTACTTAATAGAAAGTCTGAGATATTCTCTTCTTGCCCCCACGCTATTTCTAATTCTTACTTTTATTATAAACCTAAAGGTTCTAGTAGTACAAATTGTATCCATTAGCTGATATATTCCATTACTTATTTTTTAGTTTAGGTTCTTTTTGTTTACCACCATTATTATCATCATTATTATCATTGGTTTTTGACAACTCTTTATTCTAGCTCTCATAATCTTTTGGCTACTATACCATAATCTATCTTCTTAAGCATTAAATTTTCACTATTAACACCTTATGAGTATATATCGGATTATATATTTTACATTATTTTATTTTATTTTATTTTATTTTATTTTATTTTATTTTATTTTATTTTTATTTTTATTTGGATTCTTCTTTGGATAAACCCCCCCCCCTCCCCACCTCCCCCCACGCGCACATAAACTTATTGTCAACCCCTCCAAATAGATTATGATTATATTTAATCCCCCCTCTTTTACGCTCCTTTCTATTATTTAATATAGTATATTGACTATTATTTTATGCCCCTTTGTATTCTCCATATATTTCTTTATTTCTGTCCCTATTAGCCTACCATAATTCTGCTTAAGTCAGTTTTTTAGATATCGTTATGTATATGATAGTAGAAAATTTCATTCCTTTTTGTAAATATTTGTAACGAAATATTAACGTTTATAAACTTTGATTACTTAAACCATAGCTAATATTATATTGCCTTATTGGATATTTTAAATATTTTTAATATTAATTTATCAAATAGGGTTTTCGAGTCATTTACCGGGGTTATTTCCTAAGTTTTTACTTAACTGCATGTGAGACCTAAATGTATACTTTTGTTTTTGTTTTTTAATTTCCGGTTGATTCTATTTATTTATTTTATTTTATTTTATATTTTATTTGTAATACTACTGTGCATTATATTTACTGTCTGGCCCTTACTCACTCATCCACATATATGTATGTTTACCAACCTTGTAGTTATAAGTAATTATATATTATATTATGTTAATTATTTTATATTATATTGTATTTGTTATTGTAATATCGATCCTTATTACTTACCGTTGATTATATGTAACATTGTGATATGTTAAACTTTATATATCATGTAAGATGTTTATATTTTTGTACCATCATAATTTTTGGGTATTGTACAATTTATTTTTCCTCACCTACTCTGTAACTCTATATGAATTGATTTGTTAACTTGAATGCCATTATATATTGTATATTATACATGTTATTATATTATTATTATAGTATTATTGTGACATCTATATTGTTTGTGCAAATTAACCGGAGATTATCTATTCTATTATATTATATTATATAGTATATAATTGTATAGTTTATTATATATTATATGTGCTACTTATAATAATATTATATTATTACCTCATGTATATTGGGTATATGTATTATTATTATTATTATTATTTTTATTCCTATCATGCTTATTTATATTTAAACTCTTAATAAGGTTTAATTTGTGCTGTTGAAGATGGATATGTGTATTGATGTACGTGTATGTGTGCGTACGTGTGCGTACATATGTATATTGTACCTTTTGATTTTTATTGTAATTTTAATATCGGTAAAGGTATATTATATTATATTATATTGTATTATATATAATTCCTGCTCTATATAACCACCTTTGTTTAGCTCTAGGTTTTTTTTTGCTTTGGACTATATTTGTAATATGGTTCTAAATGTTATACACCTCCTTAGTGATTTTTATTATATATTTTTATTATATATATTTACCCATAATCTTGCAATACTTTAGTGTATGTACACTCCATATTCTTCTTGTTGTTTTAATTGCCCTGATGAGTCCTTAATAGGACGAAACATTGTTGGCTAATAAAGACTTTTGATGTATTGAAGGCTTCTTTGTTTTACTTTCATAATTCTTCGGCTCTGTTTAATTACCTTGAGCTATACCTTTTCCTGTCATTTCTATAATACGAAGAGGGTGTTTAACTCCAACACGCTCCAGTATTTTAACCCTTATATATATATATATATATATATATATATATATATATATATATATATATAATATTAGTGTAGATATTATAGTTATAAAATTAATGGTATATTGATTCACTGAATTATCCATACTATCTGAAAAAACTACGGTAGGTTCCCCACGAAACAAAACTGCCTGAAAGTCAAAATGTATCGCCATGTAATGCTGATAAACTGAGGATAAGGACATTTTAGGTTTTTAAAATTACCGCGTATCAAGTAACGGTGTGGTAGCATGTTGTTTACTAATGAAACAGTTCAGTTAAATCATTTTGTTAATTGTAAAATAAATTTTACAAATTGTACTTTCTTCACAAGTATTTTTATTTTACAACTATTTAGTGTTTATTTCCATGTTTTATATTTTATGCAAATAAACAACGGCAAGCATATCTACAGCTGGAGAGATGGTAATGTCTTATATTTGGATTGTCGTCTCACCCGGCCTATATAGGACTAAACCTGAATTTCACCTCAGAATTTGATGGGTCGACCTATGCACCGCATCAACCTTTACACCGGCATATACGGCATATATATATATAAATGCATTTATGTATGTACGTATATATATATATATATATATATATATATATATATATATATATATATATATATAAGTATTGAAGTTTCCGTTGAAAATTGAAAAAGTCATAGGAGTGAAGAGTGATCTATGTAAGTTACAGAGCTAAATTTAATGTATAATAAACAATACAATATAATTACCTCATTACCAGAGGTTTCCCGAATAAGACGAATACAAGAAACGTCCTCATTCGTTCGTCAGACAAGGCAATTTAAAACATAGTGAAATATTTGAAAAATCTCCTCAAGAAAGGCAAAAGTTTAACGGGCGAAAATATATATATATATATATATATATATAAATAAAAGTAATGCAAGAGATATATGAAAATAAAATAAGGAAATATAGTAAGCGTATGTGTATAAATGTGTGTATATGCACCTACAAATGTACATATGTGTGTATGTACAAATGCATGTGTATAGTAAAAAAATGTGTGCGTAAGTACATATATGAGGGCAAGCATATCAGTGTATGTGTGACCAGAAATACGTATATAATATATGTTGAAAAATGAAATTGTATGATAATAGAGTTAACGTACATTCAGACTCAGGGACTAAGGATTGAAATATATACACATACAAGTATGAAAGCACGCGTATAAACACACACACACGCGCAACCACATACATGCAAGTGATATATACAGGGAAGGGAGTGTATCAGTCAAAGCAGTGTCAACCTGAAGGTCGATACATATATAAAACATATAAAATATGAAAATGAAAAAATGAAAAAATATATTAGAATAAAAAAATGTAATCAAAGGAAAGTAACAGGGAGGGGTTATCAATTATAAAGTAACACTAGAAAAAATAGAAAACATACATAGGTTCGTACATACACATATATATATAAAAATATAAATTCAAAATATTAACAAAATAGATATTCTTGTGATCAAGTATATTTTATTATACATATTTCAGAGGTACTGAGTTAACGTCAACAGTACGTCCTCATCAGATAAAATAAGATGATGCATGACATACCCTGACATAGTAGATGGTTAAGATTCAGTCATGGTAGTGAGTAATATATGTCAAAACTCAATATTTATATACCTTAATATTGAGAACATGAGAAAAATATATAATACATACGATAGAGATTTATTCATTGAATCTTGTTTAACTTTTAAATATAAACATATATATATAAATACGTACAGACAAAAGCACATACATGAGTACATACATACAAAAGCTCGCATACATACAGACGAAGCACATATATATACATACATGTACATCTAATCACACGCACGCACGCGACCATATATATATATATACATATATATATATACATATATATATATATACATATATATATATATATATATATATACATATATCTATATACACACACACACATATATATATAAGTATTTAAAAAACATAGATATAAAAACACACATACACACACACATATACACATACACGCGCACATACGAATGCATTCGTATACATATACAAACACGTATACACACACATCCACACTCACGCGCAAAGATACAATATAAAAACCAGCCGTATGAATAACTGAGTACAAATTATACGCAAGTAAACATACATAAAATCGTCTGAGGGACAACAAAATATATCTGGAGTTGAAAACGCAAGTGAAATGTGTTATCAGGTAGTGAAAGAAAAGGGGGAAGTAAAATATGTAAAATTGTGAAGATATAAAGTAAGTGAATCAAAAAGCAGTGGGGGGCGGGGGGGGGGGGGGGGTTGTCTCTGGTGGATGTGAAGTAAAAATAAAGTTTAAAATAAAAATAAAAGTAAATCAGAAAGAGGAGTCCGTAAAGCGGGTAATTTAAGGATTTGCCGCCCGTTCGATCCAGCCCCACCGACTCGAGCTGGGAAGGGAAGCCCGCACCATCCAACCCATGCTTTATGACCTCGTTGAGGGCAGCATGGCGTGGAAGGCAGCCGGCACTGTGGCGACAGGAAAATGGGTGGAGGCTGAAAGAGCCCACGGTGGCTCCGCAGCGACATTGTTCACGCAGATATGATGCCTATTCACAAACTTTCAGCAAATTTTAAAAATATTAAGACACATCGACTCCAGTGCGTTACTACATTATGCATGTATATGATAGTGCACATACTTAAATATGGAATGTTACGCGATTCCCCACCACCTCACCCACAGCCCCTTCGGACGAGATGGAGAAGGCGTTTCCCCGGGAGACGGCAAGGGAGACGCGCTGGAAAAGCCTGTCCAATCGCGGTGTTCACACATGCGGCTGGCCAGCTCAGCGCCTATGGTGGTGAGTAGGGAGGTAGCCCTAGGGCCGAGGACACCAGAAGTCTCCACTGCCAGGGGTACAACAGCAAACCTGTCGGAGAGCGACCGATATTTGAGGAGTTTGGCCTCCTCAGCCTGACATGCAGCAGAACATGACTTAGTCGCAAACTGCACCAGGTTGCGGCTGCAGAAAGTGTCGGTGCAATTAGCATCCCAGACGAGGGGTTTGCCACCGCGGAACGGGAAGATGGTCATGCCACCTGGCCTTTTGCCGCCCGTTCGGTCCAGCCTCACCGGCTCGAGCGGGGAAGGGAAGCCCGCAGCGTCCAAGCCATGCTTTATGACCTCGTTGAGGGCAGCCGGCACTGTGGCGACAGGAAAACGGGTGGAGGCCGAAAGAGCCCACGGTGGCTCCGCAGCGACATTGTTCACGAAGATATGATGCCTATTCACAAACTTTCAGCAAATTTCAAAAATATTAAGACACCCTAATGTGTGTTAAACCCCCTATAGTGAATATTTTGGCCAATAAATGGAACAATATTTCACGAACTCCTCCCAGGCTTTTGGAGATAGACCCCATAACCATATATATTTTGAAACTACATTGACCAGGGAACTTGGTAAGTATACTTCATTTTAGTCAAAGGGTTCCTCGGGGGCACAAAACCCGCGCTGAAAATGTTTTCCCATCGATTTATATGAAATTTAAACAATAGGTAAATGACTAGATATGATGCCTATTCAAAAAGCTTTGAATTGATATTTTGAAAAAAATGATTTACGAAAAACAAAATAAGAATAAAATTTAATAATGCAATTATTATATACCCGCGGGTAATTCAGCTCGTATATATATATATATATATATATATATATATATGTGTGTGTGTGTGTGTGTAGATACATTTATTTATATTTATATTCAATCGAAGGTATCCGGTGAAAGTATGGAAGAAAATACAAATGTAGGCTGTAAATATCACGTTTAAATATAGACATGACTTCTACAGTACAAGAACTATTTCATTCAAAAGTAATCAACGAGAAAGCCGGTTGCTGATGATTTCTTTGGATGAAAATGTGCTAGTCCTATAGAAACGATTTCTATATTAAACATCATATTTACACACACAAACACACACACACACACACAAACACACATACAAACCTACACACACACACACACACACATTCTCACACACACATTCTCACACACACACACACGTATATATATATATATATATATATATATATATGTGCCCGCGCGTGTGTGTGTATAGTAAATGCGTAAAAGCTTTATGATATACCTCGGCAATTGTCACCAATAAAACCTGCATCACATCCATCTGAACATATTCCATTTCGATTGTCACAGTTAATGTTATCGATACAATGGCATGTCTGATTACAAGCAACACCAAACATTCCTACTCGGCATTCTGAAAATATCGATATTTATGATAATGTTGAAGATAACAATAATTACATACAGATATCAATGATACAATTATATACAACATTTCAAGATTAGATTGGTCTTGTGATAAACAAATGAGCTTGTATACTTATTCAATATTATATCGATCCTCTATAATATATACATGGATTTTTAGTTCATTTAAATGTAATGTTAAAAACGTTATGTATTAAACAAACAATATTATAAGAAAAATAACATATATAATCATTCAAAATCTTACCATATTCTATCAGTTATTACGATATGTATTTGCGACATCCTTACATTTAAATAAACACACACAGACATAGACACACATGCACACACACACACACACACACACACACACACACATACACCCCCCCCCCCCCCCCACATACACCCCCCACACACACACCCACACCCACACACAAACACATATATATGTATATATATATATATATATATATATATATATATATATATATATATATATATATATATATACATATATATATATATATATATGAGGAAAAAAGATGAAATCGAAAATGCAGCTGGGGTCTTTTTAAGAATATTTATTTTTTTCCTTTACCTGTTTCACACTTCTTATGCTTTTCAAAAGTAGAATTTTACTTTTGAATAGCATAAGAACTGTGAAACTGGTAAATAAATAAATATTCTTAAAAAGACTCCAGTTGCATTTCCAATTTCATCTTTTTTCCTTATACTTTCACTCGTGTAGGACATCACGTTTTTTTTCATTTTGAAAAAAAATCTCATTTCCTTATATATATATATACGTTTATTTATATTTATATCAGTCCCGGTTTCAATCGGAAATAACCAGTATGAGTATGGAACAAAATACTATTGTAGGGTGTAAATATCACGTTTAATATAGACATGGCTTCTAAAGTACTAGAACTATTTCATTCAAAAGTAATCAAGAGGAAAGCCGGGTCCTGATGATTTCTTTGGATGAAACTATGCTAGTCCTGTAGAAACGATTTCTAAACATCATATTAACTTACACACACACACACTCATATATATAAAAGTGTGTGTGTGTGCGTGCGTGTGTATAGTAAATACTTAAGTTTATGATATACCTTGTTGGCAATTGTCACCAATATAACCTGCAGAACATCCATCAGAACATTTTCCATTTCGCATGTCACAGTTAATGTCGTTGATACAATGGCATGTCCCATTACAAGCAACACCAAACCTTCCTACTTGGCATTCTGAAATTATAAATATATATGATAATGTTGTAGATATCATTAATGGAGAAGGGAAAGTCGAGCAAATCGACTCCAGTGCGTTACTACATTATGCATGTATATGATAGTGCACATACTTAAATATGGAATGTTACGCGATTCCCCACCACCTCACCCACAGCCCCTTCGGACAAGATGGAGAAGGCGTTTCCCCGGGAGACGGCAAGGGAGACGCATGGCGTGGAAGGCAGCCGGCACTGTGGCGACAGGAAAACGGGTGGAGGCCGAAAGAGCCCACGGTGGCTCCGCAGCGACATTGTTCACGAAGATATGATGCCTATTCACAAACTTTCAGCAAATTTAAAAGATATTATGACACCCTAATGTGTGTTAAACCACCTATAGTGAATATTTTGGCCAATAAATGGAACAAGATTTCATGAACTCCTCTTAGGCTTTTGGAATAGACCCCATAACCATATATATTCTGAAACTACATTGACCAGGGAACTTGGTAAGTATACTTCATTTTAATTAAAGGGTTCCTCGGGAGCACAAAACCCGCGCTGAAAATGTTTACCCTTCGATTTATATGAAATTTAAACAATAGGTAAATGACTAGATATGATGCCTATTCAAAAAGTTTTGAATTGATATTTTGAAAAAAATGATTTACGAAAAACAAAATAAGAATAAAATTTAAGAATGCAATTATTATATACCCGCGGGAAATATCGGCCCGTATGTATATATATATATATATATATATTTATATATATATATATATATATATATATATATATATATATATATATATATATATATATATATATATTTAGAAACACACAGATACATGCGGACACACACATATATACATGAATGCATCCGCACCCAACTGTGAGTTAAGGGTGCCAACTTCACCGATGTTGCTCAATGAATGACTGGGACAGACCAATTCAGTTTGAACCAGACTGAACCAGTATCAGAGTTAAAAATACATTATGAAGAGAGAAGAAACATTTAGATATAATTAGTAATAAAATGTATCATACCTAAACTGTTCCTAAATTCCTCGACTACGTAGTTTCGTGGCATAAACAAAAACAATATATCAAAGATATAGAGTCCTTGCGAGGTCTGCCGACTTATCAAGAGGATACCTCATTTTACTAGTCTCAAGAACGCGTCTACACGACGTGAGAAAGAATCCCAAAAGGCGGAGGGGGAGACAGTCACGCGATATAACGGTCGAGAAACAGAGCTAAGCCTCTTATAACCACGAAGAAAATACCACGGAGGCGGAGGGGGTATTCATATCGAGGCCGTAGAAGAGGTAGTGAAGAAGGCGAGAAGTATGAGTAATGGAAGCTTTCCAGTTGTCCCCACACTTCAAAGATTGCTCGACCAGAGGGAGTTATTAATATATTTAGAAACACACAGATACATGCGGACACACACATATATACATGAATGCATCCGCACCCAACTGTGTGTTTCTAAATATATTAATAACTCCCTCTGGTCGAGCAATCTTTGAAGTGTGGGGACAACTGGAAAGCTTCCATTACTCATACTTCTCGCCTTCTTCACTACCTCTTCTACGGCCTCGATATGAATACCCCCTCCGCCTCCGTGGTATTTTCTTCGTGGTTATAAGAGGCTTAGCTCTGTTTCTCGACCGTTATATCGCGTGACTGTCTCCCCCTCCGCCTTTTGGGATTCTTTCTCACGTCGTGTAGACGCGTTCTTGAGACTAGTAAAATGAGGTATCCTCTTGATAAGTCGGCAGACCTCGCAAGGACTCTATATCTTTGATATATTGTTTTTGTTTATGCCACGAAACTACGTAGTCGAGGAATTTAGGAACAGTTTAGGTATGATACATTTTATTACTAATTATATCTAAATGTTTCTTCTCTCTTCATAATGTATATATATATATATATATATATATATATATATATATATATAAATGGAATAGAATGAAACGAAATTACATTTCTCACTCTCAGTCCGGCACTTACTTAAATGTAAGTAAAACAAAAAGGTGGCGTGGTTGCCTAAACACTGTACGGCGTAATTCGGGCTGTTTGTTTGTTTACAAACAAACAAACCGAGCATTATAATAAATGTTCGGTAAACCGATACGTGCATATATATATGTGTGCATGTATGTATATATATACACACTACTGTACGTCTGTATACATTTATGTATGTACGTGTACATACATACTTACATTTAAGTAAGTGCCGTATTAAGAGTGAGAAATGAAATTTCGTTTCATTCTATTCCATTTATCATTTTAGGTGCGCCCGGCCGACTGAACTCACTCGACATGCACATTAGGATGCTCAGCCGTTAATATGAACAAGGAAATTATATACTTTCAGACGTTCAACCATCTGGCAGGAAGGTATACGATGCTGACGATAGCTAATAAGCTTGAAACTAGTACATCATTCCTGTGTCAGTGTTGAACAAAAAGGTGACGCGTTTGCCTAAACACTGTACGGCGTAATTGGGGCTGTTTGTTTGTTAACAAACAAACAAACCGAGCATTATAATAAATTTTCGGTAAACCGATACGTGCATATATATATATATATGTGTGCATGTATGTATATATATACATACTACTGTACGTCTGTATACATATATGTATGTACGTGTACATACATACATACTTACATTTAAGTAAGTGCCGAAATAAGAGTGAGAAATTAAATTTCGTTTCATTCTATTCCATTTATCGTTTTCGGTGCGCCCGGCTGACTGAACTCACTCGATATTCAAATTAGGCTCCTCAGCCGTTAATATGCATAAGGAAAGTATATACTTTCAGACTTTCAACCATCTGGCAGGAAGGTATACGATGCTGACGATAGCTAATAAGCTTGAAACTAGAACATCGTTCCTGTGTCAGTGTTGAACAAAAAGGTGACGTGGTTGCCTAAACACTGTACGCCGTAATTCGGGCGGTTTCTTTGTTTACAAACAAACAAACCAAGCATTATAATAAATGTTCGGTAAACCGATACGTGCATATATGTGTGCATGTATGCATATATATACATACTACTGTACGTTTGTATACGTATATGTATGTAGTTGTACATACATACTTACACACATATATATATATATATATATATATATATATATATATATATATATATATATATATATATATATATATATATATATATACAATAATGAGAGGTATACAAATATTTGTGTATACATACATATACATGTATATATAAACATATATTTTTCACAAGTATGTAAGATTGTATGTTGTCGACCTTAACCAGTGTTACTCTATGATTATGAGAGACAAGATAATCGAAATAATTAAATTGACACAATATCAGAGTTATGTAAAATATTATAAAAAGGAGTAGTAGATACAATATACCTATTTTTTACCTTTCGTCCCGACTGTACAGTTTCGCTGGTCACTATGCGAGAATGTTGTGAGGTAAGCCAGCTTATCAAGGGAGCACCTCATGGAAGAGCCCTAACTAAATACGTCCGTAGCATGCGAGAAAATCTCAGAAAGGCGGAGGGAGACTCTATCACGTGATACACCGGTCAAGAAAGGGGATTAATCCCTTGTAGCAGCGAAAATATCTCAGAACGCGGAGGGAGATATTGATATGATACAAGGCTACAGAGGGGTGGTAAGGTTGACTAGAAGTGTATATAGTGTTTGCTTGAAAGCAGTCACTATACTTCCGTGGTTACTCTACCGTGAGGGAGTTAGAGACAATAATGAGAGGTATACAAATATATGTGTATACATACATATACATGTATATATAAACATATTTTTTTCACAAGTATGTGAGATTGTATGTTGTCGACCTTAACCAGTGTTACTCTATGATTATGAGAGACAAAATAATCGAAATAATTAAATTGACACAATATCAGAGTTATGTAAAATATTATAAAAAGGAGTAGTAGATACAATATATCTACACACACACACACACACATATATATATATATATATATGAAATATATGAATGTTGACCCACAATATTTGCATATGTATCGGTATGTCTCTTGGCTGAAAAGGAGGTCATATAACTGACAATGCATTAATAAATTGCTCCGAAAAATCCAAACCTCGGTTTGGAGGAAACAGCTGTAAGCACAATAATGTTTTGAACAGTTCTTTGATTCTTATATTTCATATAACTGCTCTGTAAATCATCTAATGTTTTTACATTGAGCTACTTAACTTACTGGTAATAAGGTAGTAATACATTACTGCCTACCACTATTTAGGGTTTGTATAAAAAATACTTATAACTGCATAAGGTTTTTGTATTTACATAACCATAAATAGTATAACTAATACTATATATATATATGTGTGTGTGTGTGTGTGTGTGTGTAGATACATTTATTTATATTTATATTCAATCGAAGGTATCCGGTGTAAGTATGGAAGAAAATACAAATGTAGGCTGTAAATATCACGTTTAATATAGACATGACTTCTACAGTACTAGAACTATTTCATTCAAAAACAATCATCAGGAAAGCCGTTTCCTGATGATTTCTTTGGATGAAACTATTCTAGTCCTATAGAAGCGATTTCTATATTGAACATCATATTTACACACACACACACACACACACACACACACACATTCTCACACACGTATATATATTTATATATATGTATGTGCGCGCGCGTGTGTGGGTATAGTATATACATGGATCTTTAGTTCATTTAAATATAACTTGAAAAACATCATGAAATAAACAAACAATATTATAAGAAAAATAACATATATAATCCTTCAAAATCTTACCTTATTCTATCAGTTATTACATGTATTTGCGACATACTTACATTTAAATAAACACACACGCACATAGATACACATAGACACACATGCACACACATACAGACACAGACACAGGCACAGGCACACACACACAGACAAACACGCGCGCGCGAGCGCACAAACACACACATATATGTATATATATATATGGAAAAAAGGTGAAATCGAAAATGCAGCTGGATCTTTTTAAGAATATTTATTTGTTTCCTTTACCGGTTTCACGGTTCTTATGCTTTTCAAAATTAGAATTAAGATGGAAGGTTTAAAACTCCACAAAACGTCCATCTCAATTTTACTTTTGAAAAGCATAAGAACTGTGAAACTGGTAAATAAATAAATATTTCTGTACGGCGTAATTCGGGCTGTTTGTTTGTTTACAAACAAACAAACCGAGCATTATAATAAATGTTCGGTAAACCGATACGTGCATATATATATATATGTGCATGTATGTATATATATACACACTACTGTACGTCTGTATACATATATTTATGTACGTGTACATACATACATACTTACATTTAAGTAAGTGCCGTATTTAGAGTGAGAAATGAAATTTCGTTTCATTCTATTTCATTTATCGTTTTCGGTGCGCCCGGCCGACTGAACTCACTCGATATGCAAATTAGGCTGCTCAGCCGTTAATATACATAAGGAAAGTATGTACTTTCAGACGTTCAACCATCTGGCAGGAAGGTATACGATGCTGACGATAGCTAATAAGCTTGAAACTAGTACAACGTTCCTGTGTCAGTGTTGAACAAAAGGTGACGGGGTTGCTTAAACACTGTACGGCGTAATTCGGGCTGTTTGTTTGTTTACATACAAACAAACCGAGCATTATAATAAATATTCGGTAAACCGATACGTGCATATATATGTGTGCATGTATGCATATATATACATACTACTGTACGTTTGTATACGTATATGTATGTAGTTGTACATACATACTTACATAAATATATATATATATATATATATATATATATATATATAAACGGAAAAAATGAAACGATATTTCATTTCCCACTCTTAGTACGGCTGTTACTTACGTGTACATACTTATATATATATATATATATATATATATATATATATATATATATATATATATATATATATATATATATATATATATATATATATATATATATATATATATATATATGTATATGTATATTTATATATATATATAATATATAGTAAGAAACACAGTAAACCGTGTGTCTAAAATTACAAGGGTTGAGAAACCACGTTTGTTTGAAATACTTAACCAAGAAGTAGACAGAATGCTAAACTATACAAACCGCCTCAATAACCACGGTTTACTGTGTTTCTTACTATATATTATTAATCGGCTCAGTATTTATACTTTGAGCTTAATAGTTACAGGGTTCCAATTGAGTTTTAACTCTAATTTTCACATAAATTTCTGCTCCCTCACAAGTTGAGCTTATTAAGTTGTGTGTGTTGGACTATTATTTCTATTCAATACACGCTTACCACGTTTGACGAGCGGCGCACGAGGTAACAAATTCATCTTTCTGTGTGAACGTTGGCAAATAGTGTTTGTGGCATGTAATCAGATTCTCTCGCTGATGAAGCCCAGGATTATCTGTTACAAACACACTCAGAGCGAAACAGATTAGGGATAATCTGTCCGAGAGATATAATGGTTATTGAGGCGGTTTGTATATTTTATCATTCTGTCTGCTTCTTGGTTAACTATTTGAAACAAACGTAATTTTTCAAACCTTGTAATTTTAGACACACGGTTTACTGTGTTTCTTACTATATATTATTAATCGGCTCAGTATTTATACTTTGAGCTTAATAGTTACAGGGTTCCAATTGAGTTTTAACATTAATTTTCATATATATTTATATATATATATATATATATATATATATATATATATATATATATATATATATATATGAGTGTGTGTGTGTGTGTGTGTAGATACATTTATTTATATTTATATTCAATCGAAGGTATCCGATGTAAGTATGGAAGCAAATACAAATGTAGGCTGTAAATATCAAGTTAATATAGACATGACTTCTACAGTACTAGAACTATATCATTCAAAAATAATCACCAGGAAAGCCGTTTCCTGATGATTTCTTTGGATGAAACTATTCTAGTCCTATAGAAGCGATTTCTATATTAAACATCATATTTACACAAACAAACACACACACACACACACACACACACACACACACACACACACACACACACACACACACACACACACACACACACACACACACACACACACACACACACACGCACACACACACATTCTCACACACGTATATATATTTATATATTTGTATGTGCGCGCGCGTGTGTGTGTATAGTATATACATGGATTTTTAGTTCCTTTATATGTAATTTGAAAAACATTATGAAATAAACAGACAATATTATAAGAAAAATAACATATATAATCCTTCAAAATCTTACCATATTCTATCAGTTATTATGATATGTATTTGCGACATCCTTACATTTAAATAAACACACACGCACATAGATACACATAGACACACATGCACACAGACACAGACACAGACACAAACACACACACACACACACACCAACACGCGCGCGCGCGCGCACACACACACACACAAACACACATATATGTATATATATATATGGAAGAAAGGTGAAATCGAAAATGCAGCTGGATCTTTTTAAGAATATTTATTTTTTTCCTTTACCGGTTTCACAGTTCTTATGCTTTTCAAAAGTAGAATTGAGATGGGGGGTTTTAATACGCCACAAAACCTCCATCTCAATTATACTTTTGAAAAGCATAAGAACTGTGAAACTGGTAAACAAATAAATATTCTTAAAAAGACTCCAGTTGCATTTCCAATTTCATCTTTTTTCCTTATACTTTCACTCGTGTAGGACATCACGTTTTTTATCATTTTGAAAAAAAACTCATTTCCTTATATATATATATACGTTTATTTATATTTATATCAGTCCTGGTTTCAATCGGAAATAACCAGTATGAGTATGGAACAAAATACTATTGTAGGGTGTAAATATCACGTTTAATATAGACATGGCTTCTAAAGTACTAGAACTATTTCATTCAAAAGTAATCAAGAGGAAAGCCGGGTCCTGATGATTTCTTTGGATGAAACTATGCTAGTCCTGTAGAAACGATTTCTAAACATCATATTTACTTACACACACACACACTCAGAAACACACTCATGCACACAAACACACACACAGACGCACGCTGGAACACAAACACACATACACACACACAGACACACACACCCACGAACACGCACACACGCAGGCACACACATACACACACAAACACACTCATATATATAAAAGTGTGTGTGTGTGTGCGTGTGTATAGTAAATACTTAAGTTTATGATATACCTTGTTGGCAATTGTCACCAATATAACCTGCAGAACATCCATCAGAACATTTTCCATTTCGCATGTCACAGTTAATGTCGTTGATACAATGGCATGTCCCATTACAATCAACACCAAACCTTCCTACTGGGCATTCTGAAATTATAAATATATATGATAATGTTGTAGATATCATTAATGGAGAAGGGAAAGTCGAGCAAATCGACTCCAGTGCGTTACTACATTATGCATGTATATGATAGTGCACATACTTAAATATGGAATGTTACGCGACCCCCCCCCCCCCTCCCCCCACACACACACACCCACCCACACACCCACAGCCATGTCGGAAAGGATGGAGAAGGCGTTTCCCCGGGAGACGGCAAGGGAGACGCGCTGGAAAAGCCTGTCCAATCGCGGTGTTCACACATGCGGCTGGCCAGCTCAGCGCCTATGGTGGTGAGTAGGGAGGTAGCCCTAGGGCCGAGGACACCAGAAGTCTCCACTGCCAGGGGTACAACAGCAAACCTGTCGGAGAGCGACCGATATTTGAGGAGTTTGGCCTCCTCAGCCCGACGTGCAGCAGAACATGACTTAGTCGCAAACTGCACCAGGTTGCGGCTGCAGAAAATGTCGGTGCAAGTAGCATCCCAGACGAGGGGTTTGCCACCGCGGAACGGGAAGATGGTCATGCGATCTGACATTTTGCCGCCCGCTCGGTCCAGCCCCACTGGCTCGAGCGGGGAAGGGAAGCCCGCAGCGTCCAAGCCATGCTTTATGACCTCGTTGAGGGCAGCATGGCGTGGAAGGCAGCCGGCACTGTGGCGACAGGAAAACGGGTGGAGGCCGAAAGAGCCCACGGTGGCTCCGCAGCGACATTTTTCACGAAGATATGATGCCTATTCACAAACTTTCAGCAAATTTAAAAAATATTATGACACCCTAATGTGTGTTAAACCCCCTATAGTGAATATTTTGGCCAATAAACGGAACAAGATTTCATGAACTCCTCCTAGGCTTTTGGAGTAGCCCCCATAACCATATATATTCTGAAACTACATTGACCAGGGAACTTGGTAAGTATACTTCATTTTATTCAAAGGGTTCCTCGGGGGCACAAAACCCGCGCTGAAAATGTTTTCCCTTCGATTTATATGAAATTTAAACAATAGGTAAATGACTAGATAAATGCCTATTCAAAAAGCTTTGAATTGATATTTTGAAAAAAATGATTTACGAAAAACAAAATAAGAATAAAATTTAAAAATGCAATTATTATATACCCGCGGGAAATTTCGGCACGTATATATATATATATATATATATATACATATAAATGGAATAGAATGAAACGAAATTACATTTCCCACTCTCAGTCCGGCACTTACTTAAATGTAAGTAAAACAAAAAGGTGGCGTGGTTGCCTAAACACTGTACGGCGTAATTCGGGCTGTTTGTTTGTTTACAAACAAACAAACCGAGCATTATAATAAATGTTCGGTAGACCGATACGTGCATATATATATGTGTGCATGTATGTATATATATACACACTACTGTACGTCTGCATACATATATGTATGTAGTTGTACATACATACATACTTACATTTAAGTAAGTGCCGTACTAAGAGTGAGAAATGAAATTTCGTTTCATTCTATTACATTTGTTGTTTTCGGTGCGCCCGGCCAACTGAACTCACTCGATATGCAAGTTAGGCTGCTCAGCCGTTAATATACATAAGGAAAGTATATACTTTCCACGTTCAACCATCTGGCAGGAAGGTATACGATGCTGACGATAGCTAATAAGCTTGAAACTAGTACATCGTTCCTGTGTCAGTGTTGAACAAAAGGTGACGGGATTACCTAAACACTGTACGGCGTAATTCGGGCTGTTTGTTTGTTTACAAACAAACAAACGGAGCCATAATAAATGTTCGGTAAACCGATACGTGCATATATATATGTGTGTGCATGTATGTATATATATACATACTACTGTACGTCTGTATACATTTATGTATGTACGTGTACATACATACATACATACTTACATTTAAGTAAGTGCCGTACTAAGAGTGAGAAATGAAATTTCGTTTCATTCTATTCCATTTATCATTTTAGGTGCGCCCGGCCGACTGAACTCACTCGATATACACATTAGGCTGCTCAGCCGTTAATATGCACAAGGAAAGTATGTACTTTCAGACGTTCAACCATCTGGCAGGAAGGTATACGATGCTGACGATAGCTAATAAGCTTGAAACTAGTACATCATTCCTGTGTCAGTGTTGAACAAAAAGGTGACGTGGTTGCCTAAACACTGTTCGGCGTAATTCGGGCTGTTTGTTTGTTAACAAACAAACAAATCGAGCTTTATAATAAATGATCGGTAAACCGGTACGTGCATATATATATATATGTGTGCATGTATGTATATATATACATACTACTGTACGTCTGTATACATATATGTATGTACGTGTACATACATACATACTTACATTTAAGTAAGTGCCGTAATAAGAGTGAGAAATGAAATTTCGTTTCATTCTATTCCATTTATCATTTTAGGTGCGCCCGGCCGACTGAACTCACTCGATATGCACATTAGGCTGCTCAGCCGTTAATATGCACAAGGAAAGTATATACTTTCAGACGTTCAACCATCTGGCATGAAGGTATACGATGCTGACGATAGCTAATAAGCTTGAAACTAGAACATCGTTCCTGTGTCTGTGTTGAACAAAAAGGTGACGTGGTTGCCTAAACACTGTACGCCGTAATTCGGGCGGTTTCTTTGTTTACAAACAAACAAACCAAGCATTATAATAAATGTTCGGTAAACCGATACGTGCATATATATGTGTGCATGTATGCATATATATACATACTACTGTACGTTTGTATACGTATATGAATGTAGTTGTACATACATACTTACATATATATATATATATATATATATATATATATATATATATATATATATATATATATATATACATATATATATATATATATATATATATATATGTATATGTATATATATATCTCTGTCATGTCAGTTAACTCTTCCTCACACTTCCACTCACTCACTCACTGTTTCTCCTCTTCTCACTTCACCCCGTTCGCGACGAAATCATTTTCTCTCTTCCTCACATTTGAATTCGCTCCTGAAAGGTCTTTTTTCTAAGCGCTCATATATTCACCTAGCTTATGCTAACAGAATAACTATGAAGCTTGTTCCCTTCCTTCTACGGTTAGCTATCCTCTTTGTTGTTATCTTGTTTCACTCGCTTTACGCGTTTTAATTGTCCTAATAACTTAATTTAGTTATTATTGCACCGACGTGAGGTATATGATTTTTAATGCAATGAAATATCTATGATCGTCGGCAAATCACTAATGAGGGACTTATTTTATTACATGTTATCCATGTGCAACCAGCAGTATTCTTCTCCCCATTTTTTCACATATATTTACCTAAACTGCGATTCTGTTTTTTTCTCTCTCTCTCTCTTACTGCTCCCTCGCTCTCTCTGTTTCTCCTACTTTCTTTCGCCCCCTCTGTCATGTCAGTTAACTCTTCCTCACACTTCCACTCACTCACTCACTGTTTCTCTTCTTCTCACTTCACCCCGTTCGCGACGAAATCATTTTCTCTCTTTCTCACATTTGAATTCGCTCCTGAAAGGTCTTTTTTCTAAGCGCTCATATATTCAGCTAGCTTATGCTAACAGAATAACTATGAAGCTTGTTCCCTTCCTTCTACGGTTAGCTATCCTCTTTGTTGTTATCTTGTTTCACTCGCTTTACGCGTTTTAATTGTCCTAATAACTTAATTTAGTTATTATTGCACCGACGTGAGGTATATGATTTTTAATGCAATGAAATATCTATGATCGTCGGCAAATCACTGATGAGGGACTTATTTTATTACATGTTATCCATGTGCAACCAGCAGTATTCTTCTCCCCATTTTTTCACACACGTATATATATATATACACAATAATGAGAGGTATACAAATATATGTGTATACATACATATACATGTATATATAAACATATATTTTTCACAAGTATGTGAGATTGTATGTTGTCGACCCTAACCAGTGTTACTCTATGATTATGAGAGACAAAATAATCGAAATAATTAAATTGACACAATATCAGAGTTATGTAAAATATTATAAAAAGGAGTAGTATATACAATATATCCTCACACACACACACACACACACACACATATATATATATATATATATATATATATATATATATATATATATATATATATATATATATATATACATATATGTGTGTGTGTGTGTGTAGATACATTTATTTATATTTATATTCAATCGAAGGTATCCGGTGAAAGTATGGAAGAAAATACAAATGTAGGCTGTAAATATCACGTTTAATATAGACATGACTTCTACAGTACTAGAACTATTTCATTCAAAAATAATCATGAGGAAAGCCGTTTCCTGATGATTTCTTTGGATGACAACTATTCTAGTCCTATAGAAGCGATTTCTATATTAAACATCATATTTACACACACACACACACACACACACACACACACACACACACACACACACACACACACACACACACACACACACACACACACACACGCACACACACACACATACACACACACACACCCACACCCACACACACACACACACACACATTCTCACACACGTATATATATTTATATATATGTATTTCCGCGCGCGTGTGTGTGTATAGTATATACATGGATCTTTAGTTCATTTAAATATAATTTGAAAAACATCATGAAATAAACAAACAATATTATAAGAAAAATAACATATATAATCCTTCAAAATCTTACCATATTCTATCAGTTATTACATGTATTTGCGACATACTTACATTTAAATAAACACACACGCACATAGATACACATAGACACACATGCACACACACACGGACACAGACACAGGCACAGGCACAGACACACACACACACACACACACACACAAACACGCGCGCGCGAGCGCACACACACACACATATATGTATATATATATATATGGAAAAAAGTTGAAATCGAAAATACAGCTGGATCTTTTTAAGAATATTTATTTGTTTCCTTTACCGGTTTCACAGTTCTTATGCTTTTCAAAATTAGAATTAAGATGGAAGGTTTAAAACACCACAAAACGTCCATCTCAATTTTACTTTTGAAAAGCATAAGAACTGTGAAACTGGTAAACAAATAAATATTCTTAAAAAGACTCCAGTTGCAGCCCTGTAGAAACGATTTCTAAACATCATATTTACTTACACACACACACGCTCACAAACACATACACAGACGCACGCACAAATATAAACACACATACACACACACCACGAACACACACACATATATATATATATATATAAACGTGTCTGTGTGTGTGTATGTGTATAGTAAATACTTAAGTTTATGATATACCTTGTTGGCAATTGTCACCAATATAACCTGCAGAACATCCATCAGAACATTTTCCATTTCGCATGTCACAGTTAATGTCGTTGATACAATGGCATGTCCCATTACAAGCAACACCAAACCTTCCTACTGGGTATTCCGAAATTATAAATATATATGATAATGTTGAAGATATCATTAATGGAGAGGAGCAAGGCGAGCAAATCGACTCCAGCGCGTTACTACATTATGCATGTATATGATAGCCCACATACATTTTCTTATTTTCTTAAAGGTTTGCTCTTTCTTCTCTTTTTTTCTCTCTTGTTCCTCTCTCTCTCTCTCTCTCTCTCTCTCTCTTTCTCCGTAACTCAACGGCTTATTTAAATCTACTCTCATTTAAAAATATCCAATAATAATATACATAATAGTATAAATAAATTTATAACCTCACTATCCAGGAGCTTCCAACAGTAATGGTTTCATTCTTTAAGGGTATGTCAATATTTATTTATAAAACTGCTCTATATAATATTTTATCTGATGAAAGCACACCATAATTTAACTTGGTGCCCTTGAAATATGTATAATGAAATAAATATGGTTTTATAAATATAGTTTCCATTTGTTAATATCGTATATATATATATATATATATATATATATATATATATATATATATATATATATATATATATATATTTATATAATATATATATATATATATATATATATATATATATATACATGTATTCATAAATCTTTGTTATTCTCTACAGCTGGAGAGTATAACAAAGATTTATGAATACATGTATATACTTCATGGATGATAATTGTTTTCAAATATTGCACAGTATGGATGGACGTACATGTTGGGATATCGAATATAAATCGATATTAGTCCATTCAAAATAAATAAATGTGTCAATATTGTCATCAGAGCCTAAAAACAATCTTTATAGCATATTCATTCATGATTTAAATCATATCACTAAAGTGAAAAACCTACTTTAAATGTGGAATATTGATATTATATGGTTGGTAGTGAAAGGAAAGTTATATCAGCCACACAAAATGGCTGTTATAAAGTTTTTTCACTTCCATACTTGTCAGCCATTAAATATATACATGTATTCATACATTTTTGTTATTCTCTCCAGCATTTTAAAAGGATTTTTTTCTCCGTTCATTATACGATTAAGCTATATCTCTTTCCATCTAATCGCATTGATCGCTAGTCTAACAACCTATATGCATTGAGAACATTAACCATCTCTATACTGGCTAGTAATCTGCATAACTAATCACATTTGTCTCCTCCGTATATATTGTTATACTTGGGGAAGGTCATATTATTGTAATAATTGTTTCTACGTTAGGCACAAGGCCACCAATTATCCAGTGTATTACTGGTACTTTATTTTATCAACCCCATAAGGATGAAAGACAAAGTTAACCTCGGCGGGATTTGAAATCAGAATGGCAAGGGCCGTAACTCTATGCGTCAAAGCATTGCATCCGACCCTCTACCGATACTGCCAATCCACCAATATTGCCAGAAATAATAACAGAACATTACGCGTACGAACAATATGCGGATCATTTAGGTCTTGATGTGGTAGCTAAGTATATTTTAGGTTTATACCATTACTTATTTGTATAGGTAAGTATATATTACCTGTATGTTTTGTGAAGGAACGTATACTTTCTCGTACGTATATATGCTTGTATTTGGTATAGGTGTATATATTATATTATATATACTGGTACATGTGTATATGGTTATGTGTATACGTGTATTTTGCGTTCGTGTGTGTATGCTGGTTTGCACGTATGTAGGGTGTGTGTTTATGTGTACTTTGTGTTTGGTTGACGTACGTTTAGCGAACATATGTGTATTAACCTGTAGGTATACGTGGGCGCGCGTTATATACGTATTTATGTGTGTATATTTATATACGTCTATATAATTATATGTATACACGCACACACACACACATATATATATATATATTTATATATATTTATGTGTGTTTGGTGTATATGTTCGATTGTGTGCGGGTACAGGTGTTGCGTGGGTTTTTGTATGTGTGCGTATGTTTTTGTGTACGTGATTTTTTATGCATTCCTATGGCGGGTATTTTCGCGTATGCATGTGTATGTACATATATGGATGCGTGCATGTATATATTTAATTATTTTTGATTTCAATACCCTCTGTAATTTATTTACATTATTCTTAACTCTGAAGCCGAAAATCGTTCGGTTTCCCAAATAGAGTTATAGTCTACGACTTCATTTATACCATAAACGTGGTTTTTCTTTGCGTGTAATTGTTCTCACGTTACATATAATGACGTATTATCTTCGCTTTTTTCCCGTTCATTTCAGGGGAACGTCTCCACGAACCACCTAAATAGATTATTAGTCTACGACTTCATTTATACCATAAACGTGGTTTTGTCTTTGCGTGTAATTGTTCTCACTGCTCCAAATAATGACATATTATCTTCGTTTTTTTCCGTTCATTGACAGGGAACGTCACCAGGAACCAAAGTATCGTCTTCCTGTCTTCCTTCTTTGCTTAAATTTTAATCTGTTATTTTAATAAATACTAGCAGTAAAGCCGGCGTTGCTCGCGTGCTCAGTAGCTGTTTTAAAGTTACAATGTTAAGTTCTTTTCTTGGCTTAAAAACTCTAGAGTCTACAGTGTAGACTTTCTTGTGGTACTTTTGATTAATAGTCCCTCGACCAACAGTATGCCTTATGAAGTTTAGAAAACATAACCATAAACCGAATGTTAAAACAAATGAGGATGCTGGGGATAAAAACTGCACTGGTAATCTATTAACAAAAATCGAAAATGTAAACACTGCAACATGTCTCAGAGAAAATCATAAGCGTAACTAAACAATCAGTTATTTTGAAACAAAGAAATTGGATGGACATGAAAAACAAAAAAAAAACAAACAAACAAAAAAATGCGTTATCTGTCTGTCGTTTAAAATCATTGTTTCTAAATGAAAATTACATAAGGCTTTATTCGAGATCAATTCTTTTTTTACAAAATATTTGATTGTTTCACGGTGTATTCAAATAGGCTTGTTTTCAAATAAAAATATTGTTTTAAAAGACTTTTTAATGGAAATGAAGCAAATGGAAGCTTAATGTTGGAATTTCGAACTCATAAATTTTGCTGGTCCGAAAGTTGTTCGTGTATTTTTGTACCTTTCACGCGTCGTTTATTCGTAACGTAAATAGATAAGCAGAATGACACCATAAAAGGTAAATAACTCGTCTCTCATCTCTATTTATACATTTGAACAGAAAAATCGTGGGTCAATTTGAACAGTTTTTTGACCGATGTCTCTGCCGGACCTTCATCTATAAGAGTAGCAATTTCACCGTAATTTGAACGTACGGTTTAGGAGGAGATGTGTGCCGGCCGTTTTAGTAGACAGACAGACAGACAGAAAGACAACCTAAGTTGTATATATAGACTAGCAGAGGTACCCGGGGTTGCTCGGGTATTAAATAGCATTTATGTATACCATTTATGTAAATACTTCAGTCCTGCTTCGAAAATTATACTTTTACAAAATCATCGGCTTTTTCCAAAAGGGGTTCCTGTCTCCAGGGATCCCCTACTCAATATATGCCAATTCCAAAAGTTCACATTCATCTGTAGAACAAATGTAGCCCATGTGTCAAGTTTTGTGAAAATCGGTTGCGGATTACAGAAATTATGACGTTTTGTTGCATTGCACTGCAGTGCTTCAGTCGACTCCAAGGAAGTGGTTAAAGGGGGTTATCTGCCGGGTGATAATCAATATCTGGAAACATGAAGGTGCCCCTAACCATCCGGAGTCCATAAGTAACCTTTGTCTTAAGTTTGGTGAAAATACTGTAGAAATGCATAAGGCTTACACACACACGCGCGCGCGCGTGTGTGTGTGTGTGAGTGCGTATGTATATGTATGTGTATATCCATCGGCGCATACGTATGCACTGGCCTAAATCTTCACTAAATCCCGTCGAGATTAACTTTACCTTTCATCCTTACGGGGTCGATAATATAAAGTACCAGTAATGTACTGGATAATTGCTGGCCTTATGCCAAAAGTAGAAACAACTATTTTAATAACCTCTGTCATTTTCGTTTACAATTTTATTTACATCATTCTTAAACTCCGGAGCTGGAAATCATTCGGTTATTTTAAATAGAATATTAGTCTAACGACTCCATTTACACCATACACTTGGGCTTGTCTTTGCATGAAATTATTCTTCGCGGTCCACATAACGACGTATTATCCTCGCTTTTTTTCCGTTCATTACCAGGGAACGTCTTCACTAACTAAAATATCGTGTTCCTGTTTTCCTTCGGTTGCAACATTTCTCGAAATATTTAATTCTGCGTTCACAGATTGAATTTTTTAGTTTCAGAAGATCCCGTTAATGTTGAATGCAGCGATTCTTTGCTTAAACTTTCTTTCTTTCTCAACCCCTCTCCCTTTTTTCTCATACCCTCTCTCTCTCTCTCACTCATACCCCCTCGCTCTCTCTTCCTCTACAGAATGGAGAACAATAAAGAACGCGCATATCATTCTCTCTCTCTCTCTCTCTCTCTCCCTCTCTCACTGACTCTCTCTCTCTCTCTCTCTCTCTCTCTCTATCTATCTATCTCTCTCTCTCTCTCTCTGTCTTTATATATATATGTGTTTGTGTGTGTGAACCAGCGTTCGTCGCCATTCTCTCTCTCTCTTTTTCTCTCTATCTGATTATCTTTTACCTCTCTCTGTATAACGACCTAACTCACTCTCTCTCTCTCTACATCTCCCTTTCTCTCTTTAGATGTATATGTATATGTGTGTGTGTGATATATATATATATAGAGGGAGAGTTGCAACATGTATGTAGTTTCATAGATTTTTGAGGCTAGTATTGTATTCAAATAGGCTTGTTTTCAAATAAGAATATTGTATTCATAGTTGCACAAACAACATTACGAATCGTTTGCAATTCCTTCAAATTGAAAATATAAACAGAGCATATAAATAAATTTACAGTAGAATAACATAACAAAGATGTTTTAAATATATACATAAATAACATTACAAATACCTCGGTAACACTACAAAGGATGATACAATGAAAGATATATTCCTTGAATGCTACAATATTAAAGAAAATGTAAAGGAAGGGGTGAACAACGGAGCCAACACCAGAGCAAAAGACAGCAACGTCGCGAGTACTGGGCAACCTCTCTAATGATTTTTGAGGCAAGCAGTACACTCGCGGCGTTGCGTCGGGTGATGGCGAGGCTGATGCGCTGAAATATTGTTTTAAAACTTTTTAATGGAAATGAAGCAAAATGGAAGCTTAATGTGGAAACTTCGAACTCATGAATTTTGCAGGTTAAAATTTTGCTGGCCCGAAAACAGTTCGCGTATGTTTGTACTTTTGCACGCATAGTTTGTTCGTAACGTAAATAGATAAACAAATGACGCGATAAAAGGCAAATAACTCGTCCCTCGTCTCTATTTATATATTTGAAGAGAAAAATCAATATATTACAAATTCGATTTTTGTACTTGGCGTGGGTTGATTTGAACATTTTTTTTAACGATGTCTCCGCCGGACCTTCATCTATAAGTGTAGCAATTTCACCGAATTTTTAACGTACGGTTTAGGAGGAGATGTGTGCCGACCGTTTTAGTGGACAGACAGACAGAAAGACAGACAGACATACAGACAACCTCAGTTTTATATTTATAGATTAACAGTAAAGCTCGGCGTTGCTCGTGGCTGCTCAGTAGCTGTTTTAAAGTTACAATGTTAAGTTCTTTTCTTGGCTTAAAAACTCTAGAGTCTACAGTGTAGACTTTCATGTGGTACTTTTGATTAATATTCCCTCGACCAACAGTATGCCTTATGAAGTTTAGAAAACATAACCATAACCCGAATGTTAAAACAAATGAGGATTCTGGGGATAAAAACTGCACTGGTAATCTATTAACAAAAATCGAAAATGTAAACACTGCAACACTTGTCTCAGAGAAAAACATAAGCGTATGTGTTACCCATATAAACTGTCTCCCTCTATTGGGGAAAATCGACTAACTTTTAAATTCCATCTGTGATAACATTTTACACGTTTTTATTGTATGTAAACTTCCCCCTTTGTATTTGTCCCCTTCTTTTGTGCCCCTGTGGCTAATAAAGAATCATATCTATCTATCTATCTATCTCCTCCTTCAAAAACGAAGGAGAGGCGGTTTTCCTTTGTGTGATAGCTATGGCGAAAGAGGTTGTATGGTGGACAAGGTTGAAAGGGCTGAGGTCAGACACCTTTCTCTCCGGCCAACAACTGATTCTTTTTTTCAAATACCACTTTGGAAGAAGAATCAGGATGGAGAGAGAGGTGCTGTACCCCAGCAAGTTTTATGAAAGGTGGGTGAAAGTGGCGAGAATGGCCCGAGTGAATGGGCCTTCTCTCTATATCAGCCTGTAGGTTGAGGAAAAGGAGGAGGAGAGGAAAGGAGTACAAGCTCTTCGTACTCCTGGAGATGAGGGTTGCACATTTTTTTCGGGGGTCTGTGTTACCCATATAAACTGTCTCCCTCTATTGGGGAAAATCGACTAACTTTTAAATTCCATCTGTGATAACATTTTACACGTTTTTATTGTATGTAAACTTCCCCCTTTGTATTTGTCCCCTTCTTTTGTGCCCCTGTGGCTAATAAAGAAATATATCTATCTATCTATCTATCTATCTATCTATCTATCTATCTATCTATCTATCTATCTATCTATCTATCTCTCTCTCTATCAGACGCGTGTCACTTCGCGGAGAAGTTTCCGTTAATTTATGTAAGAAAAAAACGTGAGTTTTTAGTTAAATTTTATATCATTGTGTAACTTGACCACCCGTCTGGACCATCAGGTGGTGGGTCAACTCATTTTCGCCCCCTACAGGGGCGGTATATCCATTTAAACAAATTTTCTCCATCGAATCTTGGAAAAAATATTGTAAAATTTTGATTACGTTATGAACGCTGCGTCCAACGATAATGGTGGTGGAGAGGCGGTAAGACTACAAAGCTCGCAGTCAACAACGTCTTCTTCACTAGATACTATAGAGATGGAAAGACAAAATGAAAATAAAAAAACGAATTCATATCCAAACAACACAAATGACACCAAACAGTTCAATGACAACACAAATAACAGCAAAACCAATAATGATGATAAAAGCAACAATGATAACAACAACAAAGAAAAAAATAAAGACAACGCCAATAACACCAGCATCAAAGACAACAACAACACCAAGGAAAATACGGATGATACCAACATCGGTGACAACAAGAATAACAACAAGAATAACAACAATAATGACAACACCACCAATACGGATTCCACAAAGAAACCAAAAATCTCCTTTGCAGAGAAAGTTCAAAAGAAAGAACAATTGATATATCTCGACATAACAAATGCTGAACAACTTTTAAAGGACGCTAAGAGATATGTCACTTTCGATAAAAATGGTGCTTTCAGCATCAATTCTCCGGTAGAAATTCGCAAGGAAACTGCTCTCAAAACGATAGTTTTTAGGACAGTTTCCAATTCTACCCGAAAACCAGTCCAATTGTCGCAGAAAGAAATTGAATTGGTCTTCAAAAATTCAATGAATGATATTGCATTCATTCAAAGAAGCAAACTTTTTGGGAGTATTTCGGTACTCATGAAGGATCAATTGACGGCCCAAAATTACTCTGTGTCGCCAATTGTATCCAACCTGTACACCTTTTTCCCTACATACATGGGAAAAAGGACACAAAAGATCAGAATCACAAGTGTCACACCAAAGGTGAACATATGGTGGATACTGTGCGGCTTCATCAATTTTGATGAAGACAGAATACTGTCAGTAGGAAAGTCCCCCAGAGATGTATTCAATGGGACTAGCATTGACGTTCTGGTGCAAATGAGCCCAGAGCGAATAGCTATGATCCCACAGCGTGTACTCCTGGACGGACTCACCTACATAAACCTTTCGGTTGAGGGTAGGCGGCCTTCATGTTACCATTGCTTTAGCAGGGGTCACCTGAGGGCTTCTTGTCCTAAACTAATGAACAAAAAAAAAAGGCTCTTCTGCCGACACCCATCAAAACAACACAAGCACCAACACCACCACAACAACAACACCAACACACAAAAATAACCACAACAAACACAGTCCCACCCAACCCCACTCCACCTAAAACCACTGCAAAATCACATACAGACACAACAGCTCCCCAAGACATACCCCTCCCCAATCACACAGACGATACAACAGATGAGGCTATCTCGCCATCACCCAGTGAAGACGAGGGAGAACCCCATCGCTCGAAAAGAAAGAAAAGACATCACAAAAGCAAAAAACCAGCAAACACTACCACAAACATACAACCACCAACACAACAAAAATATCACAAACAAAACCCCCACCTCCTGAAAACAAAATACCTACAACAAAACGAAAGCACACACAAGAACTACAGACAAAAACAAACACAACACAAGAAAATTACACTTACACTTACATAAACACTGAAAACAAAACACTAATGGAGACCATCACGAACGACCCTTCGGTTTTCACCGAAGGGAAAACTTTCGCCCACTCTATAAAAAATAGCAAAAAACTGAACCTAAAACTGATTAGGGTCCCTATACAAACTTATAGGTCCCTAAAAGAAACATTTGAGAAGGATGTGGGGAATTCCCGCGTGAAACCACTCAACCGCGTCCTTCTCAAATGCCTCCTCACCCCAGACACCCCCATCCCACCAGACCCCACCCCACCAAACATCTGCGTCCCCACCCCGCCAGAAACCACCACCCATCCAGACAACCCCTCCAACACCCCCATGGAAATCGTGCGGCCTGGTCCCCAGGAGGCGAAGGGTGAGTGATCTCTTTTCCTCTTTTAACTTTTCAGCACCAACATGGCCAATATAAGAGTTGGATGTGTGAACGTACGCGGCCTGGGGATGCCCTGGAAACAGGGCAAACTCTTAAACGAGCTCAGGTCGCACAGTATGGATGTGGTAGCCATTTGCGAGTCCAGGATCCACGGCGAGCGACAGCTGGCCCCCATCTTCGATGACTTTGAGATCTACGCATCTCTCTGTCAACAGGGGGGTGGGGGCGGAGTTGCCGTTTTGCTGCGGAAACACCTGGGCCTCGTAACACAGACGGTACATCTGGACCCGGAGGGTCGACTGGTGGTCCTAGATGTTGACGGTAGTGAAGGTGGAGCCTTCAGGCTGGTGGCCGCATATGCCCCATCCGGGACACCGCGGCCAGACTTCTTCAAACGTCTAGAAACTTTTCTGGGAACCTCCCGCTCCTTGCTTTTAGTGGGGGACTGGAATGGAATCCTAGATGCACGTTGGGACTATGTGGGAGCATGTCCCGATAAAGGGGGATGTAACAGCCCCAAACAGTTAATCGACCGATTTGACCTGGCCGATAGATATCGACTAGATTTTCCGACTGCGCCACTGTGGACGTGGAGTAATCGTAGCGGAACATCTAGATCGTACCTAGATAGGGTTCTAGTTAGAAATAAGGATAGGGACATGTTAAGCTGTCCACAAATGTTCATGGTTGCCTATTCAGATCACAAACTAGTGACCTGCATGGCCAACCTTGATAGAACCCATAGACAAGGACCCGGCTACTGGAAGTTGAACTTGTCGTTACCGACAAGCAAAGCCTACAGTAGACGGATTAGCACTTTAGTTAAACAGCACTTGACAGGGACCATTGTCAACAACAGATGGTGGTACTCTCTCAAAAGGGCAGTTAGATTAGACTCGATAGTTTTTAGTAAAGAATTAGCGTTAGATAGAAATAGAACCGAGAAGGAACTGGTAGATAAAGTAGAAGAGGCAATTAGAAGTGGCAACGTAGCCAGCGTGCTAGCAACGAGAACGGCCTTGGACCAGTTCTTCGACGCAAAGCACGAGGGCTGCGTTGTCAGAAGCAAAATACGTGCTCTGGGAAACGAGGGAGCCAAAGCTGTTAGCTGGGCCCGAGTGACGGAGGCAAAAAGTGGCAACAAGTCCACGATTCGGTCTTTGAGGGACCAAAACGGACGCGTGATACGTGAGCCGAAGCAGATGTGTGCGGCTTTTCAGCGGCACTTTGCTCGGCTGTTCGGGCGGAGCGGCGCGTCGGGAGGTGCTATGGATTTCGGTCCATACCTCGACGGCCTACCGCGACTCTCGGACAGCGAGGCGAAGTTCTGCGAAAAGCCGATTTCAGCCATTGAGATAGGGGACGCGCTGAGCCAATGCGGCAAACGCAAATCTCCAGGTCTCGACGGTCTACCCTACGAATTTTACGTAGCAATGCCGGACTTATTCTCCGGTCTCCTGGAAGCGGTCTACTGCAACTGGCAACAGAACGGGAGAATTGCCAGTTCTGTAGCCGGGGGCGTGGTCACACTAATCAGGAAGGACGAGAATAAGGGGGATGACATAGGCAACTTCCGGCCCATAACTCTGCTAAACACAGAGTTACAGATTTTGGCCAAGGTGTTGGCAAAGAGGCTGGCGCGTGTCGTCGAGAACCTGGTGGGAGAAGCGCAGACATGCGCAATCCCGACCAGGTCCATACACGACAACCTCCACCTCATGCGATACATCATAGAGAGGTTAGGGTGTAAACCCGGCTTCGGTGGGGCCATGATCAACTTGGATCAGTCTAAGGCTTTCGATAGGGTTGACCATCGTTACCTGGATGCGGTGCTCGAGGCGGCAGGCTTCGGACCCATGTTCAGGGGCTGGATCGCTGCAATGCACAACAGCAACATCTGCTCAAGGGTCAAGGTGAACGGCTACCTCTCGGAGCCGTTTCATATTACGCGATCCATTCGACAGGGATGCCCTCTCTCCTCCCTTCTGTACGTACTGACTCTCGAGCCACTACTGCGGAAGCTGGAGCTATTGCAGGGCATCCCTCTGGAACCGCGACTGCGGAAAGCGGCGTCGGCCTACGCCGACGACGTGACTGTAATGGTGTCGAGCGCCTCGCAAATCGAGGAAGTCGGCACCTTACTGAAGGAATACGAAAGTCTCACAGGAGCGAAGCTGAACCGGGATAAGTCCATCGGTTTGCAACTCGGATCGTGGAGAGGCAGACCGATGCCTTCCGATGGCGTCGTCGGACGCTGGACGGAAGGACCGGTAAAGCTGCTCGGGGTCTGGTTTGGTCCGGACCTCCAGGTGGAGAAGAACAGGAACGAAGTGACGGCCAAGGTGTTTGCACTCACCCAGAAGTGGGCCGAGTGCAAATTATCCTTGAAAGGTCGAGCGGAGGTGGCGAACACTTTTATAGCGTCCGCCATCTACTACCGCTTGACCGTCGTGCCTTGTCCAGCCAAAACGCTCTCCAAAATGGAGCGCGCGCTCTACCGATTCCTTTGGAAGAGGCGGGCTCCTTTGGTGAGAAGATCCATCTGCTGCCAACACCCTTCTAACGGAGGGCTGGGGATGCCGTGGTTGACGATGCGCAAACACGCGCTCAGGCTGCGGCATCTCTACGTATTCCTCACCGGACAACCGGTGTGGGCCCCGTCCGTGAGGCGAGCCTTCCCACGACTCGTCTCGCTGACCGAACTGCAGTCCTGGGTCAAGCAAAGACCGAGGAAAATGGGCGACTGGCACATCGAATGTGCTCAGGCGCTCACAGCCCTCTGGCAGGCGAACCCGGAGATCAGTGGAGATTCCACTTCGTCATTCTATAGAGGGTTAGTCCGCAGCAAGTGCGACGACGCGCTCGGTGAAACTCTAGGCGTAGAGGAAGATGAACTGGCCAGTCTGTTCGGTAGGACCTTCCGCCCGGGACCGATGGAAAACTTCCAAAAGTCCCTGGCCTGGCAGTGCTACCGAGGAGCTCTACCAGTTCGAGACAAGCTCTACAGACATGGGCGCCCGGGCAGGGACCCTGCAAAAAAGATCTGTCCGAGGTGCGTGCGAGACGAAGAAACCGTCGCGCACGCATTCATACACTGCCCGGGCGTCACTGACCTGTGGGGCTATGTAGAACGACTATTGTCGCGGGTGGGACCAGTCCAGTTGACCACCGATTCCATTGTCATGATCAAACCGCCACCCTCCTTCAAAAACGAAGGAGAGGCGGTTTTCCTTTGTGTGATAGCTATGGCGAAAGAGGTTGTATGGTGGACAAGGTTGAAAGGGCTGAGGTCAGACACCTTTCTCTCCGGCCAACAACTGATTCTTTTTTTCAAATACCACTTTGGAAGAAGAATCAGGATGGAGAGAGAGGTGCTGTACCCCAGCAAGTTTTATGAAAGGTGGTTGAAAGTGGCGAAAATAGCCCGAGTGAATGGGCCTTCTCTCTATATCAGCCTGTAGGTTGAGGAAAAGGAGGAGGAGAGGAAGGGAGTACAAACTCTTCGTACTCCTGGAGATGAGGGTTGCACATTTTTTTCGGGGGTATGTGTTACCCATATAAACTGTCTCCCTCTATTGGGGAAAATCGACTAACTTTTTAAATTCCATCTGTGATAACATTTTACACGTTTTTATTGTATGTAAACTTCCCCCTTTGTATTTGTCCCCTTCCTTTGTGCCCCTGTGGCTAATAAAGAAATATATCTATCTTGCTATCTATCTATTCAACAGGGGGTTCAAACATGTGGCCCGCGAACTACTTTTCTATTGCCCGTGGTAGATGTAATATTTCAGGCCGAGGTTAACTTTTCCTTTCATCCTTACGGGGTCGATAAAATAAAGTACCAGTAATGTACTGGGTCATTGCTGGCCTTGTGCCAATAGTAGAAACAATTATAACTGGTGGAAATAAGGCATTGAGCTGGTGGAACCGTTAGCACATCTGGCGAAATGCTTAGCGATACTTTGGGCGTTCTGAGTTCAAATTCCGTCGATCTCAACTTTGCTTTTCGTCACTTTGGGGTCGATTAATTAAGTACCAGTTGTGTATTGGGGTCTATGTAAACGACGGGACCTTATACCCCAAATTTCATGCCTTGTTCCTACAGTAGAAATGATTATAATTGGTGAAAAATCATCAACCACCATCACGTTTGGACCACTGTGCCTCTTCTCCAGGAAGTAATGGCCCTTTTGTGTCCTTTAGTTTGAGACCCCTCTCCTAGACACATCTGGACTACGCCCATGCTGGAGCATCAACTTGGTATATTATGGGGATGTCAACAAACCAACAAGCATTGGTGGGAGGGCAAACACAAACGCAAATACACACACAGACATATATACATATATACGACGAGCTTCTTTTAGTTTCAGTCTATCAAATCCACTCACAGGGCTTTGGTCGACCCGGCCAATGGGACTGAACCCGGAAACATGTGGTTGGGAAGGAAGCTTCTTGTCACACTGCGCATATATATATATATATATATATATATATATATATATATATATATATATATATATATATATGGTATTAAATTAACAATGAAAATACGACAGTCAAATTACTTTATAACTTAGTTGTTTTTATTTTGTTGTTTTTACTTTCATTGTTAATTTAATACCTAATATTTGACTGTGCATCATAGAATTAACACAGCGAAACACAAAACTTGTCTATGGATTTCACTGGATTACATTGAGTTCTATCTACGGTACTGACTCTACGACCAGAGATAGACCACACTGAAAAAAGAAAATATATATATATATATATATATGTGTGTGTGTGTGTATTATATATATATATATATATATATATATATATATATATATATATATATATATATATATATATATATATATTAGGATTGGTGCGCTCTGAAATAGCGAGGTATACATGAATGTATGTATAGTATATTTGGCAATATACGGTATGTTTAATTAAAAACATTTAGAAGACCATACGCTATCAGTTTGAAAGTAGTGACTATGTCACTTCCTTCTTTTCGGTGAAAGAAGGGAGAGAAGCTGAAAGTTTGTTTCACGCTGGTTGGTGTTCATCAGAGCCACGTACTCCTCTGCTTTCGCCGAAAATTATAGAAGCTGGATTCCTACAGAATTCCAGTAACAATCAGGAGCTGGTTATACAGAGCGACTGCCGGTCCAGCAGAAATTAGGTATTAAGATTGGTGTTCTGAAATAGTGATGTATACATGAATGTATGTATAGTTTATTTGGCAATATACAGTAGTTTAAGCCGAAAAGAAGTAAGTGACATAGCCACTACTTTAAAACTGATAGCGTATAGTCATCGAAATGTTTTTAATTAAACGTACGGTACATTGCCAAATATGATAAATATATATATATATATGAATAAAATGGCGAGCTGTCTGGTTGCAAATAAGTATAATGAAAAAAATGAAAATGAAAAGTTACGGGCGAAAGAGGGGAATATCCATCGTCAGTTGTCTGCTAGGAATCATAACTATTTCTTCGCGTCAGAGACAAGATACCTCAGCCTAGGGAGAACAATAACTAAAATAAGTTATTGGGATAAAAAAGTGGGGGAGAGAAGAAAACATGTAAACAGACACGAAGGGTGAAGCAACGTAAAGAGTGGAAAAATAGGAAAAATATCAAGTCAACAAACTAATTTCGAACGTAAGAACTGGCAAGTTTGGTGAGAGAAAAACAAGACACGTCTTCACTGTAGCCGTGTTAGCGAGAGAAGAGACTGCTTACAGTGGCGGACGACGGAGGAGGTGAGCTAACGGAGAGAGGGTGACTAGCAGAGAGGGTGTGAGTGAAAGTAAGAGGAAGCGAGAAAGAGATATTTATAGTGGCAGGCTAGCCGAGAGAAGGTGACTAGCAGAGGGGGTGAGTGAAAGTAAGAGGGAGAAGGAGAGAGAAGGGAGAGAGAGAGAGAGGATAGCAACAAAGGGAGAGAAAAGAGACGGGTCACAGTGGAGAAGGAATCTGTTATGAATAAAATGGCGAGCAGTGTGGTTGCAATTAAGTATAATGAAAAAATGAAAAATAAAAGTTACGGGTGAAAGTGGGGAATATCCATCGTCAGTTGTCTGCTAGGAATCATAGGTATTTCTTCGTGTCTGTTTACATGCTTTTCTCCCCCAATCCCGTTTTTTTTATCCCAATAACTTATTTTAGTTATTGTCCGCCCTAGGCTGAGGTATCTTGTCTCTAACGCGAAGAAATACCTATGATTTCTAGCAGACAACTGACGATGGATATTCCCCGCTTTCGTCCCTAACGTTTATATATATTCATTTAAACATACGGTATATTGCCAATTATACTATACATACATTCATGTATACATCGCTATTTGAGAGCACCAATCCTAATACCTAATGTCCTTAAACTGCCAGTTTTATTGGCCAACGTTGTTGTATTACCGAGTTTTCGTTTTTTTTATGGGGTGTCGATGCACGTACCTCTTTTCGCCAGCCGTAGGACATATGTAGTGCTATGCTAGATTGTCAGACTTGATAGTGCATAGGTATACCATGCTGGACTCTAGGCATCTATATTGTAGTGGCTAGTAGGCATATATGCATATACATATATATATTTAATACAATAACAGAGATAGTTTAAAGCTAAACTCTGACTGGTAACCATCTCACTCAAGAAACATTAGGTTATATTAAAATATAAACCCAATTTAAGTGTTTGGGGTGCTAACAATATGTATAATGTGGAAAAACCAGTTGTATTATTTTATGAGATATAATTAAAGTTAAAGTACATCTCTCTTTCCAAACAATTGTTTCATTATAAGTTTTCTACAAATTTGGGAGAATGTTTCCAGTTTATGTAGAAGCCTAATATATATTCATGTAAGAATATATTTAGGTGGGCACTTATAAATCATCAGTGGAAGCCCATTAAACATTGATATAAGAAAACAATTTCTTACCGCTGTCAAAAATCATGTCCGTAAAGTTGCTCTTTCTCACCTCAAATGACCGCCAAATTTGAAATTCCAGCAGTTTTTGAGTGAGGAAGTATCATAGCGACACGAAGCGGGAAGGGGAGACAACCCACGATCCACGAAATGAGGAAAAAAAATAATATACACGCGGGTTAATTAGTTTTTATGAAAACATTATCAATCCAACGTGTTTAAGAACTCAATTGAAAATAAAAAAATAAATATATGCTTGTATAAATTACACACGCATATAGATATTTTCTTAGGCTAAATCAGAAGTTGTATATATATATATATATATATATATATATATATATATATATATATATATATATATATATATATAGAAGGGGTTACACAACAGTTAGTTCACCATACCGAGAACAATTGTTTCACCTTAGCGGATCCTCAGCTCGTAATTACCCCTTCTACCTAACTCGTCCTATGGACTGAGTGCTCTACCATTACGGATATTACCTGCCAGTGTTCTACCACTATATATATATATATATATATATATATATATATATATATATATATATATATATATATATATATATATATATATATATATATATATATATATATATATATATATATATATATATATATATATATATATATATATATATATATATATAGGAGACAGAGAGTATTGTATGCAGATAGAAGACCAGTTAGGACACTGTACCAACATACCAACAGTACTTGAACTGCAGTTCTCGAATTATCCTGAAATAAGCACCCAACCGAAGCATTTTCGATTTCATCAGGTGGTATGCGGCCTATATACATTGAAGAATAAGTATGCATAAATAGTTTTACATCAATTTCTCCGGAAATTTTCCATTGCCTGTGTTTCAAGGGGTTAGGTGACTATGCATATGTTTCCTTAGTATCCAGCTGGTCTCTTCAGATTAGTTTTCCACAACTGGTTCTATGGACAACCAGGTGTGCACAGATAGGGGAGCTGATAATATTCAGTTTTTTCTCTCTCCAATATCAACCACCCTATAAAGTGGTGATCAAATCAATACCTCTTAAGAGAATCATAGAGAAGTTCCCCAAGCACCACCAACACACATACAGCCTACTAGTCATCGATAACATTTCATGGAACCGGTGGAGGATAGATTAATGTTCGGGGGACCACCTGAAGAGACCCGATTGTTGCTAGGGAGAAAACTCTGCATAATGTTCAAAATAGTTGAAACATTTGTAATGGAATATTTCCGAATGAATTTATGTAAAAGCCCATTATCTTTCAATATATATATATATAATTGAAAGATAATGGGCTTTTACGTAAATTTATTCAGAAATATTCCCTTACAAATGTTTCAACTATTTGAACACTATGCAGAGTTTTCTCCCTAGCATCATTATTTACTATATATGTATATATATACATATATATATATAGTAAATAAGTAACATGTTTAGGATATACCACGTTGGCATTTAAAACCTTGAAAACCCGGATAACATCCGTCACTACAATGTCCAAATCCATTGTAACTGTCATTGGAGTTGATAAAAAGACATGTGCCTGTACATTCGAAATAGAGAATAATGTTGGAGTTATTATTTATTACATGCAGTTATCAATAACACATGGAAGTTACAATGTTATAATATATCAATAATGTTTTGGTTATAAACAATGAATCTGAATAAGCTTATTGAATATTATATCGATACACTATATTATATACAGAGATTTTTATGGTCGGTAAAATCAATGTTACAAAACATAATGGAAGAGAAAAACAATATAATCAGAAAATAACAGGAATCTGGTCGTACGATTATTATCGTTTTTGTTCCTACATTTAACGATAATTACTTAACGAATCAATGAATATATATATATATATATATATATATATATATATATATACCTATTTATTTTTGAGTTTTGTTTCCGGTACTCCTGATAGAGTCGTAGGGGAGCTGTATTGACATAGAGCGTTTCTTAGGCATTTTAAGCCTGGTGGAGCCCTTACTTCTCCAGACCTGTGTACAGCAGATTTCTTCCAGAGAGAGGATGAATCGACCCCACTACCAGACTGGTTCATTTTTATCGACCTAAAAAGGATGAAAGGCAAAGTTAACCCCGGCCAATATCCGCTGCGTGGAGGACTAGTAATGTTGTGGCTGGTTTTGCACAACCATCCTTCGATGGATGTGCAATAGCAACATACGCGAACGGCAAAGGATGGACGAACTGCGCGAGATATTAGCCATAAGAGGGATCAAATGTTGTCTGCAGGAGAGGAGATTGGGTTGATGTGGGCAAGTCATGCTTATGAAGCAGACAGCTGTATAAAACGGCACGGAGCGTTCAAAGTTGATTGTAGCAATGGAGTAGGCAGGTCTAGGAAGGCTTGAGATGAGATAATAAAAGCTGACTTTGCTCAAATAGATATCATTAAGGGGATGACACAGGACCGTGACTTCTGGCGCTATGATGTAATACAGAAGACGCACCTCCTATTATTCTCGGACTAAGGCATATACCTAGTATGCAACACCACACCCTACAATCTCCTCTCCCATAACCCTCCCCTTTACTTACGTCCCCAATTTCCCTATGCATGTACGAGATGTGCGCAGGTCGAGGTAACCACCATACACGCCACCTCCTGTGTCCGAGCATTGCTGTAATGTAAATTTATATCAAACACATGCTGTTGTGTGTTGGAGGAATCCAGCTATCAGTTGTGTCCACTATGAAGTTCACGCTGCATCCTTCCTATAGTCAGTATGTGCTGGCTCCTCTCGGTGGACACGTTTGAAAGGGTTGAATATCTGCATATTCCTTCTGACGAAGCCCTGATTAAATTTTCAGGTTTTTACACCAAGAGAAATTTCAGGTCAGAGTGAGATGTTCTGCCCTCGAAGATGTTTATGGTAAGGTGAGTTAAAGATGTGAGCATGGCACGTCTGAATGGGCCCGGTGAGAGAAAGTGAATGCATTTTGGAGGAGGACTGCTAAGGCAGAGCACTCACCCTAGAGATCAGGGTATTCGTAGTTTTATGGGAATTTTCGACGAGCAGACCTCGAACATCTCCACCCTATTTCGGATTTCCCTTTGTTTAATTTTAACTGTTACATTTCTTTTAATAGTGTTACACTTATTTACACACAAAACCCACAAACTGACACACGCACTTGTCTGAGTGTGTGTTCCGGTCGGTGTTTGATTATATGTATGTGTAATTTAAAAATGTTATGGTTGAAACGGTATGATACCCACTCTCACACACAGCTACACACACATACACACACACACACGTATATATATATATATATATATATATATATATATATATATATATATATATATATATATATATATATATATATATAAGGAAAAGAAGTCGAAAATGCAGCTGGAGACTTTTTAAGAATACTAGCAGAATGGCCCGGCGTTGCTCGGGATTTGCTCTAGGGTTCTTATATATTTGATATATATTTATCCTTATCGAGCCTCGTGAAATAAATAAGTTTGTTTATATTTTGTTATTGTGTATGCAAAAATATCTGTACACGAATATATGATTATATAAATATATATATATATATATATATATATATATATATATATATATATATATATATATTAAAATAACAGATTAAAGTTTAAGCAAAGAATCGCTGCTTTCACTCTTAACGGGATCTTCTGAAACTAAAAAAAATTCAATCTGTGAACGCAAAAGTAAATATTTCGAATAAACGTTACACACACACACACACAATATATATATATATATATATACATACATATATATATATATATATATATATATATATATATATATATATATATATATACACACACTATATATATATACACACTATATATACATATATATATACACACACACAGCGTCATAATGTCGTGATGCAGACAGCCAGACATACAGACAGATATTATAAGCGGCGCAACGTTTTATCTATGTATCTATCTAAAAAGAAAGATTAAGAATTATAGAGAGAGATCGCTAAATCACCTAATGCGGTCCCTAGGGCATTGAAAATTTGAAATTTTGTTTACTCAAAACACTCACAGGACCATAAGTATTACATGTGTAAAGTCTGAAAAAGGTCGGTTTGGTGGTTCTCGAGTTTTAGGGTGTCAGACAGACAGACAGACAGACAGTCATTCTCTGTTTTAGATATATAGATTTATTTGTTTCCTTTACCGGTTTCACATTTCTTAAGCTTTTCAAAAGTACAATTGAGATGGAGGGCTTGTGGTTTATCTTATATCTGGCTGGAGTTCGAATGTTACTTCTGCGTTATGTAGAAAAATGTGGCTCTAATCGCTAGGTTTTTAAAAAAAATAATTTGATTTGTTGATGACTGTCACGTAAATAAGTATAATAAATTTCGCGCCTGTTCGCGTTACAAAGTTCTTATAGTATTTGCCTTAAAAAAAAGTGGCATAAATCGTTGTTTTTTCATATATAAGTGAAATTTCGTTGGTTGATGACTGTCATATAAATAAGTACATTAAACTTCGCGCCAGTTCGTGTTTGGGGGTTATTTATAGTCGTTTTCACAGTCACATGATTTGTCATAGAGTGGTTTGTGTCAAACAAAAGATAATGATCGAGAAAATGGATGGGGAGAAGTCGTTCTGGTTCAGTGAGTGTGGTTGATGTGCTGAGGTTAAAAATTCAGGTTAGAAAATAGAGATATATATTTTTATTTGTGTGCGGATGTGTGTGTGTGTGTGTGTGTGTGTGTGTGTGTGTGTGTGTGTGTGTGTGTGTGTGTGTGTGTGTGTGTGTGTGTGTGTGTGTGTGTGTGTGTGTGTGTGTAGGAATATGATTCCACTAGTAGAAATGGAGAAGGGAATTATGTGTGTGTATGTGTGTATGGGTGCTATGTTTGTGTTTATGTGTGTGTATGTGGTATGGTTACCATATTAAGGTGATAACATATTAACGTATGTTAAAGTTTATTTAGCTCTAGTCTTTTATTTTCGAATAATTTAGTTGGTTGATGACTGTCACGTGAATAAGTATAATAAATTTTGCGCCAGTTCGCGTTACAAGGTTCTTATGGTATTTACCTTTTAAAGAAGTGGCTCAAATCGTTGTTTTTTCATATATAAGGGGAATCTGGTTGGTTGATGACTGTCACGTGAATAAGTACATCAACTTTCACGCCAGTTAGCGTTTGACGGTTCTCTATTTTCATTTTCACTTAAAAACAACAAAAAAGTAACAAAACGTTCATCATACCCTCAGCAAAACTATGAAGGTAATCCCAGAATCCATAGACAAAACAATAACCCTACTAAAAAACCGAATGCCCCCCAACACAAGATAGGAACGCAGATCACAACCCACACAAAACCTATTCTAAACCGTAGATCCCAACCCACACAGAACCTGTTCCAAAATCGTAGATCCCCACCCACACAAAAGAACAACATTTACAATTCGGACCATCAACAAGCCGAACCTCAATAAGTCCGAAACTTCTATTCAAGGACACACAATACCAGGGGAAATGCCATTCGATATAGTAATACCCATGAAAAAATTAGAAAAATCATTTTTTAGACCAAGGCTACAGGACCCACGTTACTCGGTGACACAAACCGATTTTGAAACACCGAAAATAAACAATCTTTCAAATACAAACTTCTCAGCCCAACAAATTAAAATTCTTTCAAAAGGACTGAAATTCACACCAACACCACAATACTCTAACGTCAATGAGATGAATGACGATATCTCATACTTCTGTAGAAAATTACGGCTAACAGAGGAATTGTTTGACAAGGAGAATAACGATCAATAAATTGTACGGAATAAAAGCAGCTACAACCCAACAAAGGGCAGGAACAGAGTTCTGAGGAAATTTTGTGACCACAGATCAACTTACCCATACCATGAACTACCACAACCTAAACGCAAACCCAACACGAGTCGAAGGGAATGGGAGATTATCCATGAATTAAAAAACAATAGTGACATTGTAATTAAGGAAGCGGACAAGGGAAGTACTGTTGCCATCATGGATGCTGAACAGTATAAAAATTCTATATTCTCTCTCTTACAAGACACTAACTACTATGAAAGAGTAAACAACTACCATCAATCAAAAACAATGACGAGATTAAACGCATTCATTTGTCAATATCAGAAAGACGTAACAAAAAACGAACGCGATTATTTAACACGCTTTGAATACAAAACCAGCAACCTTTACGGACGTCCGAAGATCCACAAGTGTAAAATAATTAACAATGCCTGTAAAGAATCCGCCTCAAGCTGCGTAAACACAACACCCCACTGGCCTTAAATTAAGACCAATAGTAGCGAGCCCACAATGTGAAACACTCAGACTGAGCAACTTTATAGACATACTACTAAAACCAATTCTCAAGTACAAACCAAGCCTCGTAAGAGACGACCTGGACCTCTTAAACCACCTCCCCAAGCATGTCAACAACGGCACTATTATTGTGTCTTTCGATGTAGTGAATCTATACATGCCGATCCCACACCAATACGAAAGAGAAACAATAGGATTCTGGCTACAAAAATACCCCAATGCGATACCTGACAGAATAGAAAAAAGCTTCATCACCGAGGGATTAAAATTTATTTTTCAGAACAACTTTTTTGATTTCGATGGCAGCACTTACAAACAAATACCGGGGAATGCGATGGGTACAAAAGTCGCTCCAAACTTACTCTAACTTAGCCATGGCATACTTGGAAATCCAGATATATGAACATTCCAAATCAAAATACGGCTTGAACTTCCACAAATATTTATCAGAGAATTGGAAACGCTACTTGGATGACTGCCACATTCTTTGGTCTCACACACTCCACCAGCTAAATGATTTCATACATTTAATTAACAGCATCAATAACCACATCCAATACACAATGGAATACAGTCAAGATCAACTCCCATTTCTGGACATCTTAATCATAAAAAAAAACACAAATAATGAAACTGACATCCACAACAAACCAACAAATTCCAAACAATACCTGCTATTCACCTCCAGCCATCCAAAGCACACGAAGACGAACCACCCTTTTAATCTAGCAAGAAGAATTTGCACAATTGTCTCTAATTATGAAACGCGAAATAAAAGACTTAAAGAATTAAAGAAAATTCTGCTCGAAAGACAATAGCCACCGTTACTAATAGATAATGGAATAGGAAGGGTTAAAGAAATAGGCATTGATGAATTATGAAAACAGAAACAAATTCAAATACTTCCAATATTCTAACATATATCTCAACGCACAACCCAGGAAATACGGCAGCATACAACATTATTCACAAGAACATCCCACTATTGAAACAAGACCCAAGAATGAAACAAGCACTTGAAACACACAAAATAATCAAAAGCAAAAGATAACCTAATTCACTAAAAACATTACTCACCAATGCTAAATTACCCACCAAAAACCCACAACCAGCTGTCAAAACATGCGGTCGCTCTAATTGCGGAAGTTGCACTCACCTCATTGAAGGCACAATGAATACATTTCAATCAGGACAACATTTTGTGGTAAAGAATCACTTAACTTGCTCATCAAAAAATTTAGTTCATGACATTAAATGTAAAGGATGCAATGCAGATTATATAGGGCAAACTAAACTCAAGCTCAGAAACAGGATGATAATTCATCGCCAACAATTACGAGACCCTACAACAAGACTGATACCACTCAGTGCACATCTAGACATATGCGCAAGCGATAAGACACCCAAATTCTAAGTCTTCCCACTTTATATTTGCGCTGACAATACAACAGACCAAATACGAATAAATAAGTAAAATATGTTTATTCAAAAATATAGACCAGCATTAAATACAGTTTAATATACATTAATATGTTAACACCATAACATGCTAACCATCCAAACTGACACACACACACACACACACACACACACACACACACACACACACATAACACTCTCTTCTATATTCGAAAATAGACCAGAGCTAAATATACATTAACATACGTTAATATTTTAACACCTTAAGATACCCCCCCACACACACATACACACACACATAATTCCCTTCTCCATTTCTACTAATGGATCATTTTCCTACACACACACACACACATCCGCACACAAATAGAAATATATTCCTCTATTTTCTACCCTGTCTCCACCACCACCACTATCGATACAAACATTCAATTTACTTCGATAGAAAGTCTGAATGTTGACACCTCAGCACATCGTGACAGTCGGCAACCAACCAAATTATTCGAAAATAAAAGACCAGAGCTAAATATACTTTAACATACGTTAATATTTTAACACGTTAACATGCTAACCCTCCCCCCACACACACATAACACACATACACACACAGCCACCCACACACACACACACACACACACACACACATAACTCTTTTCTCCATTTCTACTAATGGAATCATTTTCTTACACACACATCCGCACACAAATAAGAATATATATCTCGATTTTCTACCCTGTCGCCACCACCACCACCACTATCGATACAAACATTCAATTTATTTCAATAGAAACTTTGAATTTTGACACCTCAGTACATCAGCCATTCTCACTGAACCAGAAGGATTCCTTCCCATCCCCTTTCTTGACCATTATCTTTTTGGGGGCACAAAACACTCTATGACAAATCATGTGACTGTGAAAACGGCTATAAAGAAACCCCAAACACGAACTGGCGCGAAATTTAATGTACTTATTCACAGACAGTCATCAACCAACCAAATTACATTTATGGAAAAATAATTTGAGTCACTTTTTTGAAAGCAAACACAATAAGAACTTTGTAACGCGAACTGGCGCGAAATTTATTATACTTATTCACGTGACAGTCATCAACCAACCAAATTATTTTTTTTAAAAACATAGCGCTTCGAGCCACATTTTTCCACATAAAACAGAACTAACATTCGAACTCCAACCAGATGCGAGAAAAACCACAAACCCTCCATCTCAATTCTACTTTTGAAAAGCATAAGAACTGTGAAACCGGTAAAGGAAACAAATAAATATTCTTAAAATGACTCCAGTTGAATTTCGACTTCTTTTCCACATACTTTCACTCGGGTAGGACATCTCGTTTTTTTTTTTTTGCATTTAAATAATACACCTCATTTTCTTAAATATATATATCACAGTTAATGTTGTTGATACAATGACATGTCTCTTTACAAGCTAACCCACACTTTCCTGCTCAGACATTCTAACATTATCAGTATAGATAATAATGCTGCAGGTATTATTATGTATATACAGGTAAAAATGAGATAACAATTATACAATTTATACCATATTAATATTTTTAAGATTATGACAAACGAATGAAACTGAATACGACTGTTGAATATTATATCGATACACTACGACTACATGGAATAGAGAGATTATATTTGAATATAATGTTCCGAAACCATATGGAACTAACAATCAATATAAGTAGCAAAATTATATTCACAAATATTAAAACTTTTACACTACTTGTCAGCTTCTGCGTTATTTATCACTGATATTCTTACATTTAACGACAACAAATCAATTATTATTATTATTATTTTAATTTTGCCTTTCATCCTCACGGGGTCGATAAAATAAAGTACCAGTAATACACTGGGATAATTGCTGGCCTTTTGCCAAAAGTAGAAACAATTATTATTATTATATATATATATATATATATACATATGTGTGTGTGTGTGTGTGTGTGTGTGTGTGTGTGTGTGTGTGTGTGTGTGTGTGTGTGTGTGTGTTTGCATATCTCAGACAGGTTCGGATGACGGCACTTTCTGACATGAAAACCAATGTTTCCCAACATATGCGATATCGCCCAACAGTGGGCGATTCCAACTGTTGAACGTGCAGTGAGCAACCGAACAGAAAATGGTAGGTAATTGGAAAGTTTTGAGCACGAATTGGAATTTATTGTATTATGGTGTTTTAACATTTGTTACCCGAGAAAAAATATTCAAAGGAGATGTGCAAAGAACCCGTTTAACAAAACCGGACACTGTATGAGAGACATACTCTTAGGTAAGATGTGAACATTGCCGAAAACAAGGGACATTTTGGTATTTTCTATAGTTCTAAGAATGTTCATTAACATTCAAATAGTTCTTTGGATGAAATATGTATTTTTTCGCATATAAATCAGTTAAGGGAAGACCAAGAATAACTTTTCAATTAAAATTACCAAATGACTTCAGAAGAAAATTGCCAACGCTAACACCGGTATCGCACATAAAATTGACACACGCGATGACCACTAAGAACTATGACGACAGGTTGTAGACAAGGAAATGCAGACGACAATACCAGGCTATCAGAATACCAAGACGGTAACTATCCATAACTCAATTCGCATGCTCATATAAACAGACAGCCATTTGATGTTGGATTATATTGATTGGCAAATGATTAAAACGCTCTTGTCTTCTTGCATTTGTGGATTAGGGATAACGGACTTCCAGTAACAATATAATATATTGAACGAACATTTCCTTATCTATTGTTTCTCCAATTGTTTCAGTGTATTGTAGGATTTTTAAACGCCATTTAACAAAATTTGTCGCCTATACAGAATTATTATTTTATGGGGTTATGACTTCACCACAGAGCAATCAACCAAACTTTAAGCAAAGAAACCTTCACGCATAAAGTATCATATATATTCTAATCATGCCAACCAGATGCAACAACCTTTATCATATTTCTGCCAACTTAAGGCCTCATTCGAAAAGCGTAAAATCAGAAACTAACTAAGCAGCAAATAAAGTGACGATTGCGTCGTACTACACAGCTTTACTTGCCGCAAAGATTGGGACGTCCCACACTTTATGCAAAACATTACTTCTACCTATTATTGAAGAAGTTCTCTCGCCTGTAATGCATAAAAAAATCAAAGGCATAATTATTAAGATATTTCCATTTAGTGATAGCAATTTCTCGTATAGGTGAATAACAACGAACGTCAAAATTCAACTAATCCATTATCTCCAGAGTTCTGAATTTTTCATACAAATTATCGAACCAACTGTTGTAAGAAATCAATGCTTGATTATAATGCATGTTCGTATTTTTAAATTAACATGTTCAAACATTTGGGTAGATGATGTTTAGTGATCAATTGTTAATTGACCCAAAGGCATATCTATTTTAGATTTATCAAAGTTATTTTGCAATGAACATAACATTCATTGAACAATATTGCTGACTGTGCAATTGATGGAGGGGAGCGCATGTTTCATTAGGTAAATATAGAAGTTTCTCTTCTCTCTTAAAACGAGGACTATGTCATCCTGTTTCAATAGTCAATTGTATGGTTCAAATGTCAGTCCACTCAGCCTTGATAAGGTTGATGACTATGTGAGGCTTTTGTACCATACTGAAGTATGATGGTTGTCAAAAGGCAACTGTGTTGTCAATTTTGTCGATCTTTTTGACTTAATATTTATTAATACACTCCACTATGCAGTTCTCTGATTATTTCAAAATGTGATATTTTTCCTTAAAGACTTATTCGCAAAAGTAAATTATCTCCATACCTTATTGCATGCAAAGTAAAACAAGCTTTTCAACTGTAAATCGCCTTCAATGCTTTCATTTCTAAAATAACACTATATAAGATAAATGTTTCGGGGGTTCAAGTCCATCAATTTCAACGATTGAACAGCTTGAAAGATGAATTGGTTGATGAGGATATTCTGGACATCTTGGGGATATGTACGCCTCATAACGACTAGAAAGGCATATTAAATCTTGTGATCCGTACATTCAGATTAAGCCCTTGTAAACTACGTCTATATTTAGCGAACAGGTGACACTTCTTCAAAAGTAACCCCAGCATATATATTTCACATCACCTAATCTGAGTAAGGCAATGATTTAAGAAAAAAAAAAGAAAAGTGATAAAGAGCACACACCTCTTTTTACGTGGAAGGGTGCCTTGTTCTTCCTTCGGGCAATGTCTTGCAAATCACCAAGTGTACGTTTGGTAATATTTCATTGTAAATAACCTACTTCATTCGGGTATTTGGATTTTGGTGTGTGTAAATATCTGGCAGTATCCAGCATAGTTACGTCCCTTTACGGTCTGAATTCAAATGTCCCCAAGGTTAACTTTGCCTTTCACCCTTACGCGGTCGATAAAATAAAGTACCAGTAATGTACTGGGTAATGTGCTGGTCTTGTGCCAAAACTAGAAACATTTATTCGGATAATCTCTGCGACATGGGTGTTGTGAAATATACTTGTTCTATATTTGTATGCAGTTCTATATTTTCCTTAAGTCCGCTTTCTTTGAGCTTATGGTCATGAGATTTTTAACCTTAGTTTTTGTTAGGTTTGGTTTTGTTTTTTGTTATTGTTGTATTTTGTAAATTTAGCTGTGTTTACGGTATTGGTAAATTTTTTGGTGTCTGTGGCCGTGGTGAACTGGATTTATTTTTGTGATTTCTTTTCCCTATGGCCTTTTCTCTTGTCCACGTTGTCTGTAATTGAGTATTCATCATCATATTTTAATCTTTCGTCTTCTCAGTTTGATTATAGTTGTAAATCTCTAAGGTTTCTCAGACTTGCCGCACACCATGTATTTTAGGAGAAGAATGGGACTAAGTGCGTCTATGCAGCTCAAACGAGGCAGTTGGCTTTTTCGATCTCCACTGCTATGGTACATTGATGCTACCAAAGATATAAATTTGGTCGTCAACTCTTTTTTTGGCGTGCCTGAATGTGGATTATCATGCTCTTCCTAGTCCTGTCCTCCTTTTCAGTTTGATACACTTTGATGATTCCCATGTCCTCCAATGTGTCTACCGTGACGACTGCTATTAGTTTATGATATGGCTATTTTAGGCTGTACTTTTTTTAACCAAATTTGGTCTAATTTCAGACAACTTAAGTAAGGAACGAGCAGTAACTCATGACCTTCTAGGTTTTTCAGTAAGGGAAACTTCAACTTTCCATCAATTGCAACTTTCACATCAACTTTATCTAAACACTTTCCTACTTTGTTGTACGTATTTAGCTCCCACACGCAGCCTAAGGCTCCTGGTCTTGAATCTCGCTTGTTTTTAATCCAATTGTACGGGAAGTCGTTGTGCAACGTATTGTGTTTTGAAATATGTTTGTCGGGGTTTCAATGTTAATTATGTTGCCGGATTGTCCGACATACAGTTGAAAAACATCCACCACACTATAGAGCCTAGAGACTAAAAGCCACGAACAATAAACAATAAAAACAATAAATGAAAACGAAATTTAAAAAAAGGTAAAGAAAATTAAATGTATGTAAGTAGCATAGATGAGATTTATTGAATGTTGATATTTTACACGTGTTAAAGTATTAAATGTCCATTAAAAATAGGTGCGAAAGGAGTAAAGGATGATAGATAATAGAAGACCAAGCAACCGGAAAGATATAACATGTTTCCAGAAAATAATAAAAGATATTGCAACTGCTCATAAGGCTCTAAATACCAATTACTAATCAACAAGCCATAAGAGATAACAGCAGAAAAAGAAAGAAGAATATCTAAGTATGGCATGGATTGATTACCATGAGATTTTGACAAGGTCACCTACATTCGCGTACTGGACACATTAGCCATGAATAAAGTAACTCTAACAATAGAAATCATTCATCATCTATATCACATGTAAGTAGAAACAATTCTGCAAATAAATACGAAAGTTGTACTTATATACACAGATACCATCCTAGTAAAAAGAAGGATATTTTAACGGGACACCCACTCACCACTTCTCTTCTATCTAGCACTGAAACCAATAACTGAGATACTGAATAAGACTGGACTTGAATATAAATTGTAGGGTAAGAAATATATACATCATTGTAAAATGGAAAATCTAAAGCTGCATGCTTTAAACAGAAGTAACTTGAAACACTGGTAGAAAGACTACATAGATTCACAAAAGAATTAAGCAGATCTTGAGAAGGCAAACATATTTTGGTGTGTGCCAATACACACAGAAGTTAAGATCAAAGAAAACTGGTCCGATAATATAGCGAAAATAAAACACAAAGAAAGGATATTGCCTACTAATTGACGTATGCCAAGGAAATGGAGGAATTATGCAAATAAACTGAATGTGGATGACGTAAGTAGAAAGAATCCCTTCAATATATAATCTGGGAATAATAAAACCCTCATAGACCGAAACATAGCCAAAAACTTTATAACATAAAATCAGATGCAGCCTTCAGGAAGTTGCACAGCAAGGAAATGTTCATACCGAAGGTGCACATAATAGTGCTCGGTAATGCTGTGACGACAATCAACAAAAAGAAAACTAATATTTGTGTCTATTTTTGGCACAAAGACAGAAATTTCAAGGGGAAGGTGAAAGTCGATTAATTCGACCCCAGTGCGTTACTGGTAATTTATGCTATTGACCCTGTAAGGATGAAAGTTAAAGCTAGCATGGACATTATCTCTCTCTACAGCATCATCCCTCACGTTGGAGACCACTGCACCCACCCATACTTTCTAGAATTACGTTTCACCACCTCTTCTAGCACTTCGACGAATCCCCTTGCTGAGCTCGGTCTCAACCTCAACGGTTTTCCCCTTTCCGGAAAGTATTACCAACACATTACTGGGATAGCCTTGGTAAATTGAATGTGCCCGAAATACGCCGACTTGTTCGTCAGCTACATCGTGGGTCAAATTTTCTCCCAGTATACTGCACCTACCCCTGAGATATACGGCTGTTACATCGAGTATTCTATCGGCGCTACTTTTTTCTCCCATGAACAGCTTGACTCCTCTCTTTCTTTTGTCCAGTCTTTCCAACCCACCCTTACCTCCATTATCTCCTTAATTAGGTTTAATTAGGTATACCTAACAAGGGCAGAGGGAGAAAAACAATTGCTCATGTTCTTCGTCGCGAAGATCAGTTGAAGGAAGTGTATCGGATTGCAAGAGAGTGTGCTAGAGAAAATCGTGAAATGGTCGAAATGGTAGTGGGACACTTACCCTGTCTTATGCCGAAAAGAAGGAGACATAGAGCACTTACTATGAGAGACTACTGAACGAAGAGAAAAAAATGTGACAGTAAGGGCTTACCGCATGTAGATCTGACTAAGGGATCAGCTAAGATGTTGAAAGCAATGAGAGAGATAAAGCAATTAAGGACATGAAGGTAGAGAAGGCCACTGGACAATCTGGTATATTTGTTGAGAGGCTAAAAGCATCATGTATTGTAGGATAAGTGCTACTCGGACATATAGTTAATCAAGTAGTACAAGAAAGGTATCATACCCAATGACTGCAGTAGCAAAGTTATTTTCAACTTCTACGAGGGCAATGAAGATGCACTAGAGAGAATAAGTACAGAAGCATCAAGTTGATGGACCATGTCATGAAATTTGTTGAAAATGTTATAGTATGATTAATTCTGGAGATAATCAAAGTAGATAAGATGCAGCTTGGATTTATGCTAGGCAGGACTACCACTGGATAAATGGTGCTAAATGGAAACCATCCGATGTGGGAGTCGGACTCTGCTAAGGATGAGTCTTTCACACATTGTGTTCATTATTTACATGAACATGATTGACATGGGCAGTCAGGCTAGAAGTTGTATTACGACTGGCAAGTGTAAAATCAGTCGCCTAGAATTTTCAGACGACTCGGTATTCCTTAACTCAGCAGGACGTAATTACCGAATTGCACTCTGCAGGTTTGATGTCGAGTGCTGCATGGCTGGAATGTAAATTAATGCTGTGAAAACTGAGACTCTCGTCATCTCAAAGAATCTTGTGCTGTGCAATCTATATATGAATGGAGTTCCACTGAAACACGGGGAGAAATTCAGGTATCTCGGGGTCATGTTCACAAGTGATGGAACTCATGAGGCTGAATTAAGTGCAAGAATTATTCAGCAGAAGAGATGTAGGTGAAAAATCTAAACTAATTAACTTCAGTACGGTATTCGTGTCAACACTCATTATGGTCATGGATCTTGGGTATTGACCCAACGAATATGATCGTGGATGCAAGCGTCAGAGATGGGGTTCCTCCAAAGGGTATTTTGAGTAACGTTACTCATTAGGGTGCGTAGCTTGGAGATCAGGTCTCTCTCCAGGGAGAGTCGCTACTTCTCCGAATTGAGAGATTACAGATACGATACTATATACATGCGTTTAGAATGTCTCTTGAAAAAATCGCTAGAATGATTTTACGGTAGGAAGCCCAGAGACAAAGACCGCGCAAGATGTTTGGATAACATCCATGAGCTGATCTGGTCTAGATTGGGGATCCAGCCGGATCATTTGGAGATTGTTGCTTCTGACAAACCCACAGGAAGGAATGGTTGAAGACTCTTCCCCACCCACTACCATTTTAGGAATATGAGGGAGAAGAAGAAGAAGAAGACGAAGAAGAAGAGTGCCATTGATTCCCCCTTTATAGTGTGACAACTGCTTGAGAAGTACTTAGCAAAGTGTAAGCCATTGTATCTGGATATTGTAGATAGGGAGAATGCTTTTGACAAGGTCCCATTCTCTGTAGTATGGTGGACACTTAGGAAGCTAGATGTAGATGAATGTCTTGTGAGAGCAGTGTGGGCCATGTATAAAAAAGATAGAAGCCAGTAGAGTGATGAAGTGCAGTTCGATGTGCACCAGGGCTCCGACCTTAGTCCACTCCTATTTGTCACTGTTCTTCACTGAGTATTTTAAAACTGGTACTCCGTGGGCGTTACTATATGCTGATGACCTAGTACTTAAAATGAATCCGTTGGAGAGTAAGGGACAAAACTTCAAACATGCAAGAACCTAGAGTTGAAAATCCTAAAACTAATCGCATCAAAGGCAAAAGGGCTAAGTACGAAAGAGGAAAAGAAGTTGATACAATCAGGGAAATGGCTGTGTTCGATATGCCAGAAAAGTGTGGGCAGAGGTTCTATAAGATGCACAGAGTGCAATCGATGGACTCACAAGAGATATGGCTGATGCATAGAAGAAGGGAGCCCTAAGAACTTACGTGAAGGAGATTCCGTTACTTTCCAGAGAAGCTCCTTAGAAGTTATCAACAGCTTTTGTTGCTTAGGCGATCGTAATCACAAGTGTGGTGCATACAC
>OZ024741.1:314961836-315056836 GCA_964016885.1 Eledone cirrhosa | reverse complement strand
ACTGCGAAAGGCCGATTATTTCAGCCGAGATTCAAGATGCCCTTATCGGCTGCATGAGGCGCAAGTCAGCCAGTTTGGATGGACTGCCCTACGAGCTTTACGTAAATATGCCAGACTTGTTCTCCGATCTCTTTGAAGGGCTCTACTGTAACTGGAAGCAGAATGGGAGTATTCCCAGTTCTATAAGCCGGGGCGTAGTGACGCTGATAAGGAAAGACGAGAACAAGAGGGACACATTAGATAATTTCCGGCTCATAACTCTGCTCAAAAGAGAGTTTAAAATATTGACCAAGGTATTAACGAAGAAGTTGGCGCTTGTCGTCGAGGATTTGGTTGGGGATGCGCAAACTTGTGCAATCCCGTCCAGGTCTATATACGACAACTTCCATCACATGCGATACATCATAGAATTGGGTAGAGTGTAAACCTGGCTTCGGTGGGGGCTCTGATCAATTTAGATCAATCGAAAGCAATCAATAGGGTCGACCATCGGTCCGTCATCTACTACCGCCTGTCAGTCTTGCTTTACCCTCGTCCGCGCCTCGCCAAGTTGGAACAGCTCTACTTCAAATTCTTGTGGAGGGGACAGGTTCCGTTGGTGGGGCTGTCCATCAGCTGCCAGCACCCTCTACGTGGAGGGCTGGGCATGCTGTAACTAATGATGCGCAGACATGCACTGAGGCTGCGGCATCTCCAGATATTCTGCCTAAACGCTGAACAGGTATAGTCGCCGTTTGTCAGAGGGGCCTTTCCGCAGCTCGTCTCTTTGACTGAGCTGCAGTCCTGGGTCAAGAAGAGACCGAGACTGGGTGACTGGCATCTGGAATGTTGCCAGGTACTCACTGCGCTCTACCAGGTGGGCAATGCAGTCAGTGAAATTTCCACTCTCGAGTTCTATAGAGGATTAATGGTGGGCAAGAGCGACGACGTACTCGGAGAGGCTCTGGGCGTCGACAAAGTCGAACTAACTAGTCTGTTCCGGAGGACTTTCGAGTCGGAGACGATGGATAACTGACAAAAATCCCTCACTTGGCAGTGCTACCGGGGGCCACTGCCGATTCAAGATAAACTCTGCAGGCACGGAAGTGCCGTCAGACTGACCTGCCCGAAATGCGCGCAGAGCGACGAAACCCTTCTCCACGCACTCCCGTGCATTGCTGTCTTGTGGAGTTATGTCGAACAGCTGTTGTCGTGTGTAAAGGGATCCGGATATCGGCCGAGTCCATAGTGAAGATCGACCCGCCGCCTTCTTTTGGCCAGGAAGAGCAGGCAATTTTCCTCTGTCTGGTGGCAGTAGTGAAAGAGGTTGTATGGTAGACCAGGTTGAAAGGACTGAAGACAGACATTTTTCTCTTCGGTTAAACCCTCATCAACTTTTTCAAGTTTCACTTGAAAAGAAAGGTGAGGGTGGTGAGAGAAGTGCTGCCCCCCCCCAATACATTTGCTACAAGTTTGGTGAATGTGGCGAGAATGGCCCGTGTGAGTGGGCCTACTCTAATTATGCGCCTGTAGGTCGGTGAATTTGAGGAGGAGAGGGGTTTCCTTCCGTGGTGCTCTCGAAGCGTCGGTTGGTTCAGGATTGGTGTGGTATTTGAGTCAACCCTGGGTGGTCACCCCCCCCCTATTGGGGAATCTTTCATTGTTGTATTTTTCTTGTTTCTTGTTATTGCTTTCCTATTTTTTTTATTCGATTTTTATGTAAAGCCCCACTGTCCCTGTCTAGTCTATCGTCCCCAATATGACGGCCCTTGTGGCCAATAAATGAAACCAATATTATTATTATTATCATTTTTAAGGGCGGTGAATTGGCAGTATCGGTAAAGGGTTGGACGCCATGCTCTCTAGCATAGTTACGTCCCTTTACAGTCTGAGTTCAAATCCCGCTGAGGTTGACTTTGCCTTTCATCCTTACGGGGTCGATAAAATAAAGTACCACTAATGCACTGGGTAATTGTTAGCCTTGTGCCTAAAGTAGAAACAATTATTATTATCATTTTTGTTCTTTGAGTCTCAGTTATTGATGTTATTTAACTGGAAAGTTTGTTGAAATGAATATCAGGCCACTACCTTCAGCCTCAGACATTCAGGATGTATCGGAGGGTTCTTGCTGTTCCCAGAAAGCATGCCTTTTGAAGTGTTCCAAAAAGCGGGGATGGACTAATCTTCTTTAACCATGCTTTGTTATTATCATTATTATGGCGCCGAGGTTAACTTTACCTTTCATCCTTACGGGGTCGATAAAATAAAGTACCAGTAATGTACTGGTTAATTGCTGGCCTTGTGCCTAAAGTAGAAACAATTATTATGGTGGATTGGCACTATCGGTAGAGAGTCGGACGCCATGCTTTGCAGCAAAGAGTTACGGCCCTTTATGGTCTGAGTTCAAATCCTGCCAAGGTTAACTTTGCTTTTCATCCTTACGGGGTCGATGAAATAAAGTACCAGTAATTCACTGGGATAATTCCTAGCCTTGTGCCAAAAAGTAGAAACAATTATTATTGAATCTCTCGAGACGGCTGTAACTACGGCGGAGTAAGTTAGTTTAATTTTTATGATTTATCGAAAGTTCTATATAGTATTTTTTACATCGGTGCGTAGTTAAAGAACCCCTCTTTTAAAGGAGGTGGTTTTTTAACTGTATCTCGCGCGCTTGAGGGCTGAATTTGTATTTATTTACAATCGTACCCCCCAAAATGTTGTTGTTTTTTTTAAATAAAACATGGGGGACAAAAAAAATTGTCCACAGGGAGAAACAGTGGGTTGTTCGGAGGGTGAAACAGCCGATTCCATCCAATCATAAGGCAAAGTAAAAAACAAGAGAAACAGCAGCAGCAACGACAATGACAGTGGTGGTGACAACAGTAGCAACAGCAACTGGAACAGTAGCAGTAGTAGTGCAAATTACAACAAAAACTTCCCTACGTTAGAAAAATCAAACACCACCACAACCCCAATAATAACAATAACAACAGCAACAGCCATAAAGAACCCAAGGAGCAGCAACTATAACAACAGCAACACAGAGGAAAAAAACAAACAAAAACACCAGCGACGGCAACAACAACAAAGACAAAACTAGCGATGAATCAACACAAATCAAAACAAAAACGTCTTTCGCTAAAGCGACAAACAATTTTGAACAAGTACACATCACCAATGAAGAAATAAAACAAGCGAATGTCTTGGTTAACATGACCGGACACAAGGTAAGTCTCACCCACCCAGCTGATATAATAAGAAACAAGCTTTTGTGTTCGGTCAGTTATTGCACGATCGGAACAAAATCGCAGCGAGTTGAACGGGCAACCGAGTCACAGGTTCAAAGAGCTATGGCTGCCGTCTGGGCACAGAAAACATACATAGCCCGGAGATCGAGGTATGGCACTGTGGTTGTGCTATGCGCTATACCAGAATAAGCCAGAGCACACTCCATTGCACCGCATTAACGAAATCATAATGATGCCCACATACTGCGGCCAGAGAGTCTGATGGTTCGAGTGGTCCAGGTTCCGCCCTCAGTGGAGATGGCGCGGTTGACGGTGGCCGTCCTCGCTGACGTTGAGGATTCGACAATTATACTCAAAGTCATGTGAATAAGACAGGGTCGGGGATGGAGCTAATCATCCAAGCAGACCATGAGAGCATCGAGGCCATCCCCGATGTAATAGACCTGGACGGCGGCAGCCATCTACCCGTGACTGTCGAAGGTAGGCACCCAAGCTGTCATGGATGCGGTGACAAGACGCACCTTAAGGCCTTCTGCTCCAAACTCACCAAAACGGGCACGCGCCCACCCCTTCTCCCCACGCCGTGCCTCACAACTGGAGCAGACAAACAACAAATAACACAGTGGCAGAAGAGGAATCACCATCCCCAACAACAAAAGCACCATCTCTTCCACCACCCACAGAACCAATGGAAAGCATTCCCCTTCCTGATATAACTAAATCGGACAAGGAGTGCGATGAGGCCGAAGAATGAAGATCTATCCCAACAAAAAAAGGAGAACTCCCTACCTTGCTCCCCCAAGAAGAGAAATAAATAATCCCCCCCCCCCCAACGAAAATGAAAACTACCCCACCTCCTACACCACCATGAAAAGCCACACCCCCATAACCACCTACACCATCACCACCACCACCAACAACACCACCACCACAAAAAGCACCAACACCCAAACAACAGACACAATACACAGCCATAAACACAGACAACACAAAGCTTTTAAATTACATTCAACACGACACCAACATCACAGAAACAAACTACGTACAAACCACCAAAATTGCACCCCGCACACACAAAAGAATAATAGAAATCAAACAAAAATTACATGACATCTAAAAAATGTTCCCACATCAATTGGAGACTACCGAGGCAACATCACCAAACGAATATTCACGAACATTCTCGGGGAGAAACCCACCACTGGTCGGAGGGATGGATAACCCATCCCCTTCCTAAAAAAGAGCCACAGGTAATTTTTATACTTTTCCCCTCTCATTTGTTTTCCTCTTATCCTATCCAACATGGCTTCTCTCAGAATAGTTAGCATAAATGTACGTGGCCTGGGTTCGTCTTGGAAGCAGGGCCATCTGCTGAACGATCTCAAGACGCTAAACATAGATGTGGTGGCCATCAGCGAGACCAGAATCTCCGAGGCACCCATTTTCGGCGGCTACGAGGTGTACATATTTCCAGGCCATCCCAGATCGGGGGAGGGGGCGTGTTGTTCCGGAGAAGTCTGGATCTCGAGATACGGGCCGTTTTCTTGGACCCATAAGGTAAGTTGGTGGTGCTGGACGTGACCAACGAAGAAGGACAAGCTTTCAGGCTAGTGGCCGTCTATGCCCCAACGGGAGCAGGACGGCCTGAATTCTTCCAGCGTCTGGAGACCTTTCTTGGAAGGTCCCGCTCTTTAGTTTTAGTGGGCGACTGGAACGGGATCTTAGATGCACGCTGGGATTGTGTGGGATTAGCGGATAGGGGAGGAGGGTGTAAAAGCCTCACAAACTTGCACAGACGTTTTCACCTTTCTGACAGGTACCGGTTGGATTTCCGAATGTGCCAATGTGGACTTGGACAAACCGCATTGGGTCATCCAGATCATATCTAGATAGGGAAATAGATAGGTCTAGCATAGGCTGTCCACAATTCAAGATAGTCGACTACAGGGACCACAAATTGTGATCTGTGTCGTTCACTTAGATAGTCTTCATAGACAGGGACCCGGTTACTGGAAGCTACACGCGTCGTTCCGGCGCAAAAAGTTTATAGAGACCGGAGTAGTGAATTAGTTAAGCGTGCGTTGGCGGGCGTTGACGGGAGCCATCGTCAACAAGAAATGGGGGTTGGCCCTGAAAGGAGCGATTAGAATAGATTCCATTAGGTTTAGTAGAGCGTTAGTAATAGAGAAAAATAGAGCAGAGGGAGAACTAGTTAGAAAATTTGACGGGGCGCTTACTAAAGGCATCGCGACCGACGTGCTTGCGTCGAAATTGGCCCTCAACCAATTTTTAAACTCTAAGCACGAAGGCTGCGTTGTCAGAGCTAGGGTGCATGCCCTCAGACACGAGGGGGCGAAAGCCGTTCGATGACCCGAGTGGCGGAGGCGCGTCGTGGCAACAGACCCACGATCCTGTCTTTGGAAGACCACGAGGGGCACATGCTACTCGAACCCGGGAAAATGTGTACGGCTTTTCAGCGATACTTTGCTCAGCCGTTCTGGAGCAGCGGCGGGCCGTATCACGGGATGTACTATAGTGCCTACCTCGACGGACTGCCGCGGCACTTGGCCACTGTTGCGAAAAGTCGATAACAGCGCTGAAGTACGGGAGTGAATAATTGGCTGCGAAATGGGTAAATCGGCCGGTTTGGATGGTTTGCCCTACGAATTTTACGTAAATATGCCAGACTTGTTATGAGACCTCTTGGTGGACGGACCTCTACTGCAACTAGCAGCAGAACGGGAGAATTCCCAGCTCTGTGAGCTGAGGAGCGGTGGCGCTGCTGAGAAGGGATCCGGACAAGGAGGATGTCATAAATAATTTTAGGCCCATAACGCTGCTAAACACAGATTTCAAGATTTTGTCCAAAGTATTAGCAAAGAGGTTGGCGCTTGTCGTTGGAGGTCTGGTGGGAGAGTTGCACACATGCGCCATTCCAGACAGATCCATCCACGACAACCTCCACCTCATACTATACATCGTGGAGCGGGTAGCTAGGGAACCTGGTACGGGTGGGTCCTTGATCAATTTAGATCAGTCGAAAGCTTTCGATAGGGTCGACCATCGTTATCTGACGGCAGTCCCGAGGGCGACTGGCCTTCGGCCCGTCTTCAGAGACTGGATTGCTGCCATGCAGAACAACATCTGCTCTCTGGTAAGAGTGAACGGTAACCTTTCGGAAGCGTTCAACATCATGCGATCGGTACGCCAAGGATGTCCCCTCTCGTCCCTGTTATACGTATTGACTCTCGAGCCATTACTGCACCGACTGAAGACGTTGACGGGGTTCCCGCGCGAACTGGAATGCGGAAGAACCGTGTCAGCATATGCAGATGACGTCATCGTAGTAGTGCCGAAAGCCAAACACATCGAAGCAATCGGCACCACACTAAGAGAATACGAGGCGGCCACAGGAGCAATGATCAACCAGGAAAATTCGCTGAGCCTGCAGCTCGGCACCTGGAGAGCCAGGTGCATGTCATCCAACAGCGTAGTCGGGCGCTGGACCGACGGACCGGTTAAATTGCTAGGGGTCTGGTTCGGTCTGGATTTCCAGATGGACAAAAACTGGGACGAGGTGACGAACAGGGTGGCCTCTCTCACCCAGAAATGGGCCGCGAGGAAGCTATACCTGAAACGTCGACGGAGGTGGCTAACGCGTACATCGCGTCCGTCATCTACTACCGCCTGACCGTAGTACCTTGTCCTAAGCCTCGCCTGACTACGCTGGAGTCTTTGCTCTTTCACTTTTTGTGGAAGGGAGGTGCTCCGATGGTCAGGCGGTCCATCTGCTGTCAACACCCGCTACGCGGAGGGCTGGGCGTGCCGTGGCTGATAATGCGCAGATATGCGCTCAGGCTACGGCATCTCCACCTCTTCCTCGACGGTGATCAGTATGGTTATCGTTTGCTAGACGCGTGTTTCCCCTGCTCGTCTCCTTGACGGTGCTGCAATCCTGGGTCAAGCGAAGACCGAGAGGGAGCGCTTGGAGACTGTAATGTTTTCAGGCGCTTACAGCACTCGACCAGTCGGGCAATGCGATCGGTGGGAACTCCACCTTGGCGTTCTATAGAGGGTTAGTGGAGGGAAAGAGCGACGACATCCTTGGGGAGACTCTGGGCGTCGACGAAAATCAACTAGACAATCTCTTCGGGAGAACTTTCAGGCCGGGGCATATGGAAAACTTCCCGAAATCCCTGGCCTGGCAGTGCTACCGAGGAGCTTTGCCAGTTCGGGATAAACTCTACAGGCATGGAAGTGCCGTGAGCCGTTCCTGTCCGAGATGCGCGCAGGGGAGGAACCGTCCTGCTCGCACACGGCCAGTGTCCGAGCATTGCTGACTTACGGGTTTATGTCGAACACTTGCTGTCGCGTGTAGGACGGATCCGGCTATCAGCTGAGTCCATCATGAGGATTACCCCGCCTCCTTCCTTTAGCCAGGAAGAGTGGGCAGTTTTTATTTGCCCGATGGCCATGGTAAAAGAGATCGTATGGTGGACACGTCTAAAAGGGTTGAAGACGGGTACATTCCTCTTCGGTGACGCCCTCATTAACTTTTTCAGATTTCACCTGAAAAGGAAAATCAGGGTGGAGAGGGAAGTGCTGCCTGCCAGCCAGTTAGTTGAAAGGTGGTTTAGAGTGGCAAGAATGGCCCATGTGAATGGGCCTACCCTGTGCTTGTATCTGTAGCATCGTAGGCGGAAAACAGGAAGAGCGCATTGCTCTAGCGGTCAGGGTAACCGTGGCTCTTTTGTGGGCTTTCTCCACGAGCGACCTCGGAGGTTTTCTTTGTTTCTTTTTTTGTTACATCTTGTTTTGTTTTTTTGTACACGCAAAAATGACGATTTGTACTGTCCTGTATTGTCCTATGTTGTCCTTAATGTCATACTTTGTGTCAACCCTTGTGGTTAATAAAAAATCATTATTAATATTATTATTGGTCGTTATATAAGGGCGTGAATTATATAAGAGCGGTGAATTATATAAGGGCGGTGAATTGGCAGTATCGGCAGAGGGTCGGACGCCATGCTTTCTAACATACTTTATACTAGTCTTATAACTGCAAGCTCATTCAGTATTTTGTTTCAATTCCTTCATTGATTCTCTGTGTTCTTCAGAAAAACGTTTGGTCTTCAAGTACTGTTTCTTTGCCCCATTCCTAGCTATTTTCAGTAAGTTCAATAGCACTTCTCATTCCTACAAATCTTTTGAGATTTGGTCAGATGGTTGTCTTTTGATAAAGACATGTGACTGGTTACTATCTCCAGGAGATCTTCAGTTTTTTCATGATTTATATATATGTCATTCGCCACAGCTTGCTTGATCGCAGTTATTTCAGTATCTGTGAGTATATTATTTCTGAAAAGTATGCCACACCCCAAGAGGCGACATCTCACTCTTTGGAAACCCTAAAGAGTGAGGAGATAGTCTTGGTGCCCTCCTATTGAGGGCAGAAAAGGTGTTTGGGTCAAAGTGACCCCGGTCCCGCCCGACGTGCCCATACCTTGGCTGGCTGTATCTGCCCTTGCTGGAATCGAGGATAGGACAACGATGCTGCAAGTACAGAGAATGGGAAGAGAGAAGTGGTCAGGTATAGGCATGCAAATGCTAATAGAACCTAAACAGGAGTGTAACGAGGCCATTCCAGATCTCATAGACCTCAAATAAGGAGTCCAACTCCTTATAAGCGTGGAAGGAAGGTGCCCAAAGTGCGATCGCTGTGGGGAAAAGGGTCACCTCAAGGCCTATTGCTCGCAGAAGACAGCCAAGAAGAGGATCCCTCTCCTTCCGACGCCTGGTCCGCTGCTACCAAGAGCAGGGAAGGCAACAGAGGCAGAAGACCATTCCACGCTGAGAAGGAAGGAAACGTCCGTGGCACACATACCAAGGCCACGGACAACTAAAACAGCGGCAGCAATGGCGGCAACACTAGTAGCTACATTTGCAGTAGCTGCACCAGCAACAAAATCGCCGGAGAGGGCTCCACTACCACCACGAACAGTAGTGGAGCACATATCCCTCCCAGACGCCACGGAATCCGACATGGAGTATGAGGCGGAATTGAAGTTGCAAAAGGTCTGCCACAAAAAAACAAAACAAAAAAGAAAGAAACCCTTAGGTTCGCACTCCAAAAGCGAGGGCAAACAAAGAAGGGTAAAGGCTGCAAGGCGACTTGCAGCAACGACACCACCATCACCACCACAAGCATCGCCACCAACAACAACCACACCACCACAGCATCACCACAAACAGCAACATGACAAACACAACAAAGAACACACACCCAACAGCAGCAACAAGAAAACAGCCCCCTCCCACCCCAATAAAAAAAGTATACAGCCATAAACATTGTACACAATGGATTAATGGAACATATAAAGCAGCACACCAATATTTCGATATTCCAGACTCAAAATACAACACCCCTCCTACACAGAGAACATTACCCAATAACATTATGACAGAAGTGGACCAAGAGGAGGCTGTCTCCTCTGAAAGGTCGGGCGGAGGTGGCGAATGCATACATAGCACCCGTCAGTTGCTACCGCCTGACCGTCGTACCTTGCCCCCGTCCAACTCTGACCAAAATGGAGTGCCATCTCTTTAAGTTTTTTGTGGAAGGGACGTGCTCCCATGTTCAGACGATCCATCTGCTGTCAGCAGCCGTTACATGGAGGACTGGGCATGCCGTCGATGATGAGGCGCAAACATGCGCAGAGGCTGCGACATCCCTGGTGCTTCCTTGACGGTGAATAGTTGTGGTCACCGTTTGCTAGGCGCGCTTTTCCCCAGCTCGTCTCCTTGACGGAGCTGCATTCCTGGATCAGGAAAAGGCCGAGGTATAGCGCTTGGAAGCTGGGATGTCTCTAAGCGCTCAGCGCGCTCTGCCAGCTGGACACTGATATCGATGGAACATCCACCTCGGCGTTCTATAGAGGGCTAGTGGAGGAGAAGAGCGACGATGTTCTCGGAGAGACCCTGGGCGTCGAATACGATCAGCTCTTCGCTCTCTTCAAGAGAACTTTCAAACCGGGGCCTACGGACAATTTCCAGAAATCCGTGGCCTGGTAGTGCCACCGGGGAGCGTTGCCGGTTCGCGATAATCTCTACAGACATGGAGGTGCTGTCAGCCGAGCCTGTCCGAGATGCGTGCTGGGTGACAGATCCGGTTATCGACTGAGTCCATTGTGCAGATGGCTCCGCCATCCTCCTTTAAAGAGGAGGAAGGGCAGGCAGTTTTCATCTGCCCTGTGGCCATGGCGAAAGAGATTGTGTGGTGGACAAGATAGAAAGGGTTGAAGACGGACATTTCCTCTCCAGCCAATACCTGATTAACTTTTTCAAGTTTCACTTGAAGAGGAAAATCAGGGTGGAGAAGCAAGTGCTGTCTTCTAGTAAGTTTGTTGAAAGGTGGGGGAAAGTGACGTGTCTGGTACGAGTGAACGGGCCCGCTCTGAGTATGCGCCTGTACACTGAAGAGTGGCAAAACTGAGAGAGGGCGCTTGCCCTGGTGGACAGGGTGGCCGTGGACTTTTGTGTGGTTTTCGCCACGAGTGACCCTCGGAAGCTTCCCCATTTTTGGAGAATTTATGTTCTTTGAATTTTTTAATTTGTTTTTACATATTTCTATCTTGTTATAACCTTTTTACACGGCCAAAATCCACTTTGTATCCTCCTGTACCGCTCTGTGCCGTCTGTAATGTTTTTCTTCATGTTAGCGCTTCTGGCCAATAAAGAAACCATTATTGGCAGTATCGGTAGAGGGTTGGACGCCATGTTTTCTAGCATAGTTACATCCCTTTACAGTCTGAGTTCAAATCCCGCCGAGGTTAACTTTGCCTTTCATCCTTACGGGGTCGATAAAATAAAGTACCAGTAATGTACTGGGTAATTGCTGGCCTTGTGCCTAAAGTAGAAACAATTATTATTATTTTTCAAAAGTATACCTCGATTGCAACCATTCATAACGTTTTATTCAAATTTTAGACTTGATAAAATTTAGAAGTGACACCCCTAATACAGGGGTTTACTCGTAAATAATACAGCACCCCTTTATGGGGTGTCGTATTATGTAAAAATTATTTGAAAAAAAATTTCTTTCAACATGGATAACACAAGAAAGAGAGAGAGAGAGAGAGAGAGAGAGAGAGAGAGAGAGCGCTGTCAGACAACACAGAGAGAGGGGGATTTTGTCAACATGTCAGCAAGACAGCGTTCTAGCGAAGGTAAATTACAAAAGAAAATATTACGAAGGAAAAGAGGAACAATATCATATATATTTGTTTCTACTTTTGGCACAAGGCCAGCAATTATCACAGCAGCGTATTACTGGTACTTTATTTTATCGACCCCATAAGGATGGAAGGCAAAGTTAACCTCGGCAATATAATGATATTTTTTCAGATTGAAAATTACCAAATATTACTAACACAAACAACACCAACAATAACACTAACAATAACAAAGACAATAACAACAGCCACAACAAAAATAACAGCGATAAGGTCGAGAAAGACAATAACAATGACAATAACAACAGCCACAACAACAATAATAGTTGGAACAACATCAACAAAAACAACAATAATAACAACAGCCACAATAACAATAACAGCAGCAACAGTATCAACGAAAAGAACAACAATGACAACAATAACAACAACAACAGTACCAACGAAAACAACAACAATGACATCAATACCAGTAACAGCGATCTCAGCACCACCAGTAAGACCAGTAGCGGCAGCAATAGAGGTGCCACTGAAAAAGGAGCCACTTCTTTTGCAGGCTCGAAATATCGAAACAGTGCTAGTCACGGAGGAGGAGATGGCAGTCGCAAGAGCCATGGTGACAAGGAATGAAAATAGAGTTTCCCTGAAACCTCCACCCTATTTCTTCAAAGACCAGGAGCTGCGCACGGTGACTTACCGCACCGTTAACAACATGTCACATCGGGTGGAGAGAGCCACGGAGGCTCAAATCCCAAAGGCCTTGGGGTGGTTCTGGGCGCACAAAACCCACATCACCCGAGGCAAAAAGTACGCCAGGGTAGACCTACTTTTCGCCACCCCCCCAAGAGGCGAAGTCTCACTCTTTGGAAACCCTCAAGAGTGAAGAGATAGTCTTGGTGCCCTCCTACTACGGTCAGAAAATTGTGAGGGTCAAAATGACCCAGGTCCCGCCTGACGTGCCCATACCTTGGTTGGCAGCGTCTGTACTGGTTGGAATCGAGGAGAAGACCACCATACTGCAAATACAGAGAATGGGAAGACAGAACTGGTCAGGAATAGGTATGCAAATGCTAAATCACACTGACCAGGAGTGCATCGAGGCCATCCCATATATCATAGACCTCGAAGAAGGACTCCAGCTCCTTATAAGCGTGGAAGGAAGGCGCCCAAAGTGCTATCTCTGTGGGCAGAAAGGTCACCTCAGGGCCGTCTGCCCGCAGAAGACAGCCAAGAAGAGCCCCTCCCCTCCTTCCGACGCCTGATCCGTTGTTACCAAGAGCAGGGCAGGCAACAGAAGAAGAAGACCCTTCCATGGTGAGTAAGAGGGCAACGTCCGTGGCACCCCTACCAAGGCCACGGACAACTAAAACAGCGGCAGAGGTGGCGGAAACTCCAACAGTCGCAGTAGCTACACCGGCGCAAAATCGCCGGAGCGGTCTCCACTACCACCACCAACAGCAGTGGAGCTCATACCCCTCCCAGACGCCACGGAATCCGACATGGAGTATGAGACGGGAGGGAAGTGGCAAACATTCTCCCAGAAAAAATAAAAAAAGGAAAAACCCCTTAGCTTCACCCTCCCAAAGCGATCACAACAACCACACCACCACCATCATCACCAAAAACACCAACATCGCAAACACAACAAAACATACACACCCAACAGCAACAACAAGCAAACAGCAACAAAATCACCCCTCCCCTCAAAAAGTTCACAGCCATAAAGATGGCAAATAAAGAACTCTTGCAACATATAAAGCAGCACACAGACGTCACAGAAAAAAATTAATACACCCCACCAACACCAAGAACTCTCCCCAAAAACATAAACATCATTGAAATCAAAATAGAACAGTACAAACTTTTAAAATAAAAATTCCCAAACTCAGTTGGAGACTTCAGAGGGTCGGTTACCAAGAGGATATACATCGAATCCTCTTGGAACCACCCATGACCAGCGAAAGGGACGGTTCTACTCTCCCTTCACCACACGATCAAGGTAAGTGATCCTTTCTCACTTACCCCGTTTCTCATCCAACATGGCCGTACTTAGAATAGGCAGTATAAATGTACGTGGCCTGGGGTCATCTTGGAAGCATGGTCAGCTTCTCAACGACTTCAGGTCACTAAACATAGATGTGGTGGCCATCAGCGAGACCAGAATCTCCGAAGCACGAACCTTCGCACCGATCTTCAGCGGCTACGATGTATACGCATCTCCCAACCGTCCAGGATCACGGGGAGTTGCCGTGCTTTTTCGGAGAAGCTTGGATCTCGCCATACGGGCCATTTTCCTGGACGCAGAAAGTAAGTCGGTGGTGCAGGACGTGACCGGCAGCGAAGGCAATGGTTTCAGGGGCTGGACGGCCAGATTTCTTCAGACGTCTAGAGACCTTTCTTGGAACGGCCCGCTCTTTAGCATTAGCGGGCAATTGAAACGGTATCTTAGATGCACGCTGGGATTATGTGGGCTAATCCCGCCGAGGTTAACTTTGCCTTTCATCCTTACGGGGTCGATAAAATAAAGTACCAGTAATACACTGAGTAATTGCTGGCCTTGTGCCTAAAGTAGAAACAATTATGTGGGCTAGTAAACAGGGCAGGAGGGTGTAAAAGCCTCACCAACTTGCTCAGACGTTTTGAACTCTCTAAACAGTTATAGTCTGGATTGTCCGAATGTGCCAATGTGGACATGGGCAAACCGCATCCGGTCATCCAGATCGTATTTAGACAGGGTATTCTGTAGGGAAACAGATAAGGATAGTGTAGGTTGTCCACAATTTAAAGTAGTCGACTACACGGATCACAAATGTGTGATCTGTGAAGTCGACTTAGATCGACTCCATAGGCAAGGGCCCGGCTACTGGAAGCTGAACGCGTCGTTCCTGGCGCGCAAAGCTTACAGAGACCAGATTAGCGAATTAGTATATTGTGCGTTGACGGGTGCGATCGTCAACAACAGGTGGTGGTTTAACCTGAAAACGGCTATTAGAGTAGAATCGATAAAGTTTAACAAAGAAGTAGTTATAGAGGAAAATAGAGTAGAGGGAGAGTTAGTTAGAAAGCTAGAAGAGGCGTTTAGGACAGGCATCGCAACTGACGTGCTTGCGGCGAGATTGAAACTCGACCAATTCTTCAACGCAAAGCATGAAGGCTGCGTTGTCTGAGCTAGAGTGCGTGCTCTAAGACACGAGGAGACGAAAGCTATTCAATGGCCCCGGGTGGTGGAGGCGCGACGTGGCAACAAGTCACAATTCGGTCTTTGCCTGACTAAAATAGGCGCATGTTGCTCGAACCCGAGCAGATGCGTGCGGCTTTTCAACAGCACTTTGTTCAATTGTTCGGGAGCGGCGGCGGGCCGGATCGGAGTATGAACTTCGGTGCATACCTCGACGGACTGCTGCGGCTCTCGACGACCGAAGAGTAGTGCTGCGAAAAGCCGATAACAGCAGGTGAAATACGGGAAGCGATGTCTGACTGCACGAGAGGTAAATCGCCAGGTTTGGATGGTCTGCCCTACGAGATTTATGCGTATATGCCAGACTTGTTCGGCGATCTCTTGGCAGATGTCTACTGCAACTGGCAGCAAAACGGGAGCATTCCCAGTTTTGTGAGTCGGGGAGCGGTGGCGCTGCTAGGAAAAGACCCGAACAAGGAGGACGTTATAGACAACTTCAGGCCCATAACTCTGTTAAACTCAGAGTTTAAAATTTTGGCCAAGCTGTTAGCAAGGAGACTGGCGCTTGTTGTCGCAGACATGCACCATCACGGACAGATCCATCCACGACAACCTCCATCTCATGCGATACATCATAGAGAGGGTGGTTAAGGAACTTGTCACTAGTAGGGCCCTGATCAACTTGGATCAATCTAAAGCATTTGATATGGTCAACCATCGGAACCTGGCTGCGGTCCTCGAGGCGGTCGGCTTCGGGCGCGTTTTTAGGGCTGGATCGCTGCGATACACAGGGACATCTGCTCGATTGTGAGGTTGAATGGTCACCTGTCGCAGCCTTTCAACATCATGCGCTCGGCCACCAGGGTTGCCCTTTCTCGTCCCTCTTGTACGTACTGGCCTTCGAGCCGTTACTGCACACATTGGAGACGAAGAGGGGCGGTCCCACGCGAACTGGGATGCGGGAAATCCGTGTCAGCTTACGTCGACGACGTCACCGTGATGGTGTCGAGCTACAAACACGTCAAGATGCTCGGCACCGCTCTCAAGGAATACGAAGTGGTGACAGGAGCAAAGATAAACCAAGGAAAGTCGGTGAGCTTGCAACTCGGCACCTGGAGAGGCAATCCCATGCCGTCCGATAGCGTCGCCGGCGCTGGACGTTAGGACCGGTTAAATTGCTCGGAGTCTGGTTCGGTCCGGGCCTTCAGATGGAGAAAAACTGGAGCGAGGTGACGAGCAGGGTGGCCTCTCTCACCCAGAAATGGGCCGAGAGGAGGCTGTCTCTGAAAGGTCGGGCGGAGGTGGCGAATGCGTACATAGCGTCCATCATCTGCTACAGACTGACCGTCGTACCTTGACCTACCCCCAACTCTGATCAAAATGGAGCGCCTACTCTTCCGCTTTTTGTGGAAGGGACATGTTCCCATGGTCAGACGATCCATTTGCTGTAAACACCCGTTATGTGGAGGACTAGGCATGCCGTGTCTGATGATGCGCAATCATGCACTGAGGCTGCGACATCTCTGGTGCTTCCTTGATGGTGAACATGTATGGTCGCTTTTTGCCAGACGCGCTTTTTCCCAGCTTCTCTCCTTGACGGAGCTGCAGTCCTGGATCAGGAAAAACCGAATGATAACGCTTGGAAGCTGGAATATGTCCAAGCGCTCACTAGCTGTGCACTAGTATCGGTGGAACATCCACCTCGGCGTTCTATAGAGGGCTAGTGGAGGGAAAGAGTGACGACGTTCTCGGAGAGACCCTGGGTGTCGAAGACAATCAGCTGTTCTCTCTCTTCAAGAGAACTTTCAGACCGGGGCCTTTGGACAACTTCGCTACCGGGGAGCGTTGCCGCTTCGGGATAAGCTCTACAGGCACGGGGGTGCTGTCAGCCGAGCCTGTCCGAGATGTGCGCAGGCCGACGAGACCGTCCTGCACGCACTCGTTCAGTGCCCGAGGATTGCTGAATTGTGGAGCTATGTCGAACAGCTGCTGTCGTGTGTAAAACCGATCCGGTTATGAATTGAGTCTATTGAGCAGATGGTCTCGCCGTCTTCCTTTGAGGAGGAAGGGCAGGCGGTTTTCATCTGCTTGGTGGCCCTGGCGAAAGAGATTGTGTGGTGGACAAAGTAGAAAGGGTTAACAACAGACACTTTCCTCTTCAGCGAATACCTAAGTAACTTTTTCAAGTTTCACTTGCAGAGGAACATCAGGGTGGAGAGGCAAGGCTGCCTTCTAGCACGTTTGTTGAACGGTGGGTGAATGTAGCGAGAATGGTCCGAGTGAACGGGACCGCTCTGAATACATGCTTGTAGTTTGAGCAGTGGAAAAATTGAGAGAGCGCGCATGCCCTGATGGTCAGGGTGGACGTAGTCTTTCGTGTGGTTTTCGCCACGAGTAACCCTCGGAGGTCTACCCCCTATTGGGGAATTTTTCATTGTTTGAATTTTAATTTTTATTGTTTATATATATATATATGTTTCTGTCTTTTTTTTTCTTTTTCGATTCTTATATAAATAATAAAAATCGTTACACGCACAAAACCCACATCGTACCGACCTGTACCGTCCTGTGCCGTCTGTAATGTTTTTCTTGGTGTCAGCCCTTGTGGCCAATAAAGAAATCATTATTATTATTATTATTATTATTATTGGTTATCATTACAAAACGGTGGTAACTACGGCGGAGTAAGTTGGTTGAATTTTTATGAGTTATTGAAAGTTCTAATAATATATTTTTTACATCGGTGTGTAGTTAAAGAACCCCTCTGTCAAAGGAGGTGGGTTTATTAACTGTATCTCGTGCCCTTGAGGGCTAAATTTACTTTTATTTACAATCATAACGCCAAAATTAAAAAAAAACAAAAACATGGCGGACAAAGAAAATTGTCCACAGGGAGGAACAGCGAGTTGTTCAGAGGGTGGAACAGCCATTTCCACCCAATCACAAGGCAAAATAAAAAACAAGAGAAACAGCAGCAGCAACGACAGCGACAGTGATAATGATATCAGCAGCAGCTGGCACTGGAACTGTAGTAGCAGTAGTGAAAATTATAACGAAAAATTTCCTGCGTTACAGAAATCTAACACCACTACCATCCCAATAACAACAATAACAACAGCAACAACCACAAAGAACCCAAAGAACAACAACTATAACAGCAGCAACACAGAGGAAAAAGAAACAAACACAAACACGGGCGACGGCAAAAAAGACAAAACTAGCGACGTGTCAATACAAATCAAAACAAACACGTCTTTCGCGAAAGCGACCAACAAGTTTGAACAAATAAACATCACTAACGAAGAGATAAAACAAGCAAAGGTCTTGGTAAAAAAAACCGGCCACAGAGTAAGTCTCACCCGCCCAGCTGAGATAATAAGAAACAAACTCTTGTGTTCGGTCAGTTATCGCACGATCGGATCAAAATCCAGGCGAGTTGAACGGGTAACGGAGTCACAGATCCAAAGCGCTATGGGTGCCGTCTGGGCACAGAAAACATATATAGCCCGGGGATCGAGATATGGCACTGTGGTTGTGCTCTTCGCTAAAACAGAGGAAGCCAGAGCACACGCCATTGCTCCACTCCGCAGCGACGAAATCACAATGATGCCCACATATTGCGGCCAGAGAGTCGTGAGGGTTCGAGTAGGCCAGGTTCCACCCTCAGTGGAGATGGCGTGGTTGACGGCAGCCGTCCTCGCTGACGTGGAAGATTAAACAACCTAACTCAACGTCATACGAATAAGACAGAAAAATTGGACAGGGTCGGGAATGGAGCTAATCATCCAAGCAAACCACGAAGGCGTTGACGCCATCCCCGATGTAATAGACATGGACGATGGCAGCCGTATACCCGTGACTGTCGAAGGTAGGTGCCCAAGGTGTCATGGATGCGGTGACAAGACGCACCTTAAGGCATTCTGCCCCCAAATTACCAAAACAGGCACGCGCCCACCCCTTCTCCCCACGCCGTGCCCCGCAACTGGAGTAAACAAACAAACAAAGAACACAGTGGCAGAAGAGAAATCACCATCCCCAACAACAAAAACACCTTCTCTTCCACCACCCACAAAACCAATGGAAAACATACCCCTTCCTGATATAGCCAAATCGGACAAAGAGTGCGAAAGTAAGAACTCCCCCCCCCCCCCCCCCCCCAAAAAAAAATAAAGAGGAAGAAATAACCTTAAAAAAATGAAAATGAAAACTACCCCACCTGCTCCACATCCATCAACACCCACACCCTCACAACCACCTACACCATCACCACCACCAACAACAACACCAACACCACCGACACCACCACCGCCACCACCACCCACCCTACCGTCACATCCAACAACACGACAGCAAACACAGAAAACACCAACACCCAAACAGCAGACACAATACACAGCCATAGACACAGACAACACAAAGTTCTTAAATTACATTCAAGAGCACACCAACATCACAGAAACAAACTACGTACAAACCACCAAAATTGCACCACCCCCCACACACATACAAATAATAGAAATCACACAAAAAAATTACATAACATTGAAAAAAATGTTCCCCCACATCAATTGGAGACTACCGAGGGAACATCAACAAAAGAATAATCACGGATATTCTCGTGGAGAAACCCACCAATGGTCGGAGGGATGGATCAACCACCCGCTTCCTAAAGAAGAGCCACATGTAATTTTTTTGTACCTCTCCCCTCTCACTTGTTTTCCTCCTATCCTAGCCAACATGGCTACTCTAAAAATAGGTAGCATAAATGTACGTGGCCTGGGGTCGTGTTGGAAGCAGGGGCACTTGCTGAACGATCTCGGGTCGCTAAACATAGATGTGGTGGCCATAAGCGAGACCAGAATCTCCCAAGCACGGGCCTCCGCACCGATCTTCGGCGGTTACGATGTGTACGCATCTCGAAGCCGTCCTGGATCGGGGGGGGGGGATGAGGAGTTGCTGTGCTTTTTCGGAGAGCTTTGGATCTCGCCATACGGGCCATCTTCCTGGACCCAGAAGGTAAGTTGGTGGTGTTGAACGTGACCAGCGGAGACGGGCAACCTTTCAGGCTAGTGGCCGTCTATGCCCCGACAGGAGCAGAGCGGCCTGATTTCTTCCGGTGTCTGGAGACCTTTCTTGGAACGTCTAGTTCTTTAGCGTTAGTGGGCGACTGGAACGGGATCTTAGATGCACGCTGGGACTGTGTGGGATTAGCGGATAGGGGAGGAGGCTGCAAGAGCCTCACCAACCTGCTCAGGCGTTTTGAACTGTCTGACAGGTACCAATTTGATTTCCCGAATGTGCCAATGTGGACTTGGACAAACCGTATCGGGTCATCCAGATGATATCTAGATAGAGTATTTTGTAGGGAAATAGATAGGTCTAGCATAGGCTGTCCACAATTCAAGATAGTCAGCTACACGGACCACAAATTCCTGATCTGTGTTGTTGACTTAGATAGGCTTCATAGACAAAGACCCGGCTACTGGAAGCTAAACGCGTCCTTACCAGCGCGTAAGGCCTACAGAGACCGGATTAGCGAACTAGTTAAGTGGGCGTTGACGGGGGCCATCGTCAACAACAAGTGGTGGTTTTCTCTGAAAAGTGTGATTAGAACAGAGTCCATTAGGTTTATTAAAACTTTAGCAATAGAGAAAAATAGAGCAGAGGGAGAACTAGTTAGAAAATTAGACGAGGCGCTTAGCAAAGGCATCGCGACCGACGTACTTGCGGCGAAATTGGCCCTTAACCAATTCTTCAATGCAAAGCACGAAGGCTGCGTTGTCAAAGATAGGGTGCGTGCTCTCAGACATGAGGGGACTAAAGCCGTTCAATGGGCCCGAGTGGCGGAAGCGCGTCGTGGCAACAAAGCCACGATCCGGTCTTTGGTGGACCACGATGGGCGCATGCTACTCAATCCCGGGCAAATGTGTGAAACTTTTCAGCGACATTTCGCTCAGATGTTCGGGGGCAGCGGCGGGCCGGATCGAGGGATGGACGTTAATGTCTACCTCGACAGACTGCTGCGGCTCTCGGCCACTGAGGCGCAGTGTTGCGAAAAGCCGATAACAACAGCTGAAGTACGGGAGGCAATGACTGGCTGCACAAGGGGTAAATCACCTGATTTGGATGCTCTGCCCTATGAACTTTACGTACATATGCCGGACTTATTCGGAGGCCTCTTGGCGGACGTCTACTGCAACTGGCAACAGAACGGGAGAATTCGAGCTCTGTGAGCCGAGGAGCGGTGGCGCTTCTGAAAAAGGATTCGAACAATGGGGATAACATAGATAATTTCAAGCCCATAACTCTGCTAAACATAGAGTTCAAGATTTTGGCCAAGGTGCTAGCAAAGAGGTTGGCGCTTGTCGTTGGTGGTCTGGTATGAGAGGCGCAGACATGCACCATTCTCGACAGATGCATCCATGACAACCTCCACCTCATGCGATACTTCGTAGAACTGGTAGCTAGGGAACCAGGCACGGGTGGGTCCTTGATCAATTTAGATCAGTCGAAAGCTTTCGATAGGGTCAACCATCGATACCTGGCGGCAGTGCTGAGGGCGGCTGGCTTTGAGCCCTTCTTCAGAGGCTGGATTGCTGCCATGCACAGCGACATCTGCTCTGTGGTGAGAGTGAACGGTCACCTTTCGGAACCGTTCAACATCATGTGCTCGGTCCGCCAAGGATGTCCCCTCTCGTCCTTCTTGTACGTATTGACTCTCCTTTAGCTGGGAATGGCAGGCATTTTTTATACGTGCGGTGTCCATGGTGAAAGAGATAGAATGGTGGACACGTTTGAAAGGGCAGAAGACGAGCACTTGCCTCTTCGGTGATGCCCTGATTGACTTTTTCAAATTTCATTTAAAAATGAAAAATCACGGTAGAGAGGGAAGTGCTCTCTTCCCAGCATTTTGTTGAAAGATGGGTGAGAGAGGCAAGAATGGCCCGAGTGAATGGGCCTACTCTGAGTATGTGTCTGTAAATTAAAGGTGGAAAACTGGGAGAGGGCACTTGCCCTGGCAGTTAGTGTCATTGTGGCCTTTCAATGGGCTTTCTCCACAAATGTCCCTCTGAAGTCTCCCCCCTATTGGGGAATTTTTCGTTGTTATTTTTATTACATCCTCTGTTTTTGCTTTTTTACACGCAGAAATGCCCATTTGTACCGTCCTGTATTGTCCTGTACTGTCCTTAATGTCTACTTTATGTAAACCCTTTTGGTTAATAAAGAAAGCATTATTATTATTATTGTTCTTTGAGTCTCAGTCATTGATGTTGGTTAACTGGAAAGTTTGTTAGTATGAATATCAAGCCACTACCTGCAGCATCAGATATTGGAAGGTTCTATCGGAGGGTTCTTGCTGTTCCCAGCAAGCATGCCTTTTGAAGTGTTCCAAAAAGCGGGGCGGGGCCAATTTTCTTTAACCATCCCTGGAAACTCTTTGAGATAGTACCTAGTGCGCCTATGAGAATCGGGACCACTTTGACTTCATGGCAGTTCCAAATCCTTTTTACCTCCCACTTTAAGTCCTGGTATCGGCTAATTTTCTCCCTCTCCTTCTCTTGGCCTCTCGTATCGAATGGGCAGGCCACATCCACAATCAGGCACGATCTTTTTTCCTTGTCCAAAACCACCAGGTCAGGTCTATTGTGTTCCAGTTTCTTGTGCGTCTGTATCCTAAAATCCCACAGCACCTTCACCTGATTGTTTTCTATCACCGACTCTGGTTTATGCTCATACCACTTCTCAGAATGTGGTAAATTGTTTACTTTGCATAGGTGCCAGTGGATCACCCTGCCCATCACATCATGTCTCCAGCCTTTATAGTGAGTCTGGGCTAGGTGTTTACACTCGGATACAATGTGAGCCACAGTCTCCTCTCTCTCTCTCCACAGATCCTGCACAGTGGGCTAGCCTCCTCCTTGTAAATATGGTGTTTCAGCCACTTCGTTTTGAGGGCCTGCTCTTGCACAGCCATTTGCATTCCTTCTGTAGCCTTTTTAAGGTCTCCTCTTTTTAACCAGTTCCATGTCTGTGGATCTCTGAATTCAGTTTTCTCAAAGAAGGTACTATGAAGGGATCTTTCATGAAGGTTGCTCTTTCTCCTTGTTGTTATTTCCTCCTGGTCTATTGTCCTCTCCTTCAGTACAGCTCTGAGCATGGTGACGAGCAAGGTGACGAGCAAGGTGGCCTACTCACCCAGAAATGGGCCGAGAGGAAGCCGTCCCTGAAAGGCCGGGCGGAGGTGTCGAATGCGTACATCGCATCCGTCATCTGCTACCGCCTCACCGCCGTCCCTTGCTTCGGCTCAACTCTCACCATGGTCAAACGATCCATTTGCTGTCAACACCCGTTGCGTGGAGGACTGGGCATGCCATGGCTGATGATGCGCAAACATGCGCTGAGGCTGCGACATCTCTGGTGCTTCCTTGACGGTGAACAGGTGTGGTCGCCGTTCGCCAGACACGTTTTCCCACAGCTCGTCTCCTTGACGGAGCTGCTGTCCTGGGTCAGAAAAACACTGAGGGATAGCGCTTGGAAACTGGAATGTCTCAAGGCGCTCACTGCCCTCTGCCAGCTGGGCACCAGTATCGGTGGAACATCCACCTCGGCGTTCTATAGCGGAGTAGTGGAGGGGAAGAGTGACGACGTTCTCGGAGAGATCCTCGGCGTCGAAGAAGATCAGCTGTTTGCTATCTTCCCGAGAACTTTCAGCCCAGGGGCTATGGATAACTTCCAAAAATCCCTGAATTGGCAGCGCTACCGGGGAGCGCTGCCAGTTCGAGATAAGCTCTACAAGCACGGAACTGCTGTCAGCCGAGCCTGTCCGAGATGCGCGCAGAGCGACGAAACCGTCGTGCACGCACTCGTTCAGTGCCCGAGCATTGCTGACTTGTGGAGCTATGTCAAACAGTTGCTGTCGCGTGTAGGACTGATCCGGTTGTCGACTGAGTCCATTGTGCAGATTGTCTCACCGTCTTCCTTCGAGGAGGAAGGGCAGGCGGTTTTCATCTGCCTGGTGGCCATGGCGAAAGAGATTGTGTGGTGCACAAGGTTAAAAGGATTAAAGACAGACACTTTCCTCTTCGGCGAATCCCTAATTAACTTTTTCAAATTTCACTTGAAGAGGAAAATCAGGGTGTAGAGGCGAGTGCTGCCTTCTAGCAAGTTTGTTGAAAGGTGAATGTAGCGAGAATGGTCTGAATATACGTCTGTAGTTTGAGAAATGGAAAAATTGAGAGAGGGCGCTTGCCCTGATGGTCAGGGTGGCCGTGGTCTTTTGTGTGGTTTTCGCCACGAGTAACCCTCGGAGTTTTCCCCACTATTAGGGAATTTTTCATTGTTTCAATTTTCCTTTTTATTGTTTATATATATATATGTTTCTATGTCCTTTTTTTTATTTTCTTATATAAATAATAAAAATATTTACACGCTCAAAACCCACATCGTACCGTCCTGTACCGTTCTGTGCCGTCTGTAATGTTTTTCTTGACGTCAGCCCTTGTGGCTAATAAAGAAATCATTATTATTATTATTATTATTGTTGTTATTACTCTTTGAGTCTCAGTCATTGATGTTAGTTAACTGGAAAGTTTGTTGAAATGAATATCAAGCCACTACCTGCAGCCTCAGATATTCAGGACGTATCGGAGGGTTCTTGCTGTTCCCAGCAAGCATGCCTTTTGAAGCGTTCCAAAAAGCGTGAAGGGGTCAATTTTCTTTAACCATCCCTGGAAACTTTTTGAGATAGTCCCTAGTGCGCCTATGACAATCGGGATCACTTTGACTTCATGGCAGTTCCAAATCCTTTTTACCTCCCACTTTAAGTCCTGGTATCGGTTAATTTTCTCCCTCTCCTTCTCTTGCACTCTCGTGTCGAATGGGCAGGCCACATCCACAATCAGGCACGATCTTTTTTCTTTGTCCAAAACCACCCTTATAGTGAGTCTGGGCTAGGTGTTTACAATCGGATACAATGTGAGCCACAGTCTCTTCTCTCTCTCCACAGATCCTGCACAGTGGGATAGCCTCCTCCTTGTAAATGTGGTGTTTCAACCACTTCGTTTTGAGGGCCTGCTCCTGTGCAGCCATTAACATTCCTCCTGTAGCCTTTTTAAGGTCTCCTCTTTTCAACCAGTTCCATGTCTGTGGATCTCTAAATTCAGTTTTCTCAAAGAAGGTACTATGAAGGGATTTTTCCTGAAGGCTGCTCTTTCTCCTTGATGTTATTTCCTCCTTGGACATCCCCTGGCCTATTGTCCCCTCCTTCAGTACAGTTATGAGCATTGGCTCCTTACTATCAGTCACGTATTTGTGTAGGTTGTTTTTCTCCATCTGAACACAGTCCTCTATGCTGATAAGACCTCTTCCACCTTCAGATCTCCTTAAGTAGAGTCTATCGACATCACTCCTCTTGTGGAACATATTGTAGATAGTCAATTGCTTCCTAGTCTTCCTATCCATTTCTTTTTGTTCGGCAACATTCCATCTCAGAATTCCCGCACTGTACCTAATAATAGACACAGCTCGGCAATTTACTGCACTTATGGCATTCCTACTGTTCAGATGTGACTTTAATGCGCTCCTTACTCTCCGAATGTATTCAGTTCTTATCAATTCCTTCATTTTTTTGTCCTTGATGTCATCAGCCTCCAGAACGCCCAAATACTTGTATCCTTCCTCAGAGTCAATTTCCTTTATCATCTCACCTGTTGGTATCTGGATTCCGTTACTTCTGCTCAACTTACCCCTCCACATCACAATGACTCCACACTTACTAATACCAAATTGCATACATATATCATTGCTGAAAATACGGACAGTGTCAACAAGCACATCCAACTCCTTCTCACTCTTCCCGAAGAGCTTAAGATCGTCCATGAAGAGGAGGTCATTGATGGTAAGCCCTCCCTTTCCCAACCTGCATCCTGCTCTCACTTTTCGCAGTACACTGGTCAGGGGCATCCGGGCAAGGACAAACAACAGAGGGGACAGACTATCTCCCTGGATGATACCTCTCTTGATCTTCACGCTTCCCAAGGATTCTCCAGTTGATGTTAACTCTGTTTCCCAGGACTTCATACTTTGCTCAACAACTGTCTGATGTTATCTGCCACCTTGAAGATCTCCAGGCTTTTGGTGATCCAAGAATGAGGCACCATGTCAAATGCCTTTTTGTAGTCTATCCATCCCATGGCAAGACCAGTGTGTCCTCTCTTGCAATTCCTCATTACCATCTTATCAATAAGTAACTGATCTGTTGTACCATGTGACTTCTTTCGGCATCCTTTCTGTTCGTCCGGTAACAAGTTGTTTGTGTGGAGATGATGGTAGATTTTCTCAGACATAATGCTTGTCAACAGTTTCCACATTACGGACAGACATGTGAGAGGTCTATAGTTGGTAACATCATTACCCTTGATTCGGTCTTTCATTATCCGAACTGTGGTACCTTTTGTCAACCACTCTGGTACCTCACCTGACATCAAGCAGTCATTGAACATGGTTGTCAGTTTCGGGGGGAGGGATGTTATGTTTTTAATCCAATACCCCTGCACACCATCTGGGCCAGGTGATTTCCAGTTGGTTAGTTTTTTGGCCTGCCCCTTAAAAGTTTCAACTGTGATACTCAAATCACTTTGTTGGTGTGCCTGTTCACTGATCTCCTTCTGTACTGTCTCAATTCACACCGCCTGGTCATTATGTTTAACATCCTGCTCCCATATTCCTCTCCAGAATGTTTTAGTTTGTTCCGCCTCAGGGATCAAGTCGTTGCCTCTTTCTTTCCCTTCAAGCTGTCCAAACAGCATCTTCTGGTTGTTGTCGAACATGCGGTTCTGTCTATACTGACTGACTCTGTTCTCGTATCGCCTGATTTTGGCACTCTTTGCTACAATGCGTTGCTTCAGTTCCTCTATGATAATATTTAGTTTTTCCTCCTAGTTTTGTACTTTATTTCCAGTCTATTTTTAGTGTCTATGTTTTTTAGTGTCCCATTCAGTAGGGACTCAAGCTTTCCAATGTCATTTCTCAGTTCCCTGATTTGACCACTCAGTCGTTTCTTCCACCAAGGCTCTGCTCTTTCTTGTCTCTTGTTTCTTCTCGCTTTTATACCAAGTAGTTTCCTCACCGTATTTGCTGTTGCTTTGAGGATATTGTTGCACTGGTGAAGGCTCCTCGCCTCAAGGTATGGGATGACTTTGTTTACCTTAGCTGTTGTTTCTTTTAACTTTTTCCTGTCTACAAATCTTAGGTTCATAGGTCTCCCACTATCATTGTTCAATTCATCTACCACTAAGTTTAGGATATCAACCAAATCTTATCCTAGCCCGTCAGCATTCATCTCCTCAGTGGCCGTATCTCTGTTCCAGGTATTATTTATCTCAGCATTCAGATCATTGTCTGCTTCGGGTGGTTGCTCCGTTCTCTCGACCTCTTCACCTTCATTTCCCACTGGCTCGTTTGCCTGGCATACTCCACCCTCCATCTCCAAGCTAATCTCTCTACTCTGTTCTTCCAGTTCCAGCTCGCTTATCCACCCATTAGTTCTTATTACCCGAGCCTGCCCGGCCAGTTTTTGTTCATCTAATTTAAATAGACCAATCTCGTTCCAGATGTTATGCATCCTTTTCCTATAGCCTTTCTCCTTCGGGTTACTCTTCAGATAACATTGCATAACAGTTCTATTCAATTCTTTCGTCAAGTTGGTTCTGGTCCCTTTCCTTCTTCTTCTTCCTCCGACACCAGCAGTATTTGGTTGACAGCCAGGTCCCTGCTGCTGAGCCAGGGAGCACCTGTTGGGTGAGAGTCTGTCACATGACATTCTAGTCTCCATTTCACCGTTATTCGAACTGTTTAGGTTCGACATTTAAACACTCCTATCGAGGATTGGCGAATGTATGGTTACATAACCACCTGTGGATTCACCGTCTCCGGTGGTTTCGTCACTCCACGTGACTTTTGTGTGGCATTATCCCGCTGTAGACGAACCCAAATAAACAAACAAACAAACAGGCAGAAAAAAACCCCAAAATGAATAAGCATAATTTCATTGTAATGTAGTGTTTGAATGTCTGACTTAGTTTTTCCCTTCCCTTCTCTGTCCGTCCGTTTGTTTTTCTCTTCATTTTTATTTCCTTTATGTTTTTCGTTGTCGCTGTGCTGCTTTGATTTTGATTTTTTTTTTTTGATTTTGACCGGGTCATCAATTCAGTCTATTTATATATTTTGATGCCTTCCTGTTTTAGTGAGAATTCTACCATGTAGCAGGGGCTAGCGGGAGAGAATAGCGGCGGTAATGACAATAAGGCAGCGGCGGCGGTGGCGGTGCTGTGCCAGCAGCAACTAGCAGGAGGTAGTGGGAGAGAATAGCGGCGGTAGCGATAATGAGGCAGCGGCGGTGGCGATGTGGTCGTATTAGTGTAGCGATGGTGTTGAAGATGGAGTAGAAATTTGAGTCGACTTGACCAGAGTTTTCATCGTGGCAGTGGTGGTGGCACTGGTGGTAAATTATCTTTAGTGAAATTATCATTAGTCGCGTATATGTGTTGACATATTTTTCTTAATATTGGAATTAAACATTTTGTTAAAACTAAAACTTGATTTTTATTTTTGTTTTTTTTTTATTTTGACCGGGTCATCAATTCAGTCTATTTATATATTTTGATGTTTTCCTCTTTTAGTGGGAATTCTACAATGTAGCGGGGGGTAGCGGGAGAGAATAGCGGCAGTAGTGATATTGAGGCAGCGGCGGCGGTAGTGGTGGCGGTGCTGTGCTAGCAGCAACTAGCAGGAGGTAGTGGGAGAGAATAGCGGCGGTAGCGATAATGAGGCAGCGGTGGTGGTGATGTGGTCGTATTACTGTAGTGATGGTGTTGAAGTTGGAGTAGAAATAGAAGTAGAAATTTGAGTCGACTTGACCAGAATTTTCATCGTGGTAGTGGTGGTGGTATTGGTGGTGAAATTATCTTTAGTGAAATTATCATTAGTCGCGTATATGTGTTGACATATTTTCTTAATATTGGAATTAAATATTTTGTTAAAACTAAAACTTGAGGCAATAGTAATAGTAATTATTATTATTATGCTGAGATTGGTGGTGGTGGTGGTGAAATTGCCGTTATCTGGCTGCTGTGTTTAGTTTACAGAGAGGGGTGATGGGTTAGGTGGTGTATTTAGTTTCTGATGTTGGTGACATTGCTGTTATTTGGCTGTTCTATATAGTGTAGACAGAGGGGGTTTTCTTCCATGTATAACCATTTTCTTTTTTGAATATAAAATGTATAATACAAAATTGAATATTTGAGCAATATAACAATATATTATGGATCCGAATTTTTTGGGACTCAAGCCGGATGTTTTATGCAACATTTGTACTAAGAATTGTTATTTCACAATTGATTGAAATATGTTAAAAAATCAAAACTTACGGGAGCGATGTATCGACCTTCTATCCACCATGTGTGTCTTCTTCCCTTATTCTATTATTATTATTATTATTATTACAGTTGCATTTATCTTGCTTTATGTTTCATACAAGTGATCACCAAGTCACAACCAGTGACCTCAAGAGACAACAAGGTCCGCCATGTTCAAGAAAGAACATACATATTCACACATGCATCTTTAGTGTTTAGACTTGTGATGTACTTATATTGACAGAATCTTCCTTAGTATATGGGCAGTTCCCATTAGTACTATCTTTTGTATTTCTCCTATACGCGGGTTTCCTGGGATTTGCGATATGTAATCATTAGACCCCTTAGGTATCATTCCCAGAGCGCCTACAACCACTGGTATTGTTTTAGTTTTCAATTTCCACATTTTTCCAATTTCTATCTCCAGGTCCTTATACTTGCTCAATTTTTCAAATGTTTTTATAGATACATTCTTGTCTATTGGAACAGACATATCAATTAGCAGGCATACCCTCTTTTGAAAGTCTTTCAATATTATATTAGGTCTGTTTGCATCTATTTTTCGGTCTGTTTGGATGCTAAAGTTCCACAAGATTGAGATGTGATCTTTTTCAAGTATGGGAGGTGGTTGATGCTCCCACCAATTCTTTTGATGGGGCAGGTCAAAATGCTTACACATTATCCAATGTATGTATTGTGCAGCTCTGTCATGCCTGTTTAGGTATTCGGTTGGAGCTATAGGACTGCACATTGAAATTATATGGTCAATGGTCTCTGGTTGTTTTTTGCATACACGGCATAATGGGCTGCACCCATTTTTTATTATGTTGGCTTGGTAATTTTTTGTTGGCAGACACTGATCTTGTGCGGATATAATCAGTCCTTCAGTCTCCGATTTCAGTCCAGAGGATGCCAACCACTGATGGGTTAAAGTTTTGTAAACATCAGGATTGTTAGCTCGCTCTGGGTATTTTCCATACAGAGGCTTTTCTTGCCATTTCTTAGCCAGTTTCTGTAGCAGTTCTTTCTTTGCAGTTACTTTTACCTGCTTTGCTTTTTCTGTGTTTTCCATTTCAGCAGTAAATGGGACTTCTGAAATTTGTAGTCCATTACTGTATCTTTGTGCATCTTTTGTAATGGAATGTGATCTTTTGATGCTTTCGTGTTTCAAAACGAGTTTGATCATCCAATCATGTGATTCCCTTAGATATGTAGATAATCCAATTGTTGCAGTTTTCAACGCAATGTCTAACTGGATTAACCCACGTCCTCCTTCTTTCCTAGGGAGATATATTCTATCTATATCTGCTTTAGAGTGATGCATTCTGTGGATGGTTAAGAATTTTCGAATTTTTGTATCGAGCCTACGGATCTCTGTGCTTGACCAGTTGATGACATTGTAACTGTAGGTTACTACTGGTATGGCAAGCGTGTTTATGGCATCGATCCTATTCCTTGCATTCAATTCCGTTTTTAAGATTGCTCTCACTCTGCGGTAACATTCCTTCCTTATCCTTTCCCTCATTGTCGAGTTCTTGCTTCCGTCTCCTTCACAAACACCTAGATATTTGTAAGATTTTTCTTGATCAAGTTCTCTTATCACGTTCCCCCGATCAAGATTAATGTCTGAACTCTTCAGCAGCTTTCCTCTGGTGAACGTTGCTTTGGCGCATTTATCTAGTCCAAACTCCATTTTAATGTCATCACTGAACTGCTTCACAGTGGATAATAGCCCTTGCAATTGTTCATCATTTTTTGCAAATAGTTTCAGGTCATCCATGTAGAACAGGTGATTAATGGTTTTGTCATAGACTTTATATCCATGATTTGTTTCATTGAGCATTTTACTTAATGGTATAAGTGCGATGCAGAATAAAAGCGGTGATAAAGAGTCACCCTTAAAAATTCCACACTTAATATTAACTTCTCCAGCTTCCAGTGATTTTGTTTCACTATTCAAAAGGAGTGTCGTTTTCCATGTCTTCATACTGAATGACAAAAACCTCCTGACAACGGGGGATACTTTGAAAATCTCTAAACATTTTTCAATCCAACTGTGTGGCAAACTATCAAATGCTTTTTTATAATCTATCCAAGCAATCGATAGATTTTTGTGTCTATTATGGCAATCTTCCAGTATCATTTTGTTAACCAGAAGCTGATCCTTACAGCCATATGAGCCTCGTTTACACCCTTTCTGCTCAATGGGAAATAGGTAATTTGTTATCAGGTGGTCATATGTGTATTCAGTTAGGACTGATGTTAAACTTTTATACATTGTGGTCAACCAAGTTATCGGTCTGTAATTTTTGGGATTGTTTGTCTCATCATTCTTCGGAAGCAGGAATGTAATGCCGTTAACTAGCGATGAAGGTATCTTTTCTGGCTCCTTAACTATTTCATTGTAAAGTTGGGCTAACAGCTCATGAGACTCTGTGAAGGCATTTATCCAAAAGTTTTGTATTTTGTCTTTTCCTGGGGATTTCCATTTGCTGGTTTTTCTTAGAGCCAGGCGTAACTGTTCAACTGTTATATTTTCCCATGTTTGTTCCTCAAGGTGAGCCATATCTTTCATTTGTCTGTCTATCCATGGGGCATGTATGTTATGAACTTTTTCTTCGGCCCAGATCTTTTCCCAGAATTCTTGCACTTCCTCCTTGGGTGGTATTGATTTAGCAGTTATTGTTGGCTTACCAATTTTTCTGTAGAAGTTTCTTTGGTTGTTTTTGAACATATTATTGTGCTTATAGAATCTAGATCGTTTTTCAAAGCGCCTTATACGAGCAGCTTTGGCCGACACTTTTTGCTTGATTATTTCTATCAGCATGTCTATGTCACATGTTGATTTTATACTGTACTTTTTTTAAAATTTTCTAAGTTTAGTTTGTTTAACATGTTCACCTACTTTATAGTTTGTTAAAATTTCTATGTCAGATCGGAGAAGGTTTATTTGGCGATTGATGTTCTCTTGCCAAGTAGATTTCTTGTGGGAATTCCTTTGTTTTTTCATCTTCACTCCACATAAGTGAGTGGTGACTTTAGCCGATGCATAATAGAGATGATTTAAGTCAGTAATGTTTATTTTGTTTGTGATGATAATGTTTTTGAGAATTATGTTAGTCTTGTGTATTATCTTTTGGTTCTGTTTGGAGTTCTGGATCTTAGGGAGGGTGTCTCGTTCCCCCATGTCAGATTCTTTCATTTTCATCCATTCGATCATAATTTCATCCTTCAAGTTGGCAAGTTCATTCTCATTCATTTCTTTATCATTTACGATCTCATTATTTTCATTTGGAGTTTCATCCTGAGCATGCACTCCCTCCACTTTTTCGCTCCTTTCTTTAATTTGTTCTGTTGCCAGTGATTCCGCCCCAACTCTGGGATTCGAAGTGTTACAGTTTACCTCGTTTTCACTGACACATGCTTCATTTTCCCTTCGCTGACTTTGTGCTACTAGCTTGATCTGATCAATTTCTATATCAGTTAGTAACTTTTTTCTTACAATATTTCTTCGTATATTGGCTAGTTTGTTACTGTCAATATAGCCTCTGTTTTCGGGATGTTTCTTTTTCCAGTTGATATATGTTTGCTCTGTATTCGATGTATTTGATGGGTAGTACATGGCAGTGTAGAAAGCCTCAAGGACTTCTTTATTATCTTCCCTTGACCATTTTTCTCTCTTTTTCTTTGGATTTCTTGGTGGTGAGCATGGAGGGCCAACAGTAGGAGTATTCCGGTTATGGGAGGTCTCCAGCTCCGAAGTGATGGGAAGGTTTGAACCATTAGCTGATTTTTCGACCCCAGTCTGGTTCCTCTCTGAGGGACGCGGCCCTTTTTTACCCGGGTGACGGCCGATCCGGTATGAGATTTCATCATTAGACATCTACTTTATTTTGTCGCGTTTTATCCTTATCCGCCAAGAGGTAATCTTTTCGTGTTACCACTTCTAGAACGAGTGTCAACCAAGACTAGAGGGGTCGTTCTCCCCTAGAGACACGGCTATTCCCCGCCGGCCGCCATCCCGGTATTTCTTGGTCACGGGGTTTTCTTTTTGTTGTTTTTTTAAATTGTTATTATCATGAGTGGTTCCTTAATGTGAGCATTGCGTGGCTTAAGAATGAAATTATTAATAATTGTCTCCACTCCAGGGACAAGGCCAGCAATCACCCAGTGCATTACAATAATATAATATACTTTTTGTTGTAGTTGGCTGTTATTGCTGCTGGCTATGTCGGTGGTGGTGCCGGGGCTTTTTATATTGTTGGTGAGGAAGGGGTGAGCCAGCAGTCCCATAATTGTTGATGTAGACGTTTGTCCGTGGCAAGGTCACCAAGTCAATCTATTTATATCTTTTGCTAGCCTCTCTCTTGTCTAGTGCTACCACCACCTTCCCTTTTCTCTCTCAAGTTAACAGGGGAATAGTGTCAGTAGCATTGAATGAGTGGTGGCGGCGATGATGGATGTGGTGGGGTGGTGGCAGCGGTGGTGTTGTGGTTACTGATATAGTATCTATGAGTTTGTGTTCGTATGTTTAATATATATTTTCATTATATTTTGTGTTGACATATTCCCGTAAAATTTGAATTAAACATTTTTTAAAATTTGAGACAATAATAATAGTAATTATTATTATGATGCCGGTGAAGTTGCCGTTATATTTAGTGTGATGGGATAGGTAGTGTATCAAGTTTCTGGTGTTGGTGAAATTGAAATTGCCGCTGTTCTATATAGTGTAGACAGAGGGTGTTTTGTTCCATTTATAACCATTTTCTTTTTTTGAATACAAAATATATAATACAAAATTGAATATTTGAGCGATACAACAATATAATATGGATCCGAAACTTTATGGGACCTCATTCGGTGCCTTTATGCAACATTTGTGCTAAGAATTGTTCTTTCACAATTGATTTAAATATGTTAAAAATCAAAAAACTTACGGGAGCAATTTCGTGACGTTCTACCACTTCGTGCGTCTTCTTCCCTTATTATTATTATTATTATTATTATTATTGTTATTGTTATTCCTTGAATCTCAGTCATTGATGTTGGTTAACTGGAAAGTCCGTTGGATTGAATATCAAGCCACTACCTGCAGCCTCAGATATTCAGGACGTATCGGAGGGTTCTTGCCGTTCCAAGCAAGCATGCCTTTTGAAGCGTTCCAAAAAGCGTGAAGGGGCCGATTTTCTTTAACCATCCCTGGAAACCTTTGGAGATAGTCCCCAGTGCGCCTATGACAATCGGGATCACTTTGACTTCATGGCAGTTCCAAATCCTTTTCACCTCCCACTTTAGGTCCTGGTATCGGTTAATTTTCTCCCTCTCCTTCTCTTGCACTCTCGTGTCGAACGGGCAGGCCACATCCACAATCAGGCACGATCTTTTTTCTTTGTCCACAACCACCAGGTCAGGTCTATTGTGTTCCAGTTTTTTGTCCGTCTGTATCCTAAAATCCCACAGCACCTTCACCTGACTGTTCTCCATCACCGCCTCTGGCCTATGCTCATACCATTTCTCAGAATGTGGTAGATTGTTTACTTTGCACAGGTGCCAGTGGATCACCCTGCCCATCACATCGTGTCTCCAGCCCTTATAGTGGGTCTGGGCTAGGTGTTTACACTCGGACACAATGTGAGCCACAGTCTCCTCTCTCTCTCCACAGATCCTGCACAGTGGGCTAGCCTCCTCCTTGTAGATATGGTGCTTCAACCACTTCGTTTTGAGGGCCTGCTCCTGCGCAGCCATTAGCATTCCTTCTGTAGCCTTTTTGAGGTCTCCTCTTCTCAACCAGTTCCATGTCTGTGGATCTCTAAATTCAGTTTTCTCAAAGAAGGTACTATGAAGGGATTTTCCCTTAAGGCTGCTCTTCCTCCTTGATGTTATTTCCTCCTTGGGTATCCCCTGGCCTACTGTCCCCTCCTTCAGTACAGCTCTGAGCATTGGCTCCTTACTATAGGTCACGTATTTGTATAGGTTGTTTTTCTCCATCTGAACACAGTCCTCTATGCTGATAAGACCTCTTCCACCCTCAGATCTCCTTAGGTAGAGTCTATCGACATCACTCCTCTTGTGGAACATGTTGTAGATAGTCAATAGCTTCCTAGTCTTCCTATCCATTTCTTTTTGTTCAGCAACATTCCATCTCAGAATTCCCGCACTGTACCTAATAATAGACACAGCTCGGGAATTTACTGCGCTTATGGCATTTCTGCTGTTCAGATGTGACTTCAATACGCTCCTTGCTCTCCGAATGTATTCAGTTCTTAACAATTCCTTCATTTTTTTGTTCTTTATGCCATCAGCCTCCAGAACGCCCAAATACTTGTATCCTTCCTCAGAGTCAATTTCCTTTATCATCTCACCTGTTGGTATCTGGATCCCGTTACTTCTGCTCAACCTACCCCTCCTCATCACAATGACTCCACATTTACCAATACCAAACTGCATACATATATCACTGCTGAAAATACGGACAGTGTCAACAAGCACATCCAACTCCTTCTCACTTTTCCCGAAGAGCTTAAGATCGTCCATGAAGAGGAGGTGATTGATGGTAAGCTCTCCCCTTCCCAACTTGTATCCTGCTCTCACTTTTCGCAGCATAATGGTCAAGGGCATCAGGGCAAGGACAAACAACAGAGGGGACAGGCTATCTCCCTGGAAGATACCTCTCTTGATCTTCACGCTTCCCAAGGATACTCCAGTTGATGTCAACTCTGTCTCCCAGGACCCCATACTCCTGCCCAGCAACTGTCTGATGTTATCTGCCACCCTGAAGATCTCCAGGCTTTTGGTGATCCAGGAATGAGGCACCATGTCAAATGCCTTTCTGTAGTCTATCCATCCCATGGCAAGATCAGTGTGTCTCCTCCTGCAATTCCCCATTACCATCTTATCAATAAGCAACTGGTCCTTTGTACCACGTGACTTCTTTCGGCATCCTTTCTGTTCGTCCGGCAACAAGTTGTTTGTGTGGAGGTGATGGTAGATTTCCTCAGACACAATGCTCGTCAACAGTTTCCACATTACGGGCAGACATGTGATAGGTCTATAGTTGGTAACATCATTACCCTTGATTCGGTCTTTCATTATCAGAACTGTGGTACCTTTTGTCAACCACTCTGGCACCTCACCCGACACCAAGCAGTCATTGAACATGGCCGTCAGCTTCGGGTGGAGGGATGTTAAATGTTTAATCCAATACCCCTGCACACCATCTGGGCCTGGTGATTTCCAGTTGGTTAGTTTTTTGGCTTGCCCCTTAAGAGTTTCAACTGTGATACTCAAATCAGTCTGTTGCTGTGCCTGCTCACCGATCTCCCTCTGTACTGTCTCAATCCACCCTGCCTGGGCATTGTGTCTAACATCCTGCTCCCATATTCCTCTCCAGAATGTTTTAGCTTGTTCCGCCCCAGGGATCAAGTCGTTGCCTCTTTCTTTCCCCTCAAGCTGTCCAAACAGCATCTTCTGGTTGTTGTCGAACATGCGGTTCTGTTTATACTGACTGACTCTGTTCTCGTATCGCCTGATTTTGGCACTCTTTGCTACAATGCGTTGCTTCAATTCCTCTATGATAATATTTAGCTTTTTACTCCTAGTTTTGTATTTTATTTCCAGTCTATTTTTAGTGCCTATGTTTTTTAGTGTCCCATTCAGTAGTGACTCAAGCTTTCCTATGTCATTTCTCATTTCCCCGATTTGCCCACTCAGTCGCTTCTTCCACCACGGCTCTGCTCTTTCTTGTCTGTTGTTTCCTCTCGCTTTTATACCAAGTAGTTTCCTCACCGTATTTGCTGTTGCTTTGAGGATATTGTTGCACTGGTGAAGACTCCTCGCCTCAAGGTATGGGATGACTTTGTTTACCTTAGCTGTTGTTTCTTTTAACTTTTTCCTGTCTACAAATCTTAGGTTCATAGGTCTCCCACTATCATTGTTCAACTCATCTACCACTAAATTTAGGATGTCAACCGAATCTTGTCCTAGCCCGTCAGCATTCATCTCCTCAGTGGCCGTTTCTCTGTTCCAGGTATTATTTATCTCAGTATTCAGATCATTGTCTGCTTCGGGTGGTTCCTCCGTTCTCAGGACCTCCTCACCTTCATTTCCCGCCGGCTCGCTTGTCTGGCATACTACACCCGCCATCTCCAAGCCATTCTCTCTGCTCAGTTCCTCCAGTTCCAGCTCGCTTATCCACCCATTAGTTCTTATTACCCGAGCCTGCCCGGCCAATTTTTGTTCATCTAATTTAAATAAACCAATCTCGTTCCAGATGTTATGCATCCGTCTCCTGTAGCCCCTCTCCTTGGGGTTACTTTTCAGGTAGCATTGCATAACAGTTCTATTCAATTCTTTCGTCCAGTTGGTTCTGGCCCCTTTCCTTCTTCTTCTTCCTCCAACATCAGCAGTATTTGGTTGACAGTCAGGTTCCTGCTGCTGAGCCAGGGGGCACCTGTTGGGTGAGAGTCTGTCACATGACGTTCTAGTCTCCATTTTACCGTTATTCGAACTGTTTATGTTCGATATTTAAACACTCTTATCGAGGATTGGCGAATGTATGTTTACATAGCCATCTGTGGATCCGCCATCCCACTTGGCCCTTGTGTGGCATTATCACCACGCTGTATACGGACACACATAAACAAGCAAACACACGGGCAGAAAGGGCCCCAAAAATGAATAAGCATAAGTTTCATTGTAATGTAGTATTCGAATGTCTGACTTAGTTTTTGTTTTTTAAGTTTTACTTTTTCCCCCCTCTTCTCTGTCCGTCCGCCTGCTTCTCTCTTCATTCTTATTTTCTTTACGTTTTTTGGGTTTCTTTTTTTGTTTTTGTTTTTCTCTGTTTTTCTCGTTTTTTACTGTTGTTGCTGTGCTGCTTTTGTTGTTTGTTTTTTCTTTTTTCTTTTGAGTCTATCTATATATTTTGATGCCTTCCTCTTTGTTAGTAGTAGGAATTCTATAATGTGGAAGTGGTAGCCAGCAGAGACTGGCGGCGTTGGCGATACTGAGACAGTGGTGGTGGTGATGTCGATACCGAGGCAGTGGTGGCGGTGATGCGACCGTATTACTGTAGTGATGGTGCTGTAGCGGTGGCAGCAGCAGTGAAGGAGTCAGGGGGTGGTGGCGGCGTTGGCGATACTGAGACAGTGGTGGTGGTGATGTCGATACCGAGACAGTGGTGGCGGTGATGCGACCGTATTACTGTAGTGATGGTGCTGTAGCGGTGGCAGCAGCAGTGAAGGAGTCAGGGGGTGGTGGCGGCGGTGATGGGATAGTGGTGGTAATGATGGCCGTAGTGAGCGGTGGCGGTGAAGGTGAAAATGCTGTTGTGTTTAGTGTACACAGATGATGGGGTGGGTGGTGTATCTAGTTTCTGGTGTTGGTGAGTTTCGCTGTCCTATATAGTGTAGCCAGAGGAGAGGAGGGGGGGGGTTCTTCTTCTTCCATTTATAGCCATTTTATTTATTTATTTATTTATTTTTTTTTTTTTTGGATATACAGTGTACAATACAAAGTTGAATATTTGAATATTTGAGCCGTATTACTGTAGTGATGGTGCTGTAGCGGTGGCAGCAGCAGTGAAGGAGTCAAGGGGTGGTGGCAGCGGTGATGGGATAGTGGTGGTAATGATGGCCGTAGTGAGCGGTGGCGGTGAAGGTGAAAATGCTGTTGTGTTCAGTGTACACAGATGATGGGGTGGGTGGTGTATCTAGTTTCTGGTGTTGGTGAGTTTAGCTGTCCTATATAGTGTAGCCAGAGGAGAGGAGGGGGGGGGGGGTTCTTCTTCTTCCATTTATAGCCATTTTTTTTTTGGATATACAGTGTACAATACAAAGTTGAATATTTGAATATTTGAGCCTTATAACAATATATTTTGGGTCCGAATTTTTTTGGGGCTCAAGCCGGGTGCTTTACGTAGCATTTGTACTAAGAGTTGTTATTTCACAAATGATTTAAATATGTTAAAAATTCAAAACTTACGGGAGCGATTTCATGACCTCCGTCACCTCGTGCGTCTTCTTCCCATTATTATTATTATTATTATTATTATTATTATTATTATTATTATTATTATTATTATTATTATTATTACAGTTGCATTTACCTTGCTTTATGTTCATACGAGTTATCACCAAGTCATAACCAGTGACCTCAAGAGACAACAAGGTCCGCCATGTTCAAGGAAGAACATACATACTCACACATGCATCTTTAGTGTTTAGACTTGTGATGTACTTATATTGACAGAATCTTCCTTAGTATATGGGCAGTTCCCATTAGTACTATCTTTTGTATTTCTGCTATACGCGGGTTTCCTGGGATTTGCGATAATTAATCATTAGACCCCTTAGGTATCATTCCCAGAGCGCCTACAACCACTGGTATTGTTTTAGTTCTCAATTTCCACATTTTTCCAATTTCTATCCCCAGGTCCTTATACTTGCTCAATTTTTCAAATGTTTTTATAGATACATTCTTGTCTATTGGAACAGACATATCAATTAGCAGGCATACCCTCTTTTTAAAGTCCTTCAATATTATATCAGGTCTGTTTGCATCTATTTTTTCGGTCTGTTTGGATGCTAAAGTTCCACAAGATTGAGATGTGATCTTTTTCAAGTATGGGAGGTGGTTGATGCTCCCACCAATTCTTTTGATGGGGCAGGTCAAAATGCTTACACATTATCCAATGTATGTATTGTGCAGCTCTGTCATGCCTGTTTAGGTATTCGGTTGGAGCTATAGGACCGCACATTGAAATTATATGGTCAATTGTCTCTGGTTGTTTTTTGCATACACGGCATAATGGGCTGCACCCATTTTTTATTATGTTGGCTTGGTAATTTTTTGTTGGCAGACACTGATCTTGTGCTAATATAATCAGTCCTTCAGTCTCCGATTTCAGTCCTGAGGATGCCAACCACTGATGGGTTAAAGTTTTGTCAACATCAGGATTGTTAGCTCGCTCTGGGTATTTTCCATACAGAGGCTTTTCTTGCCATTTCTTAGCCAGTTTCTGTAGCAGTTCTTTCTTTGCAGTTACTTTTACCTGCTTTGCTTTTTCTGTGTTTTCCATTTCAGCAGTAAATGGGACTTCTGAAATTTGTAGTCCATTACTGTATCTTTGTGCATCTTTTGTAATGGAATGTGATCTTTTGATGCTTTCGTGTTTCAAAACGAGTTTGATCATCCAATCATGTGATTCCCTTAGATATGTAGATAATCCAATTGTTGCAGTTTTCAACGCAATGTCTAACTGGATTAACCCACGTCCTCCTTCTTTCCTAGGGAGATATATTCTATCTATATCTGCCTTAGGGTGATCCATTCTGTGGATGGTTAAGAATTTTCGAATTTTTGTATTGAGCCTACGGATCTCTGTGCTTGACCAGTTGATGACATTGTAACTGTAGGTTACTACTGGTATGGCAAGCGTGTTTATGGCATCGATCCTATTCCTTGCATTCAATTCCGTTCTTAAGATTGCTCTTACTCTGCGGTAACATTCCTTCCTTATCCTTTCCCTCATTGTCGAGTGCTTGATTCCGTCTCCTTCACAAACACCTAGATATTTGTAAGTTTTTTCTTGATCAAGTTTTCTTATCACGTTCCCCTGATCAAGATTAATGTCTGAACTTTTCAGCAGCTTTCCTCTGGTGAACGTTGCTTTGGCGCATTTATCTAGTCGAAACTCCATTTTAATGTCATCACTGAACTGCTCCACAGTGGATAATAGCCCTTGCAATTGTTCATCATTTTTTGCAAATAATTTCAGGTCATCCATGTAGAACAAGTGATTAATGGTTTTGTCATAGACTTTATATCCATGTTTTGTTTCATTGAGCATTTTACTTAATGGTATAAGTGCGATGCAGAATAAAAGCGGTGATAAAGAGTCACCCTTAAAAATTCCACAATTAATATTAACTTCTCCAGCTTCCAGTGATTTTGTTTCACTATTCAAAAGGAGTGTCGTTTTCCATGTCTTCATACTGAATGACAAAAACCTCCTGATAACGGGGGATATTTTGAAAATCTCTAAACATTTTTCAATCCAACTGTGTGGCAAACTATCGAATGTTGTTTTATAATCTAACCAAGCAATCGATAGATTTTTGTGTCTATTATGACAATCTTCCAGTATCATTTTGTTAACCAGAAGCTGATCCTTACAGCCATATGAGCCTCGTTTACACCCTTTCTGCTCAATGGGAAATATGCCATTTGTTATCAGGTGGTCATATGTGTATTCAGTTAGGACTGATGTTAACATTTTATACATTGTGGTCAAGCAAGTTATCGGTCTGTAATATTTGGGATTGTTTGTCTCATCATTCTTCGGAAGCAGGAATGTAATGCCGTTAACTAGCCATGATGGTATCTTTTCTGGCTCCTTAACTATTTCATTGTAAAGTTGGGCTAACAGCTCATGAGACTCTGTGAAGGCATTTATCCAAAAGTTTTGTACTTTGTCTTTTCCTGGGGATTTTCATTTGCTGGTTTTTCTTAGACCCAAGCGCAACTGTTCAACTGTTATATTTTCCCATGTTTGTTCCTCAAGGTGAGCCATATCTTTCATTTGTCTGTCTATCCATGGGGCATGTATGTTATGAACTTTTTCTTCGGCCCAGATCTTTTCCCAGAATTCTTGCACTTCCTCCTTGGGTGGTATTGATTTAGCAGTTATTGTTGACTTACCAATTTTTCTGTAGAAGTTTCTTTGGTTGTTTTTGAACATATTATTGTCCTTATAGAATCTAGATCGTTTTTCAAAGCGCCTTATACGAGCAGCTTTGGCCGACACTTTTTGCTTGATTATTTCTATCAGCATGTCTATGTCACATGTTGATTTTATACTGTACTTTTTTTTCAATTTTCTAAGTTTAGTTTGTTTAACATGTTCACCTTCTTTATAGTTTGTTAAAATTTCTATGTCAGATCGGAGAAGGTTTATTTGGCGATTGATGTTCTCTTGGCAAGTAAATTTCTTGTGGGAATTCCTTTATTTTTTCATCTTCACTCCACATAAGTGAGTGGTGACTTTCGCCGATGCATAATAGAGATGATTTAAATCAGTAATGTTTAGTTTGTTTGTGATGATAATGTTTTTGAGAATTATGTTAGTCTTGTGCATTATCTTTTGGTTCTGTTTGGAGTTCTGGATCTTAGGGAGGGTGTCTCGTTGCCCCATGTCAGATTCTTTCATTTTCATCCATTCGATCATAATTTCATCCTTCAAGTTGGCAAGTTCATTCTCATTCATTTCTTTATCATTTACGATCTCATTATTTTCATTTGGAGTTTCACCCTGAGCATGCACTCCCTCCACTTTTTCGATCCTTTCTTTAATTTGTTCTGTTGCCAGTGATTCTGCCCCAACCCTGGGATTCGAAGTGTTACAGTTTACCTCGTTTTCACTGACACATGTTTCATTTTCCCTTCGCTGACTTTGTGCTAATAGCTTGATCTGATCAATTTCTATATCAGTTAGTAACTTTTTTCTTACAATATTTCTTCGTATATTGGCTAGTTTGTTACTGTCAATATAGCCTCTGTTTTCGGGTTGTTTCTTTTTCCAGTTGATATATGTCTGTTCTGTATTCGATGTATTTGATGGGTAGTACATGGCAGTGTAGAAAGCCTCAAGGACTTCTTTATTATCTTCCCTTGATCATTTTCTCTCCTTTTCTTTGGATTTCTTGGTGGTGAGCATGGAGGGCCAACAGTAGGAGTATTCCGGTTATGGGAGGTCTCCAGCTCCGAAGTGATGGGAAGGTTTGAACCATTAGCTGATTTTTCGACTCCAGTCTGGTTCCTCTTTGAGGGACGCGGCCCTTTTTTACACGGGGGACGGCCGATCCGGTATGAGATTTTATCATTAGACATTTACTTTATTTTGTCGCGTTTTATCCTTATCCGCCAAGGGGTAATCATTTCGTGTTACCACTTCTAGAACGAGTGTCAACCAAGACTAGAGGGGTCGTTCTCCCCTAGAGACACGGCTATTCCCCGCCGGCCGCCATCCCGGTATTTCTTGGTCACGGGGTTTTCTTTTTGTTGTTTTTTTAAAATTGTTATTATCATGAGTGGTTCCTTAATGTGAGCATTGCGTGGCTTAAGAATGAAATTATTAATAATTGTCTCCACTCCAGGCACAAGGCCAGCAATCACCCAGTGCATTACAATAATATAATATACTTTTTCCTGTAGTTGCCTGTTATTTTAGTTGGCTATGTCGGTGGTGGTGCCGGGGCTTTTTATATTGTTGGTGAGGAAGGGGTGAGCCAGCAGTCCCATAGTTGTTGATGTTGACGTTTGGCCGGTGGCCAGGTCACTAAGTCAATCTATTTATATCTTTTGCTAGCCTCTCCCTTGTCTAGTGATACCGCCACCTTCCCCTTTCTCTCTCAAGTTAACAGGGGAATAGTGGTAGTAGCAATGAAGGAGTGGTGGCGGCGGCGATGGGATAGTGGTAGCAATGATGGATGGGGTGGTGGCGGCGGTGGCGTTGTGGTTACTGGGTTTTGTGATATGTAGTATCTATGAGTTTGTGTTCGTATGTTTAATATATATTGTGTTGACATATTCTCGTAAAATTGGAATTAAACATTTTGTTACAATTTGAGACAATAATAATAGTAATTATTATTATGATGCTGGGATTGATGGTGGTGGTGGTGAAATTGCCGTTATCTGGCTGTTATATTTAGTGTGATGGGATAGGTGGTGTATCAAGTTTCTGGTGTTGGTGAAATTGCTGTTATTTGGCTGTTCTATATAGTGTAAACAGAGGGTGTTTTCTTCCATTTATAACCATTTTCTTTTTTTTGAATACAAAATATATAATAGAAAATTGAATATTTGAGCGATATAACAATATAATATGGATTCGAAATTTTATGGGACTTCATTCGGTGGTTTATGCAACATTTGTACTAAGAATTGTTATTCCACAATTGATTTAAATATGTTAAAAATCAAAAACTTACGGGAGCGATTTCATGACCTCCTACCACCTCGTGCGTCTTCTTCCCTTCCCTTATTATTATTATTATTATTATTATTATTATTATTATTATTATTATTATTATTATTATTATTCCACTTGCTATCCAGTCAAGTGTTGTTTTTTTATCTTTCATTATTCCGTTGAACAGATTAACTAATATATTTTGAATACACGGGAGTTAGGAAAGCCAGAAATATGGCACCCTATCTCTACCAGGAGATTTCCCCAAATCAGCTTTATTGAGTGTCATCCTTAAGTGTGCTCTAGAGATGCCATCCCATGCTTGTTCTTGTAAATTTGTGTAGGATTTTTCCAAGCGACTATTCCAATCTACATTAGCATTATATGACTTCTCATCAGTCCAAATCTTTCTCCAAAAGTTTTCAACTTCTATGGAATGGAAGTATTCAATAATTATTTTTTCCTTCCCTATTTCTCTATGAAATGACTTCGCATTGGATGTAAACAATTTACTTTGCCTGAAGAAGTTCTTTCGCTTCTTGAATCTACGAATTCGTTGGGTTTTTATTTTTTGCTTCAGAGTGTCCTTTGTTGATATTAATACTTTTCTGAAAGAAAGTACATATTTTCTCTTTAGCTTTCTTCCCTTCCTGGATCTTACATCATTTCTAGTGATTAGCTCATTCAGTAAAGATATTTGACCCTCTCATTAAATTAATCTCCTTTTCAATTCTACATCTCCAAATTGGTTTACTTCTCAAGTTAGACTTCTTTGGTTTTTGGTGGTAAACAACTTGTTTCAATTACTCTAGCAGATGCATAAATGATTTCATTTAACCTAGTAAGATCAGATCCTAATTCATCTATGATTTCTTTTGTTACAGAGTTACTAATCATTATTTGTTTTGGATTGTATTTGGTAGTTTTTGAAGTGATTCTCTATCATTTATACTAGTCTTACAACTGCAAGCTCATTCAGTATTTTCTGTTTCAATTAATTCATAGACTCTCTGTGTTCTTCAGAAAAAAAATTTGGTCTTCAAGTACTGTTTCTTTGCCCCATTCCTAGCTATTTTCAGTAAGTTCAATAGGACTTTTCATCTCCTACAAACCTATTTGAGATTTGGTCAGATGGTTGTCTTTCGATAAAGACTTGTGACTAGTTACTATCTCCAGGAGATTCTTCAGTTTTTTCATGAATTATATATATGTCATTCTCCACAGCTCGCTTGATAGCAGTTATTTCAGTATCTGTGAGTATATTATTTCTGAAAAGATCCGTCCTAACATTTGCTAACTTATTTTCATCCAGATAACGTCTGCTAGCTTGATTTCGTGTTTTCCAAATTTTGTGAGAGTTTGCGGTGTATCTGCCTTGTGATGGCTTACCGAATGCATAGTAATATGCGTATATTACTTCTTTAAACTCTTCTCGGGTCCATTTCATTCTTTTACATTTTTTTTAGTGGTGGGTTTGGTGGGGGAGCTCGAGTTGGGGCAATCTCCGTTTAAGTGAACTCTAGGAGAAGAGTTTGTGCCAGAGGAAGACTTTTCCATCTGAAGTTGGCACCTTCCTGAGGGACGCGCTTTCTGATTAACCATAGGCCAAGCGATTTGGTGTTCTGTATTAATTTTTATTTGTTTTCCCGCAATTCATGCTTGCGTGACCGATGGAGTTGATAGTCCTTGGAATGTTGCCCGGCAATGCCGGGTAGTGCATTGGGTAGCTATCGGAGAAATCATTATTACCATTGTAACAACAATATAGTTATAGCCATTGCAATTGTTTATTGAGGTGATGTGATGGTTGAAGCTGTAAGATGTGTATGAGAATTTTCTCAACTGTTCCTGTGGTAAGAGTGGTGTTGGTGGTGGTAGCGGGGAGTGTGGTATTCTAGCTTATTGGAGTTGCTTCTCTTTCGTTATATTTTGTTTTGTATTTTATAGTATTGTTATTGAGTGTGAGGTATAAATGGAGTTATTAGTAGTTTTTAGTTTGTTGTTTCATTTGCGACTGATGCATATTCATACACACATATATATATATGTGTGTGTGACAGCTCACACCTATGCAGGTTTAGCTGGCCTCTTCCAAGGTATATCTCGTTGGAGGTGTCTTGAGTAATTTAATGATAGGGACCCCAGTCCTATCATCTCATTTCTACAGCTGAGTAAACTGGAGTAACGTGAAATAAAGTGTCTTGCTCAAGGAAACAACACCGGGTCCGAGAATTGAACTCAAAACCTTTTGATTGCCACCCCAATGCTCTAACCACTAAGCCATGCGCCTTTACACGCACACACACACATATATATATAAAGGGGAGAATAAAACATAATTCAGTCTCGACATATAAAAAGGTTAAATAAACATATTGATCGCCTCCCCACAGCCCCGGCGGACAGAGTGGAGGAGGCGTTTCCCCGGAGGGTGGTCAGGGAGATGCACTGGAAGAGCCATTCCAACTCGCGCATATGGTGGTGAGTAGGGAGTTAAACATAAAGCCGAGGACACCAGAAGACTCCAGTGCCAAGGGCACGACCGCAAACCTGTCGGAGAGCGACCGGTGTTTGGAGAGTTTGTACTGCTCAGCCCGACGCGAGCAGAATCTGGGTTAGTCGCAGACTGCACCAGGTTGCGGCTGGAGAAAGTGTCGATGCAAGTGACATCCCAGACGAGGGTTTGCCACCGAGGGACGGGAAGACAGTCATGCCGTCTGGCCATTTGCCATCCCATCAGTCCAGCCCCACCGGCTCGAGCTGGGAAGAAAAGCCTGAAGCGTCCAAGCCATGCTTTATGTCTTCGTTGAGGGCAGCATGGCGTGGAAGGCGGTCGGCACTGTGGCGACTGGAAAGCGAGTGGAGGCCGAAAGAGTCCATGGTGGTTCCACAGCAACATTGGTGTGGCTCGTAGATCAGGACCCAACCCTCAAGGAAACGTCGATGCGCTGGCTATTGTTATCCAGCTGCGTGCCAGTGGAGAAGGAGGGCAAGGTATGGAGCCAGGCACCACTGTGGGGTCTGGAGGCCGCACGAAAACAGGCAAGGCGGTGATGGTCGAGCTGGCGCGTGAGCCTGGTGAGGTCAGTCTGCACTGGATGGCATCCCATATACTTTGGGAGGACTTGACGTCAGCAGGAGTGAAAGAGGTGGGAGTCTACTGGGCTAAGTCCCAGTCGGTCCCACGTCTCACAGGCGACCTCATGTTCGCTGATCACAGAGTGTTCCATTGTGCTTTGTAGAACCCTGCTGATGAGGAAGCGGTATGAGCTTACCGATGAAAGAAACGCCGGCAAAACCAGGGAGATCGAGGACCGGAGGCCAAAATCACCATATCTGACAGATAAAGTGGCCTGTTGCCATCCAATGTCGTCAAACCTGACGTTGCATATCTCCTCGGCTGCCGCTCGGATACAACTTTCGAGGTCAGCAAGGAGAGATGCGTGGGTATAGCACGTAGCGCTGCGAAGGATATAGAGAAGCTTCGGCATGCCGAATATATATATATATATATATATTTATATATATATATATATAAACCAACCCACATAGGAGTAGACGCAGAAAAATCACGTGGTACAAGCCACCCTACTCAGCGGCCCTAAAGAACAGCATGACCCGTTCATTCTTTAGAGCACTAGATAAATGCTTCCCCAGGGACTATATATTACGCAAGATCTTCAACAGACACTTTGAAACTCTCGTATTCTACCACACGAAATGTGGCACATCAATAGGGGTAGACTTAAAAACCACACACAACCAGAAGCTGTCAATATAATGCATTAGGGTCGAAATAAATTGTAAACAACGATTGCATTGGGAAAATATATAAAATACATTTACGCAAATTTTGCCACGTGCAGACGTAGAGTTCCCGCCTTTGCCAATGTCTACAGGTGTTAAAGCCGTCATCTCCACCACCACAATGTCGAAGAGTACATCCAACACCAGTGATACCACCACTACAACAACCGCAGCAACAACTGAAATAAAAAGATTATCTCGTGTACGAAAATGCATTCTCCCACAATTGATTCTTCCACGTCGAACAGACACCACGACCACCACCACCACAACAACAACTAAAACAAAAATAATAACAAAAATAACAATAACAGCAAAAGCAACAATAAGAATAACAACAACAACACCAACACCAGCGCGAAAACAGACGTGACTTTTACTAAAGTGGCGAACAAGACGATTGAGGTAAGCCAGGAAGAAATGAATAAGTCCAAGCGAATGGTGAAAAAAGTGGCAACAGTGTCAGCCTCACTCCCCCATCAAATACCATGCAGCATCGCCGCCTATGTTCTGTATCATTCCACACGATTAATATAAAACACGCCGAGTGGAACGGGCATCCGAATCCCAGATACAAAATGCTTTAGGACATGTGTGGGCTCAAAAAACCCACTTCAGACATGGACAAAGATATGGGAGCGTGAGCGTGTTCTTTGGAACCCCACAGGAAGTCAGAGAGCACTCCATGGTCCCACCAAAAAGTGACGAGTTCACAATCAGCCCAATCTACTATGGGCAAAGGCTCGTAAGAGTAAAGGTGACCCAGGTTTTGTCGGCCATTGAAATTCCCTGGCTGATGGCTGCCGTCCTCGCCGACATCGAGGCCGACACAAAGTGATTGAAGTGATCAGATAAAAACAGGAGAAATGGTCCGGATATGGAATGGAGCTGCTGATCCAAACGGACCAGAAGAACATCCAAGAAATTCCAGAGGTCATAGACCTCGATGAAGGCGAACACCTCACTATAATTGTTGAAAGTAGAAGGCCTAGGTGTGTCGTTTGTGGCGAGGGAACCCACATAAAGGCATTCTGCCCTCAGGGGATGACTAAAAAATTAAGGCCAACTCTCCGGCCATCCTACTGGCTCGATAAACAAAATCAGCAGCAGAAATGGCAACAGCAACTCTAGTAGCAACGACAGCAGCAACTGTAGCAACAACAGTAGTAAGACCAACACCACCACCACAAATCAAATTCACCAAAGTCATCGGAGATTTCCGACAAACACATTCCAGGATAATATATAAAGACATCCTTCTGGAGGGGGCCACACGCAGTGAGAAGGGCGGAAAAACCATCCTTCCCCCACAAGAACTGAGGCAAGTGGACTTTTCCATCTTTTGCCACTCCTTTTCAACATCACCTTACTCAGAATAAGTGACATAAATACACGTGGCCTGGGTTCGTCCTGGAAGCATGCTCAATGACCTCAGGCCAATGAAAATAGATGTGGTGCCCATCAGCAAGACCAGAATTCCGAGGCACATGCCTTTGCACTCATCTTCGGTGGTTACGATGTGTACGCATCTCCAAGCCGACCGCGAACAGGAGGCGAAGTTACTGTGTTATTTCAGACAGGTCGGGATCTCGTGATACGGACCATCTTCCTGGACCCAGAAGGAAAGTCGCTGGTGCTGGGTGTGACCAGCAGCGAAGGCTATGCTTCTTGGCTTGTGGGTGTAAGTCAGTTTTAGTATACTAGCGATTAATGGGCGGCTTTGCCATATTCATGCCAACACAAGAACAAAAATAAGGGGATCATTCTACTGACATGGCTGAAAAGAGTCCGTTTGCATAATTGTAAATGAATCGAATATCATTATTAATATTACGGGGTCGATAAAATAAAGTACCAGTAATGTACTGGGCAATTGCTGGCCTTGTGCCTAAAATAGAAACAATTATTAATATTCGAAAACTCAAATTACATTTATTGTATTCATCCATATAGAGAGATAACTTTTTATATATATATATATATATATATATATATATATATATATATATATGTGTGTGTGTGTGGGTGTGTGTGTGTGTGTAGGGGGGGGGGGTGTACATATATATATACATACATAACTTTGATAGCTTTCAAAGAACTAGGAAAGAACTACATAGATTCTTTAGAAGTATTACTTTGGATAAGAACACCAAAACTGTTAATTTTCCTGACGTTACCCTATGCTTAGATACGAAAACATTTACACTTTCCCTTAAATCTAATGAAAAACTATTTTACGTTGATACCAATTCTAACCACCCCAGAACTGTTTTAAATCCAATTATTAAAGCTGTATCAAATATAATTAGTAATTTATCCTATAATGAATCTATCTTTAACCAAATACAGATTATTATAATGAAGCTTTATCACGTTCTGGCTATAAACATAAAATTGAGTTTATGCTTGAAAACTCCTTTGCTTACTACGATAAACAACCTAATATTATTTCACATAATATGGCTATGAACAGACCTATAAATAATAACGATAACAATATTATTAATGGAAACAGTAGATTACATAATGACAGGCACCATTCTACAATTCCTCCTAACGGCCATTTTCTCTATAACAAAAACATCTTAATGATAAGAAAAATATTGTGAATAAAGAGGATAGTAATAACACTAAACCTAACATCTATAATACTAAATATAAAACTGAAGGTAATAATCAAAATAGTTTTAATCTTAATCACTTTAAGTATACTTATTAGTAACAAAAATAAAAATAATAGAAGATGGCTTAATTCATATTTTAATCCACCTTCCAACTTAAATGTATCTACTAATATACATATTCTTCTCTATTATTGAATAAATATTCCCACTTAAACTCAAATACTATTATTTAATTAATAAAAATACAATTAAAATATTTATTCAACAACACCAAACATTGCTAATCACATAGCGCGTAGTAATAATAAGAAATTTAATAAATATTTTATTTCTTGTAACTTAAATAACAATTCACAACCAGTAGATACACTTAACAATATTGTACCTACTACTAGTAACCACTCTCATAATACATTATTATCTAGAAATATTAATAGCAATTGCAGCACTCATATATCTAATTCAAATAACTCTTCACATCTTTACCCACATAAATGCTTAATCAATAACATAATTGTAGACTTAATAATGTATGCCCTCTCATAAGTGACACTTTATCAAATATTGTGTTCTTCACGTTTCATTAGTGTCTCCCGCATTTACCCATTCCTTGATGCTCTACATTTTAATTGCCTCTAATGAGGCACTCTGCAACTCAACATTTGCTACATTCTACTCCTGCTTAGATTGTCACATACATGTGTCACTTGTACACAATACCAATAATTCACACCAACATAAAGTGAGTCATGGTTTTAAGAACATCTGTCAATATGAAGAAGATAACGTTCTCCAAAAGAAACAATTGTCATTACATACAACTGTTACATAATGTCGTACCTTGTACTCTCTAATTATGATTAACATACACTTAAGACTTTCAACATTGATACAAATATTGGAATATCTGATGAAACCTAAGAAATAACACATGAACAAATTGTTTCACACACATTAAATTCCCTATATAGAGCCAGAAAATACATCAATCCCGATCAATTTCTAACACTCTACAAGGTTCAACTTAAACCCACATTAGACTACAGCTCAAATCTACACAACAATGCTACTGCTACACACAATCATTATTAAGCAAATCAGAAAGGACAGTCATAGACTTGCCGTCTGTTATTCTTCGTTCTGTTTACATCACATGTATAATGATCTGTTGCTCTGCTGTAGATATTTGCATAACTTTTTCACCTTATGCGTATTCATCGTATCCTAGCCAACTCACATACTTTTCTTCTTAATATTATTCTCTCCCAATTTAATGATTCCTATAATCCCTCCTGTCCAGAACAATGCCCGTCTAGTTTTATATCCCGGCTCATGTTTTAACAGTGATTTACAGATGTTCAACTTGAACATCAAAAAAGAAATTCAGACGAGAGTGTCATGTGTGATTTCTCTCTGATTTTGATAATTTTTAAAGAAAAAAATGTGAGAATCTGATCCTCAGCTTTTTTATTATTGTTTAATAAATTTGAATTTTTGATAGTTTCCATTATTAATATTATAAATATAGAAAGAGAAATGCGACATATTTGAGTTGCAATTAACCCTTCCTTTGATATCTGTAGATCAGCCCGCTGGAAAACTGTAGTAGACTACATTCTTCTATCGAAAGCCTGTAATGATTGAAAGAAAACATGAGTCAAAAGAAAGCCCTATCAGAAAATATAGTCTTCCAAAAGGTGACGTACATTGTATAGTTCTGGTTTGTCTAGCTAAAAATATCCAATGGGAGATATTTTATCTTTGCCCTCCTTGAAAGTCAGTGGATCTATGAAGTCAGTGGAAGTAGAAGATGATCCTGAGAGGAACACGGCAAGCTCTCATGTTATTCTCACACTGAAACCTTTGTCCAAAAATGTTTAATCATGTGAAATACGTTAATTGTACCCAATAATAACATTCGGGTCTTACATAGGGTGGCTAGACATCTGAGCAACCCACAAAAATGTATAAAGAGATATACTATTTCAAATGGTACCAGCACAAGATATTTTATTTCACTGATCTCGAGCCACATTTCGTCTCTCTTATGTGATTTATTGACAGATATATACAGATTTAGCTGAAGATGTCATGCTTATTCTAAGTAGTTAATTACAAGTTTGCAAGGCAATCAATGAAGTAGTCTCTCAAAGACTACGAGAAGGCATGATGTTAAAAAAGGAGAGATGGGTAAGAAAAAGAAAAATAGGAAAAGTGAAAGTCAAAATAAGTGAAGAGAAAGAAATGAAAAAATAAGAAGTGAGCATACGTAGAGAAGATTACAAAACAATGTTTTTTTTAGCTCGTCGTGCCTATTGTAGTCTATCGACCAATGTTTCCTACTTTTTAAAAATCAGTAAAGATGGAAGATATTTCTGCATTTATTAACAGACATCAGATTAATCTCTCAGTATGATTTTTCGAATCATTGTGTGCCTTGCATTTTTTTTGGAATTTACGTAAATTTAATTTAACAGCGTCAACGCACATAATTGACAATAAACAATACGCTAAAAAGCCGGATGGATGGATGGATAGACGGACGAATAGATGGAAAGAAGCATGGGCTGACAGGACAGACATATAAATAGATAGATAGATAGGTAGATAGATATCTTTCTTTATTTGCTACAGGGGCGTACAAAAGTGGAACATTACAAGATGTGAAAGCGGGGGTTTTACATAAAAATGACTTTAACATTAATAAATAACAATAAAATATATAAGGACAGACATATAGATAGATAGGTAGATAGGTAGATAGATAGATATATAGATAACTTTCTTTTTATTTGCCACCAGAGCATCAAAAATGGGACAAGTACAATGGGGGGAGTTTACATAAAAAGGCGTCCTCAATAAGGAGGAGGCAATAACAAGATATTAAAATTAAATAAAATATAGATAGATAGATAGATTTCTTTATTTGCCACTAGGGCACAAGAGAAAGGGACAAATACACAGGGGGAAGTTTACATAAATGCGAGTAAAGAAAAAGGCATAACAATAAGAATAATATAATAATAAAAAGTCCTCAAAAGGGAGGGGGCGTGTTGGGGATTGCACATACCCCCGAAAAGTGTGCAACCCTTTTCGCGGGGGAAGCCCAGAGACGAGGCGCTCCCCCTTTCCTCTTCACTTCTTCACCTACAGAACAATGTAGAGAGAAGGCCCATTTACACGAGCCATTCTCGCTTCTTTCACCCACCTTTCATAAAACTGTCTGGGGCCAAGCACTTCTCTCTCCATCCTGATCCTTCTTCCGAAGTGGTATCGGAAGAAGTAAACCAGGTGTTGGCCGGAGAGAAAGTCACCCGACCTCAGACCTTTCAGGCGCGTCCACCACACAACCTCTTTCATCATGGCTATTACGCACAGAAAGACCGCCTCTGCTTCATTTCTGAAGGGAGGAGGGGGCTTGATGTTCACCACAGACTCGGCGGCCAATCGAATCGGCGCCACACGCGACAGCAGTCGTTCGACGTAGCCCCACAGATTGGCAACGTCCGGGCAGTGTACTAGTGCGTGCGCAACGGTTTCCTCGTCGCGCACGCATCTGGGACAGATCTTTTTCGCGGGATCCCTGATCGGGCGCCCGTATCTGTAGAGCTTTTCTCGAACGGGCACAGCCCCCCGGTAGCACTGCCAGGCTAGGGACCTCTGGAAGTTGTCCATGGGTCCCGGGCCGAAAGTTCTACCGAACAGGCTGGCCAGTTCGTCCTCCTCCATGCCTAGCGACTCTCCAAGGGTGTCGTCGCTCCTGCTAGCCACCAGCCCTCTATAGAATGTCGAGGTGGATTCTCCACTGATAGTCGGGTCCGCTTGCCAGAGAGCCGTGAGCGCCTGGGCACACTCAGTGTGCCAGTTGCCCAGTTTTCTCGGTCTTTGCTTCACCCAGGATTGCAGCTCGGTGAGCGAGACGAGCTATGGGAAGGCTCGCCTCACAAACGGGGCCCACACCGGCTGACCGGTGAGGAATACCTGTAGATGCCGTAGCCTCAATGCGTGCCTACGCATCAACAGCCACGGCATACCCAGCCCTCCTTTCGAAGGGTGCTGGCAGCAGATGGATCTCCTCACCATGGGAGGCCGCTTCTTCCAGAGGAACTGGAAGAGCATGCGCTCCATGATGGTGAGCGTTTCCTTGGGGCAAGGCACGACGGTCAGGAGGTAGTAGATGACGGACGCTATGTAAGCGTTCGTCACCTCCGCCCGACCTTTCAGTGATAGTTTGCACTTGGCCCACTTCTGGGTCAGTGCAAACACCCTGCTCGTCACCTCGCCCCAATTCTTCTCCACCTGGAGGTCCGGTCCGAACCAGACCCCGAGCAGCTACACCGGGCCCTCCGTCCACCGCCCGACGACACCGTCTAACGGCATCGGTTTGCCCCTCCACGTTCCGAGTTGCAAACCGACTGACTTGTCCCGGTTCAGCCTAGCCCCCGTCAGCCTTTCGTATTCCTCCAGTAGGGTGGCCATCGCCCCGATTTCCGAGGCGTCCGCCACCATTACTGTTACGTCGTCGGCATAGGCCGAGACCGCTTTGTGCAATCCCGGTTCCAGGGGTATGCCCCGCAGCAACTCCAACTTCCGCAGCAGTGGCTCGAGAGCCAATACGTACAGAAGGGAGGAGAGGGGGCACCCCTGCCTGATGGACCGGGTGATTTGAAACGGCTCCGAGAGGTAGCCGTTTACTTTAACCCTAGAGCAGACGTTGCCACTGTGCATGGCAGAAATCCAGCCCCTGAAAACGGATCCGAAGCTCGCCGCCGCTAGCACCGCATCCAGGTAACCATGGTCGACCCTATCGAACGCCTTAGATTGATCTAAGATGATCAGGGCCCCACCAAAGCCGGGTTCGGTCCCAACCCTCTCTACGATGTATCGCATGAGGTGGAGGTTGTCGTGAATGGATCTGGACGGGATAGCGCATGTCTGCGCGGCTCCCACCAAATCACCCACCACATGCGCCAACCTCTTCGCCAACACCTTGGCCAAAATCTGTAACTCTGCATTTAGCAGAGTTATGGGCCTAAAGTTACTTAAGTCGTCCCCCTTGCTCTCGTCCTTCCTCACTAGCGTGACTACGCCCTTGGTCACAGAACAGGGAATTCTCCCGTTCTGTTGCCTGTTGCAATAGACAGCCTCGAGGAGTTCGGAGAACAAGACCGGCATAGCTAAATAAAGTTCGTATGGTAGACAGACCAACGAGACCCGGAGATTTGCGTCTGCTGCATTGGCTGAGCGCTTCACCGATTTCAGTGGCTGTGATTGGCCTTTCGCAGCACTCCGCTTCGCCGCTCGAAAGACGCGGTAGACCGTCGAGGTATGGACCGAAGTCCACATCCCCGTCCGGCCCCCCGCCCCCTCCGAACAGTCGAGCAAAGTGCCTTTGAAAGGCCTCGCACATCCGCTCAGGTTCAAGGATCACCCGTCCATCCTGGTCTCGTAAAGACCGAATGGTGGATTTAATCCCACTCTTGGCTTCTGTCACGCGGGCCCAGCTAACAGTTTTGGTCCCCTCGTTTCCTAAAGCACGTATTTTACTTCGGACAACGCAGCCTTCGTGCTTCGCGTCAAAGAACTGGCTCAACGCCGTTCTCGACGCTAACACTCTGGCCACGTCTCCGCTCCTAATCGCCTCTTCTAGTTTATCTGTTAACTCCCTTTCCCTCCTATTTCTATTCGCCGCTAGTTCCTTACTGTAACCTATCGAACTTACTTTAATCTCTCTCTTTAGAGATACCCACCACCTGCTGTTGACGATCGCTCCCGTCAACCGCATCTTAACTAAGCTACTAATCCGGTTCCTGTAAGCTTCCTTTGCCGGCAAGGACAAGTTCATCTTCCAGTAACCGGGACCCTGTCTATGCTTTCTATCAAGGTTGACCACGCAGGTCACTAATTTGTTATCTGAATAGCCAACCATGAGCAATTCTGAACAACTAAATACGTCCCTATCCTTACACCTAACCAGAAACCTATCTAGGTACGATCTAGATTGACCACTGCGGTTTGTCCAGGTCCAGGTTGGCACAGTTGGAAAATCTAGTCGAAATCTATCGACCAGGTCGAATCGATGGAGTAACACCTTGAGGCTGCTACACCCCCCTCTATCGGGACATGCCCCTGCATAGTCCCAACGCGCATCTAGGATTCCATTCCAGTCCCCCACTAAAAGCAGGGAACGCGACGTTCCTAGAAAAGTCTCCAGACGCTGGAAGAAGTCGGCTCTTTCAGCCCCGAAGGGGGCATAAAGACCGACCAGTCTGAAAGCCCCGCCTTCACCGCCTCCGACGTCCAGCACCAGTAATCGACCCCCCGGGTCCGAGTGAACAATCTGTACGTCGAGAGCCAGACGTTTATCCAGCAGTACAGCAACCCCACCCCCGCCTCCGGGTTGACAGAGAGATGCGTGCATCTCAAAGTCATCGAAGGCGGGAGCCAGCTGTCGCACGCTGCTGATCTGACTCTCGCAAACAACCATCACATCTATACTTCGTGACCTGAGGTCACTTAGAAGCTTTGCTTGCTTCCAAGCTGAGCCCAGGCCACGCGCATTCAAACAGCCAACTCTCAATTGATCTATTTTGGTGTTGAAAGTGAAGAAAGAAAAGCACCTACCTCTCCGGATTGTGTAATTTCCATGGGGTCGGGTGTGTTGGGTGGAGGGATGTTTTGTGGTGGTGTGGGGGTATCCGAGTGTGGTGGGGTTGAGGTATTTGGAGTTGTGTCAGGGAGAGGGGAGGTTACGGGGAAATCTTTCAAGAGGACGCGATTTAACGGTTTTAAACAGGGGGGGGGCTCACGTCCTGTTTAAATTGTTCTTTTAAGGAACGATAAAGGTCCAGAGGGACCTTTATCATTTTTAAATGGGTGAAGTTCTCTGTTGAGATAAAGTTTGGCCCTTCGGTCTGCACCAAAGGCTATTGTTTATTAATTTAAACAGCTTTTTGTTTTCTTTATTTATATATGTGTATTGCAAAGTCTTTTTTTGTGATGCTGTCAATGTTTCGAAGGGGGGAGGCGCAGATTTATTTTTGTTTGTGGAGGGTGGGGTGTTTTTGATTGGAGTTGGTGTTTGTGTGTGGGTTATTTGTTGTTGTGGTGTGCTGGGTGTGTTCTTTCGTTTTTTTCTTTTAACTTGTCTGAAGGCTTCTCCTCCTTCTTCTTCAGAAGTTGGGGGAAACTCTTCAGCGCTAGGTGGGAGGGACGTGGTGTCTGGTTGTTTTTTTTGCGGGAGGGGTAGATTTGTTGCTGTTTTTATTATTATTAGTTTGGAATGTGTTTTGTGGTGGTGGTGGTGATGTTTGTGTCGTGCTTGTGGTTGGTGATGGTGGTGGTGATGTTTGTGTTGTGGTTGGTGATGGTGGTGGTGATTTTTGTGTCGTGCTTGTGTTTGGTGCTGGTGATGGTGATGTTTGTGTTGTGCTAGTGGTTGGTGGTGTCTGTATTTTGTTTGCTATGTGTGGTATTAGTGTATTTTTGGAGGTGGGTGGTGTTGGTGTATTGTTTGTGGTGGGTGTGGGCAATATTCTTTTTTGGGGGATACGATTCGGGCAGTTAGCCTTAACGTGTCCCCTTTCCGTGCATGAATAGCATGCTGGTCTTCTCCCCTCTACAATTATATATATTGGGGTGAGGTTATCCAGCCAGATGCGATCCGGGATTTGCGCTATTCTTTCGGGCCTCATTTGGACTAGTAGGTCGAGGCCCATTCCCAGGAACGCATCTCCAGATGCCTTCCCCATTGACAGCACTGTGTCCTCGCCCATGTCTATGAAGCCAGCAATAGCCCACCAGAAGTCCATTGTGGGCAGCATTGTCTGTATTTTGACTCTCTGAGTTCTTCTACCCATGTAGGAGGGATAGAAACTGTATGCTGTTGATGAGAGTGGGCTTAGGGAAAGCCTCTGTGCTGTTTCCTTGTCTTTTGTTAAAACAGAAATGCTGCCATAGAGTCGGTCCTTTCGTATGAAGAGAATATTCTTCATATAGTCTTTTAGGACCAACTCTATCTCCATTTGGCCGGGCTTTGCTGGCTTTCTCGTGTGGTTTAGAATTGTTCTAAACAGAACAGTGTTTTCTAGTCTCGTTTTCTTGAATTCTGGGGGGGAATTAATGGAAAACATTCCGTTCTCCCCCAAGACTATGTGCTTTTTTGCTTCTGCCAGTTTCTCTCTGGCGGCAATTAAGTCAATAGGTGTATATAGTATAGATTCTTTTGTTGTCTGGGCGAAAGTTGCCTTGTTGTTTTTTGTATTCTTATTTTCTGTTTGTTTGTTTTCCGTTTGCTCATTTTCCGTAACATTTGTTTTTTTCATTTTCCTTGTTTGTTTCGTTGTCTAGTTTTGTTGTATCCATTTTTTGTTCTTCAGACTTGGGGGGCGTGGCAGAGCTAATGGCAGACATGTCTGCCATCTTTCCCGCGATGCGTCCAAGAAAGAAGTTTTACAGAAAAATAGTTATTTATTTTACCCCCTAAAAAGGGGGTAAATGTAAAAATGTTTCCCTAAATAACTGTTTCTACTTTAGGCACAAGGCCAGCAATTACCCAGTGCATTACTGGTACTTTATTTTATCGACCCCGTAAGGATGAAAGACAAAGTCAACCTCGGCGGGATTTGAACTCAGATCGTAAAGGGACGTAACTGTGCTGGAAAGCATGGCGTCCGACCCTCTACCGATACTGCCAATCCACCATTTGTTTCCCTAAATAACAGGGGTAAGTGTTCCAAATGTGTTGTACTGAAAAAATTCACTGCTACTTACTATAGTAAGGGTAAATTCCGATAGAATAGCAGAACCGATGTGAAGCGTGTCTCACTCTATCAAGATAGATAGATAGATAGATAGATAGATAGATAGATAGATAGATAGATAGATAGATAGATAGATAGACAAACAAATTGATAGATGAACTGCAGCTAAATAGATAAACCGAGATATATATGTTGCGTTTATTATTTAAAGAGATATAGATACATATAAAAATAGCTGTGCTATAACTCTATGCAGATGGATATTTCATGTCAACAGTGTGTGGGAGATAGATGGAGGACCCAATATATCGAAATGCGCCCAGCATGAATTAAGACTTCCCAAACTAAACAAGCGCAAACATGTTGTCACGTGATGATATATTTTCTTATAAATATTTTAAAGTGTGTTCATTTGTATAAATGTATAAATAACCCCCCCCCCCCACACACACACACAAACGTTCTAATACTGGTGGCTTAGTTAGGATTTAGCTGTCGAAATGGCCGGAGCTCAGCCGTAGGGGTCCTGTCTCTTCTTATACATATGTATGTATATATATATGTGTGTCCGTGTGCTTATGTTTATATATATATGTGTGTATGTGCGTGTGCGTGAGTGTGTGTATATGTGTGAGTGTGAGTGAGTGTGTGTGTGTGTGTGTGTGGGTGGGTGGAAATATGTGTGTATGTGTGTCTGTGTGTGTCTGTGTGTGTGTATATGTGTATTTATTTAAAGTTATACTTCAGTCAGTTCACTACGAAATTCCGGTTTCCTCATGTAAGGTAAAATTTCCGTTCCTTGCTGATCTTCATACGCGCTTGAATTGACGAGTTAATTTAAGTCTAGCAATAACACGCCACAGAATACAAATTTAGAGGATTTTAAAAAGAAAATGCGTGACGTCCTCCATCATAGTACGCACATACATCATAACATACAGTCCATTTCCTCCAGAATATATATTCCTCTGGATTTCGCTCGGTGGATATCCTTATAATCTACAGGTCTTATCTACGTAAATTCATGACATTTAGGGAAAACATATGTGTAAAAGTCACATAACAGAGACTGTAATAAAGCAATTTCTTTCGTTTTCGAGAATATTATAGTTTTACCAAACTAAGTATAGACATTGAAGAATTAATAAAACAATGAATTCACCCGTATCTTTAGAAATATCTTTTAGATGGTCTAATTTCCCTTCTTTCCAGATATTTTCCTGTCATTTCCGCTGTTTTTTACCTCTGCCTTTTCCGTTATCTTTTCCACTGTGCTTACCTCTGTCTTTTCCGCAGTCTTTTCAAATGTCTTTACCTCTATCTTTGCCGCTGTCGTTTCCACTGTCTTTGCGTCTGTCTTTATCGCTGTCTTTTCCGCATTCTTTACCTCTGTCAGCTCCGCTGTCTTTTCCACTCTCGTTTCCGCTGTCTTTCCCGCTGTCTTTACCTTTGTCTTTTCCGGGGTCTTTACCACTCTCTGTGCCGCTGTCTTTTCGCTGTATGTTCTACTGTCTTTTCACTGAGGTTCCCTCTCTCTTTTCCTCTATCTTCTCTTTTGTCTTTGCCCCAGTTTTTCCTATGTCTTTTCCGCTGTTTTTACCACTGTCTTTGCCGCTGTCTTTTCCGCTGTCTTTTTTCATTGTCTTGTCCACTGTTTTTACCTCTGTTTTTCCCGCTGTCTTTTCGTCTGTCTGTGCCGCTGTCTTTTCCGCTGTTCTTACCTTTGTCTTTTCCGCTGTCTTTACCTCTGTATTTTCCGCTGTCTTTACCTCTGTCTGTTCCGCTGTCGTTTCCACTGTTTTTCCTCTGCCTTTTCCGCAGTCCTTTTCTCTGTCGTTTCCACCGTCTTTACCTCTGTCTTTTCAGCTGTCTTATCGTCTGTCTTTTCCGCTGCCTTTACCGCTGTCTTTTGCAATGTCTCGTCCGCTGTCTTTTGCACTGTCTCTTCCACTGTCTTTACCTCTGTCTTTACCTCTGTCTTTACCGCTGTCTTTCCGCTGTCTTTACGTCTGCCTGTCACGCTCTCCTTTCCACTGTCTTTTTCGTAGTCTTTTCCGCTGCCTTTACTTCTGTCTTTTCCGCTGTCTTTTTTCATTGTCTTTTCCACTGTCTTTATCTCTGTTTTTCCCGCTGTCTGTACTGCTGTCTTAACGTCTGTCTGTTCCGCTGCCTTTTCCACTGTCTTTACCTTTGTCTTTTCCAGTGTCTTTAAGTCTGTCTTTTCCGCTGTCTTTATCTCTGTCTGTTCCACTGTCTTTTCCACTCTCTTTTCTTCTGTCTTTTTCACTGTCTTTACATCTATCTTTTCCGCCGTCTTCACATGTCTTTCCTGCTGTCTTTTCCGCTGTCTTTAAGTCTCTATTTTCCGCTGTCCTTAACTCTGTCTGTTCCGCTCTATTTTCAGCTGCCTTTTCCGCTGTCCATTTCTCTATCTTTTCCACTGTTTTTACCTCTGTCTTTTCCGATGTCTTTTCCGCTGTTTTTACGTCTGTCTCTTCCGCTGCTTTTCCGATGTCGTTACCACTGTCTGTTCCGCCGTCTTTTCCTCCCTAGCTTTTCCCCTGTCATTTCCGTTGTCTTTACCTCTGTCTTATCCGTAGTTTTTTCCACTGTTTTTAGCTCTCTTTTTTTTCGCTTTCTCCTCCGCTGTCTTTATCGCTATCTTTTCCGCAGTCTTTACATCCGCCTGCCTCGCTGTCTTTTCCACTTTCTTTTCCGCTGACTTTTCCGCTGTCTTTACTTCTTTCTTTTCTGGGGTATTTACCTCTCTCTGAGCCGCTGTCTTTTCCGCTGTCTTTTTCTCTGTCTTTTCCTCTGCCTTTACCTCTGTCTTTCCCGCTGTCTGTATGTCTGTCTGTTCCGTTTTTTTTCCATTGTCTTTTCCGCAGTCTTTGCCGATGTCTTTACTTCTGTTTTTTCCGCTCTCTTTTCAGGTGTCTTGTTTCATTTTCTTTTCCACTGTCTTAACCTCTGTTGTTCCCGCTGCCTTTACGTCTGTCTGTTCCGCTGTCTTTTCCACTCTCTTTACCTCTGTCTATTGTGCTGTATTTACATCTGTCTTTTCTGCTGTCTTTTCCACCGTCATCACCTCTGTCTTTCCCGCTGTCTTTCCCGCTGTCTTTTCCACTGTCTTTTCCCCTCTCTTTTCCACTGTCTTTATCTCTGTCTTTTCCACTGTCTTTTCCCTTGACTTTACCTCTGTCTTTTAGGGTGTCTTTACCTCTGTCTTTTCCACTGCCTTTTCCGCTATTTTTTTCCGGAGAATTTTACCGCTCTCTTTTCCGCTGTCTTTCTCGCTGTCTTTTCCGCTGTCTATACGTCTGTTTCTTCCGCTGTCTTTTCCAATGTCTTTTCCGCATTCTTTTCCGCTGCTTTTTTCATTGTCTTTTCCTCTGTGTTTACCTCTGTTTTCCGCGCTGTCTGTTCTGCTGTCTTTACGTGTGTCTGTTCCGCTGTCTTTTCCATTGTCTTTTCCAATGTCTTTTCCACTGTCTTTTCCATTGCTTTTTCGTTTGTCTGTTCCGCTGTCTCTTCCACTGTCTTTCCGCTGTCTTTTCGCGCTGTCTATACGTCTGTCTTTTTCGCTGTTTTTACCTCTGTTTTCCGCTGTCTCTTCCGTTGTCTTTACCTCTGTCTTTTCCGTTGTCTTTACCTCTCTCTTTACGGCTGTCTGTTCCGCTGTCTTTTCCGCTGTCTTTACCTCTGGCTGTTCTGCTGTCTTTTCCACTCGTTTTACCTCTGTCAGTTCCGCTATCTTTTCCGCTGTCTTTTCCGCTATCTTAACGGCTGTCTTTTTCTTTGTGTTTTCCGCTGTCTTTACCTCTGTCTTTCCCGACGTCCTTTCCAATGTCTTTTCCGCTGTCTTTTCCGCTGTGTTTACCTCTGAATTTACCTCTGTCTTTTCCGGTGTCTTTACCTCTGTCTTTTCCACTGTCTTTTACGCTGTTTTTTATGCTGTCTTTACCTTTGTCTTTTCCACTTTCTGTTCCACTGTCTGTTCCACCGTCATTTCCATTGTCTTTTTCGCTGTATTTGTCTATTTCGCTGTATTTTCCCTGTCTTTTTCGCCGTCTTTAGCTCTGACTTTTCCGCTATCTTTTCTACTGTCTTTTACGCTCTCTTTAGCACTGTTTTTACCTCTCTATTTTTCTCTGTCTTTTCCACTGTCTTCACCTCTGTCTTTTCCGCTGTCTTTTCCGCTGTCTGTTCCGCTGTCTTTTCCACTGACTTCACTGTCTTTAGCTCTATCTTTTCCACTGTCTTCTTCGCGGTCTTTTTCGATGTCTTCACCTCGGTCATTTCCCCCTTTTTTTTTCAGTCTCTTCTACGGTCGTCTTCTCTGTCTTTTGCACTGTCTTTTCCGCTGTCTTCTCTGTCTTTTCCGCTGTCTTTACCGCTGTCTTTTCCGCTGTTTTCTCTGCTCTCTTTACCTCTATCTGTTCCACTGCCTTTTCCACTGACTTTTCTACTGTCTTCTCCGCTATCCTTTCCGCTGTCTTCTCTGCTCTCTTTACCTCTATCTGTTCCACTGCCTTTTCCACTGACTTTTCTGCTGTCTTCTCCGCTGTCTTTTCCGCTGTCCTTTCCGCTGTCTTTTCTGCTCTATTCACATCTGTCTTTTGCACTGTCTTTTCCCTTGACTTTACCTCTGTCTTTTAGGGTGTCTTTACAATTGTCTTTTCCACTGCCTTTTCCGCTATTTTTTTCCGGAGAATTTTACCGCTCTCTTTTCCGCTGTCTTTCTCGCTGTCTTTTCCGCTCTCTATACGTCTGTTTCTTCCACTGTCTTTTCCAATGTCTTTTCCGCATTCTTTTCCGCTGTCTTTTTTCATTGTCTTTTCCTCTGTCTTTACCTCTGTTTTCCGCGCTGTCTGTTCTGCTGTCTTTACGTGTGTCTGTTCCGCTGTCTTTTCCATTGTCTTTTCCAATGTCTTTTCCACTGTCTTTTCCGTTGCTTTTATGTTTGTCTGTTCCGCTGTCTCTTCCACTGTCTTTTCCGCTGTCTTTTCAGCTGTCCTTACACTTTTCTGTTCCGCTGTATTTTCCGCTGCCTTTTCCGCTGTCCTTTTTCGTTTTTCCACCGTCTTTACCTCTCTCTTTCCCGCTGTCTTTTCGCGCTGTCTATACGTCTGTCTTTTTCGCTGTTTTTACCTCTGTTTCCGCTGTCTTTTCCGTTGTCTTTACCTCTCTCTTTACGCCTGTCTGTTCCGCTGTCTTTTCCGCTGTCTTTACCTCTGGCTGTTCTGCTGTCTTTTCCACTCGTTTTACCTCTGTCAGTTCCGCTATCTTTTCCGCTGTCTTTTCCGCTATCTTAACGGCTGTCTTTTTCTTTGTGTTTTCCGCTGTCTTTACCTCTGTCTTTCCCGACGTCCTTTCCAATGTCTTTTCCGCTGTCTTTTCTGCTGTGTTTACCTCTGTCTTTACCTCTGTCTTTTCCGGTGTCTTTACCTCTGTCTGTTCCGCCGTCTTTTCCACTGTCTTTTCTCCTGTCTTTTCCGCTGTCCTTTTCCTCTGTCTTTCCGGCTGCATTTCCGCTGTCTTTAGGTTTGTCTTTACCTCTGTCTTTTCCGCTGTCTTTTACGCTGTTTTTTATGCTGCCTTTACCTTTGTCTTTTCCACTTTCTGTTCCACTGTCTGTTCCACCCTCATTTCCATTGTCTTTTTCGCTGTATTTGTCTATTTCGCTGTATTTTCCCCTGTCTTTTTCGCCGTCTTTAGCTCTGACTTTTCCGCTATCTTTTCTACTGTCTTTTACGCTCTCTTTACCACTGTTTTTACCTCTGTATTTTTCTCTGTCTTTTCCACTGTCTTTACCTCTGTCTTTTCCGCTGTCTGTTCCGCTGTGTTTTCCACTGACTCCACTGTCTTTAGCTCTATCTTTTCCACTGTCTTCTTCGCGGTTTTTTTCGATGTTTTCACCTCGGTCATTTCGCCCTTTTTTTTCAGTCTCTTCTACGGTCGTCTTCTCTGTCTTTTGCACTGTCTTTTCCGCTGTCTTTAACTCTGTCTTTTCCACTGTCTTCTTCGATGTCTTCTCCGATGTCTTCACCTCGGTCATTTCCCCTTTCTTTTCCACTGTCTTCTACTCTGTCTTCTCTGTCTTTTTCGCTGTCTTTTCCGCTGTCTTTTCCGCTGTTCCACTGCCTTTTCCACTGTCTTTTCTACTGTCTTCTCCGCTATCCTTTCCGCTGTCTTCTCTGCTCTCTTTACCTCTATCTGTTCCACTGCCTTTTCCACTGACTTTTCTGCTGTCCTCTCCGCTGTCTTTCCGCTGTCCTTTCCGCTGTCTTTTCTGCTCTCTTCACATATGTCTGTTGCACTGCCTTTTCCACTGACTTTTCTGCTGTCTTCTCCGCTGTCTTTTTCTCTGTCTTTTCGACTGTCTTTACCTCTATCTGTTCCGCTGTCTTTTCCACTGACTTCGCTGTCTTTAGCTCTGACTTTTTCACTGTCTTCTTCGCTATCTTTTCCGATGTCTTCACCTTGGACATTTCCCCTTTTTTTTCACTCTCTTCTACGGTGTCGTCTTCTCTGTCTTTTCCACTGTCTTCTCCGCTGTCTTTTCCACTGCCTTCTTCGATGTCTTCTCCGATGTCTTCTCCGATGTCTTCACTTCGGTCATTTCCCCTGTCTTTTCCGCTGTCTTCTCCGCTGTCTTTAGCTCTGTCTTTTCCGCTGTCTTCTTCGATGTCTTCTCCGATGTCTTCACTTCGGTCATTTCCCCTGTCTCTTCCACTGTCTTCTTCGATGTCTTCTCCGATGTCTTCACTTCGGTCATTTCCCCTGTCTTTTCCGCTGTCTTCTCCGCTGTCTTTAGCTCTGTCTTTTCCGCTGTCTTCTTCGATGTCTTCTCCGATGTCTTCACTTCGGTCATTTCCCCTGTCTTTTCCACTGTCTTCTTCGATGTCTTCTCCGATGTCTTCACTTCGGTCATTTCCCCTGTCTTTTCCGCTGTCTTCTCCGCTGTCTTTAGCTCTGTCTTTTCCGCTGTCTTCTTCGATGTCTTCTCCGATGTCTTCACTTCGGTCATTTCCCCTGTCTCTTCCACTGTCTTCTTCGATGTCTTCTCCGATGTCTTCACTTCGGTCATTTCCCCTGTCTTTTCCGCTGTCTTCTCCGCTGTCTTTAGCTCTGTCTTTTCCGCTGTCTTCTTCGATGTCTTCTCCGATGTCTTCACTTCGGTCATTTCCCCTGTCTTTTCCACTGTCTTCTTCGATGTCTTCTCCGATGTCTTCGCTTCGGTCATTTCCCCTGTCTTTTCCGCTGTCTTCTCCGCTGTCTTTAGCTCTGTCTTTTCCGCTGTCTTCTTCGATGTCTTCTCCGATGTCTTCACTTCGGTCATTTCCCCTGTCTTTTCCGCTGTCTTCTTCGATATCTTCTCCGATGTCTTCACTTCGGTCATTTCCTCTGTCTTTTCTGCTGTCTTCTCAGCTGTCTTTAGCTCTGTCTTTTCCATTGATTTCTTCGATGTCTTCTCCGATGTCTTCAATTCTGTCATTTCCTCTGTCTATACCGCTGTCTTCTCCGCTGTCTTTTCCGCTGTCTTTTACTCTCTCTTTTCCACTGTCTTCACTTCGGTCATTTTCCCCGTCTTTTCCACTGACTTCGCTGTCTTTAGCTCTGTCTTTTCCATGGCTTCTTCGCTTTCTTTTCCGATGTTTTCACCTCGGTCATTTCCATTTTGTTTTCACTCTCTTCTACGGTGTCATCTTCTCCTCTGTCCTTTCCACTGTCTTCTCCGCTGTCTGTAGCTCTGTCTTTTCCACTGTCTCCTTCGATGTCTTCTCCGATGTCTTCCATTCGGTCTTTCCCCCTGTCTTTGCCACTGTCTTCTCTGCTGTCTTTTAATCTGTCTTTTCCACTGTCTTCTACGCTCTCTTTTAATGTCTTTTCCACTGACTTGACTGTATTTTTCTCCATCTTTTCCACTGTCTTTACCTCTGACGCTCCCGCTCTCTTTTCCACTGTTTTAAGTCTGTCAATTCCGCTGCCTGTACCTCTGTCTTTTCCAGTATCTGCTACGCTCTCTTTTACTCTGTCTTTTCCATTGACTTCGCTGTCTTTTTCTCCGTCTTTTCCACTGTCTTTTCCGTGGTATTTTCCGCTGGCTGTACCTCTGTCTTCTCCTCCGTTTTTTTCCGCTGTCTTTTCCTATGTTTTTATTTGTTCGTCTTTTCTTCTTGAAAGTGGATGTAAATATTTCATTACAATTTAGTATGTATCCTAATTACAACGTATCATGTTTACTCTATCGCCTACATATGTTAGTGCAATCATGGTACCTGGTTTCTGTGAGACTAGCTATATTTTGAACAAGTGGGTGGTAAAAATGAGAACTAGAATATAGTGTTGGAACTATGTTTTTCAGGTTCAGGCAAAAAACATGTTACAGTTAAATTACAAATTAATTATTAATTTTATTACAGCAGATGGAAACTTAAAAATTAAATAACATAGTACTTAAATTAAAATAATTGCCGAGGGAATGACGACTTGGTTACAATCTCAAATTTAGTCATATCTATAAGACTTGGCAGTATTGGTAGAGGGTCAGACATGCTTTCCACCGTAGTTACGTCCCTTAACGCTCTGAATTCAAATCTCGCCGAGGTTAACTTTGCCTTTCATCCTTACGGGGTCGATAAAATAAAGTACCAGTAATGTACTGGCAATTGCTGGCCTTGTGCCAAAAGTAGAAACCATTATTTATTTCTCATCGAAGACAACTTCTCGTATCACTACTAATTTCCAGAGATATATTCCCATCGAACAATCTAAATCCTCCATTCCACTGCCTTTTCCACTGACTTTTTTGCTGTCTTCTCCGCTGTCCTTTCCGCTGTCCTTTCCGCTGTCTTTTCTGCTCTCTTCACCTCTGTCTGTTCCACTGCCTTTTCCACTGACTTTTCTGCTGTCTTCTCTGCTGTCTTTTTCTCTGTCTTTTCGACTGTCTTTACCTTTGTCTGTTCCGCTGTCTTTTCCACTGACTTCGCTGTCTTTAACTCTGACTTTTGCACTGTCTTCTTCGCTGTCTTTTCCGATGTTTCACCTTGGTCATTTTTCCCTTTTTTTAACTCTCTTCTACAGTGTCGTCTTCTCTGTCTTTTCCACTGTCTTCTCCGCTGTCTTTAGCTCTGTCTTTTCCACTGTCTTCTCCGCTGTCTTTAGCTCTGTCTTTTCCGCTGTCTTCTTCGATGTCTTCTCCGATGTCTTCACTTCGGTCATTTCCCCTGTCTTTTCCACTGTCTTCTTCGATGTCTTCTCCGATGTCTTCACTTCGGTCATTTCCCCTGTCTTTTTCGCTGTCTTCTCCGCTGTCTTTAGCTCTGTCTTTTCCGCTGTCTTCTTCGATGTCTTCTCCGATGTCTTCACTTCGGTCATTTCCCCTGTCTTTTCCGCTGTCTTCTTCGATGTCTTCTCCGATGTCTTCACTTCGGTCATTTCCTCTGTCTTTTCTGCTGTCTTCTCAGCTGTCTTTAGCTCTGTCTTTTCCATTGATTTCTTCGATATCTTCTCCGATGTCTTCAATTCTGTCATTTCCTCTGTCTATACCGCTGTCTTCTCCGCTGTCTTTTCCGCTGTCTTTTACTCTCTCTTTTCCACTGTCTTCACTTCGGTCATTTTCCCCGTCTTTTCCACTGACTTCGCTGTCTTTAGCTCTGTCTTTTCCATGGCTTCTTCGCTTTCTTTTCCGATGTTTTCACCTCGGTCATTTCCATTTTGTTTTCACTCTCTTCTACGGTGTCATCTTCTCCTCTGTCCTTTCCACTGTCTTCTCCGCTGTCTGTAGCTCTGTCTTTTCCACTGTCTCCTTCGATGTCTTCTCCGATGTCTTCCATTCGGTCTTTCCCCCTGTCTTTGCCACTGTCTTCTCTGCTGTCTTTTAATCTGTCTTTTCCACTGTCTTCTACGCTCTCTTTTAATGTCTTTTCCACTGACTTGACTGTATTTTTCTCCATCTTTTCCACTGTCTTTACCTCTGACGCTCCCGCTCTCTTTTCCACTGTTTTTAAGTCTGTCAATTCCGCTGCCTGTACCTCTGTCTTTTCCAGTATCTGCTACGCTCTCTTTTACTCTGTCTTTTCCATTGACTTCGCTGTCTTTTTCTCCGTCTTTTCCACTGTCTTTTCCGTGGTATTTTCCGCTGGCTGTACCTCTGTCTTCTCCTCCGTTTTTTTCCGCTGTCTTTTCCTATGTTTTTATTTGTTCGTCTTTTCTTCTTGAAAGTGGATGTAAATATTTCATTACAATTTAGTATGTATCCTAATTACAACGTATCATGTTTACTCTATCGCCTACATATGTTAGTGCAATCATGGTACCTGGTTTCTGTGAGACTAGCTATATTTTGAACAAGTGGGTGGTAAAAATGAGAACTAAAATATAGTGTTGGAACTATGTTTTTCAGGTTCAGGCAAAAAACATGTTACAGTTAAATTACAAATTAATTATTAATTTTATTACAGCAAATGGAAATTCAAAAATTAAATAACATAGTACTTAAATTAAAATAATTGCCGAGGGAATGACGACTTGGTTACAATCTCAAATTTAGTCATATCTATAAGACTTGGCAGTATTGGTAGAGGGTCAGACATGCTTTCCACCGTAGTTACGTCCCTTAACGCTCTGAATTCAAATCTCGCCGAGGTTAACTTTGCCTTTCATCCTTACGGGGTCGATAAAATAAAGTACCAGTAATGTACTGGCAATTGCTGGCCTTGTGCCAAAAGTAGAAACCATTATTTATTTCTCATCGAAGACAACTTCTCGTATCACTACTAATTTCCAGAGATATATTCCCATCGAACAATCTAAATCCTCCATTCCACTGCCTTTTCCACTGACTTTTCTGCTGTCTTCTCCGCTGTCCTTTCCGCTGTCCTTTCCGCTGTCTTTTCTGCTCTCTTCACCTCTGTCTGTTCCACTGCTTTTTCCACTGACTTTTCTGCTGTCTTCTCTGCTGTCTTTTTCTCTGTCTTTTCGACTGTCTTTACCTTTGTCTGTTCCGCTGTCTTTTCCACTGACTTCGCTGTCTTTAACTCTGACTTTTGCACTGTCTTCTTCGCTGTCTTTTCCGATGTTTCACCTTGGTCATTTTTCCCTTTTTTTAACTCTCTTCTACAGTGTCGTCTTCTCTGTCTTTTCCACTGTCTTCTCCGCTGTCTTTAGCTCTGTCTTTTCCACTGTCTTCTCCGCTGTCTTTAGCTCTGTCTTTTCCACTGTCTTCTTCACTGTCTTTAGCTCTGTCTTTTCTACTGTCTTCTCCGCTGTCTTTAGCTCTGTCTTTAGCTCTGTCTTTTCCGCATTCTTTTCCGCTGTCTTTAGCTCTGTCTTTTCCACTGTCTCCTTCGCTGTCTTTTCCGATGTCTTCGCCCCGGTCCTTTCCCCCTTTATTTTTCACTCTCTTCTATGGTGTTGTCTTCTCTGTCTTTAGCTCTGTCTTTTCCACTGTCTTCTCCGCTGTCTTTAGCTCTGTCTTTTCCACTGTCTTCTCCGCTGTCTTTAGCTCTGTCTTTTGCACTGTCTTCTTCGATGTCTTCTCCGATGTCTTCACCTCGGTCATTTCCACTTTCTTTTCCACTGTCTTCTACGCTGTCTTCTTCTCTCTTTTTTCCATTGTCTTCTACTCTGTCTTCTCTGTCTTCTCCGCTGTCTTTTGCGCTGTCTTCTCCGCTGTCATTTGCGTTGTCTTTTCCACTGTCTTCTTCGATGTCTTCTCCGATGTCTTCACTTCGGTCATTTCCCCTGTCTTTTCCGCTGTCTTCTCCGCTGTCTTTAACTCTGTCTTTTCCACTGTCTTCGTCGATGTCTTCTCCGATGTCTTTACTTCGGTCATTTCCCCTGTCTTTACCGCTGTTTTCTCCGCTGTCTTTAGCTCTGTCTTTTCCTTTGATTTCTTCGATGTCTTCTCCAATGTCTTCACTTCGGTTATTTCCACTGTCTTTGCCGCTGTCTTCTCCGCTGTCTTTTCCGCTGTCTTTACTCTCTCTTTTCCACTGTCTTCACTTTGGTCATTTTCCCCGTCTTTTCCACTGACTTCGCTGTCTTTAGCTCTGACTTTTCTACTGTCTGCTTCGCTTTCTTTTCCGATGTTTTCACCTCGGTCATTTACCCTTTTTTTTTCACTCTCTTCTACGGTGTCATCTTCTCCGCTGTCTTTAGCTCTGTCTTTTCCACTGTCTCCTTCGATATCTTCTCGATGTCTTCCCTCCGGTCTTTCCCCCTGTCTTTGCAACTGTCTTCTCCGCTGTCTTTTAATCTGTCTTTTCCACTGTCTTCTACGCTCTCTTTTACTCTGTCTTTTCCACTGACTTCGCTGTCTTTTTCTCCATCTTTTCCACTGTCTTTACCTCTGACGCTCCAGCTCTCTTTTCCACTGTTTTTAAGTCTGTCAATTCCGCTGCCTGTACCTCTGTCTTTTCCAGTGTCTTCTACGCTCTCTTTTACTCTGTCTTTTCCATTGACTTCGCTGTCTTTTTCTCCGTCTTTTTCACTGTCTTTTCCGTGGTATTTTCCGCTGGCTGTACCTCTGTCTTCTCCTCCGTTTTTTCCGCTGTCTTTTCCTATGTTTTTATTTGTTCGTCTTTTCGGCCTGAAACTGGATATAAATATTTCATTACAATTTATTATGTATCCTAATTACAACGTATCATGTTTACTCTATCGCCTACATATGTTAGTGCAATCATGGTACCTGGTTTCTGTGAGATTAGCTATATTGTGAACAAGTGGGTGGTAAAAATGAGAACTAGAATATAGAGATAGAACTATGTTTTTCAGGTTCAGGCAAAAAACATGTTACAGTTAAATTACAAATTAATTATTAATTTTATTACAGCAAATGGAAATTTAAAAATTAAATAACATAGTACTTAAATTAAAATAATTGCCGAGGGAATGACGACTTGGTTACAATCTCATATTTAGTCATATCTATAACACTTGGCAGTATTGGTAGAGGGTCAGACATCCTTTCCAGCGTAGTTACCTCCCTTAACGCTCTGAGTTCAAATCTCGCCGAGGTTAACTTTGCCTTTCATCCTTACGGGGTCGATAAAATAAAGTACCAGTATTGTACTGGCAATTGCTGGCCTTGTGCCAAAAGTAGAAACAATTATTTATTTCTCATCGAAGACAACTTCTCGTATCACTACTAATTTCCAGAGATATATTCCCATCGAACAATCTAAATCCTCCATTCCACTGCTTTTTCCACTGACTTTTCTGCTGTCTTCTCCGCTGTCTTTTCCGCTGTCCTTTCCGCTGTCTTTTCTGCTCTCTTCACCTCTGTCTGTTCCACTGCCTTTTCCACTGAATTTTCTGCTATCTTCTCCGCTGTCTTTTTCTCTGTCTTTTCGACTGTCTTTACCTCTGACGTTTCTGCTGTCTTCTCCGCTGTATTTTTCTCTGTCTTTTCGACTGTCTTTACCTCTGTCTGTTCCGCTGTCTTTTCCACTGACTGCGCTGTCTTTAGCTCTGACTTTTGCACTGTCTTCTTCGCTGTCTTTTCCAATGTCTTCACCTTGGTCATTTCCCCCTTTTTTTCACTCTCTTCTATGGTGTCGTCTTCTCTGTCTTTTCCACTGTCTTCTCCGCTGTCTGTAGCTCTGTCTTTTCCACTGTCTCCTTCGGTGTCTTCTCCGATGTCTTCCCTTCGATCTTTCCCCCTGTCTTTTCCACTGTCTTCTACGCTCTCTTTTACTCTGTCTTTTCCACTGACATCGCTGTCTTTTTCTCCATCTTTTACACTGTCTTTACCTCTGGCAGTATTGGTAGAGGGTCAGACATGCTTTCCAGCGTAGTTACCTCCCTTAACGCTCTGAGTTCAAATCTCGCCGAGGTTAACTTTGCCTTTCATCCTTACGGGGTCGATAAAATAATGTACCAGTAATGTACTGGCAATTGCTGGCCTTGTGCCAAAAGTAGAAACAATTATTTATTTCTCATCGAAGACAACTTCTCGTATCACTACTAATTTCCAGAGATATATTCCCATCGAACAATCTAAATCCTCCATTCCATTGCCTTTTCCACTGACTTTTCTGCTGTCTTCTCCGCTGTCTTTTCCGCTGTCTTTTCCGCTGTCTTTTCTGCTCTCTTCACATCTGTCTGTTCCACTGCCTTTTCCACTGAATTTTCCACTGTCTTCTCCGCTGTCTTTAGCTCTGTCTTTTCCACTGTCTTCTTCGCTGTCTTTAGCTCTGTCTTTTCCACTCTCTCCTTCGCTGTCTTTAGCTCTGTCTTTTGCACTGTCTCCTTCGCTGTCTTTAGCTCTGTCTTTTCCACTGTCTTCTCCGCTGTCTTTAGCTCTGTCTTCGGTCATTTCCCCTGTCTTTTCCACTGTCTTCTACTCTGTCTTCTCTGTCTTTTCCACTGTCTTCTTCGATGTCTTCTCCGATGTATTCACTTCGGTCATTTCCCCTGTCTTTTCCGCTGTCTTCTCCGCTGTCTTTAGCTCTGTCTTTTCCACTGATTTCTTCGATGTCTTCTCCGATGTCTTCACTTCGGTCATTTCCTCTGTCTTTGCCGGTGTCTTCTACGCTGTCTTTTCCGCTGTGTTTTACTCTCTCGTTTCCACTGTCTTCAATTCGGTCATTTTCCCCGTCTTTTCCACTGACTTCACTGTCTTTAGCTCTGTCTTTTCCACTGTTTTCTCCGCTGTCTTTAGCTCTGTCTTTTCCACTGTCTCCTTCGATGTCTTCTCCGATGTCTTCCCTTCGGTCTTTACCCCTGTCTTTGCCACTGTCTTCTCCGCTGTCCTTTAATCTGTCTTTTCCACTGTCTTCTACGCTCTCTTTTACTCTGTTTTTTCCACTGACTTCGTTGTCTTTCTCTTCATCTTTTCCACTGTCTTTTCCGTGGTATTTTCCGCTGGCTGTACCTCTGTCTTCTCTTCCGTTTTTTCCGCTGTCTTCGCCTATGTTTTTATTTGTTCGTCTTTTCTTCCTGAAACTGGATGTAAATATTTCATTACAATTTAGTATGTATCCTAATTACAACGTATCATGTTTACTCTATCGCCTACATATGTTAGTGCAATCATGGTACCTTTTTTCTGTGAGACTAGCTATATTGTGAACAAGTGGGTGGTAAAAATGAGAACTAGAATATAGTGTTGGAACTATGTTTTTCAGGTTCAGGCAAAAAAACATGTTACAGTTAAATTACAAATTAATTATTAATTTTATTACAGCAGATGGAAACTTAAAAATTAAATAACATAGTACTTAAATTAAAATAATTGCCAAGGGAATGACGACTTGGTTACAATCTCATATTTAGTCGTATCTATAACACTTGGCAGTATTGGTAGAGGGTCAGACATCCTTTCCAGCGTAGTTACCTCCCTTAACGCTCTGAGTTCAAATCTCGCCGAGGTTAACTTTGCCTTTCATCCTTACGGGGTCGATAAAATAAAGTACCAGTAATGCCAAAGTAATGCCAAAAGTAGAAACAATTATTTATTTCTCATCGAAGACAACTTCTCGTATCACTACTAATTTCCAGAGATATATTCCCATCGAACAATCTAAATCCTCCATTCCACTGCTTTTTCCACTGACTTTTCTGCTGTCTTCTCCGCTGTCCTTTCCGCTGTCTTTTCTGCTCTCTTCACCTCTGTCTGTTCCACTGCCTTTTCCATTGAATTTTCTGCTATCTTCTCCGCTGTCTTTTTCTCTGTCTTTACCTCTGTCTGTTCCGCTGTCTTTTCCACTGACTGCGCTGTCTTTAGCTCTGACTTTTGCACTGTCTTCTTCGCTGTCTTTTCCAATGTCTTCACCTTGGTCATTTCCCCCTTTTTTTCACTCTCTTCTATGGTGTCGTCTTCTCTGTCTTTTCCACTGTCTTCTCCGCTGTCTGTAGCTCTGTCTTTTCCACTGTCTCCTTCGGTGTCTTCTCCGATGTCTTCCCTTCGGTCTTTCCCCCTGTCTTTTCCACTGTCTTCTACGCTCTCTTTTACTCTGTCTTTTCCACTGACATCGCTGTCTTTTTCTCCATCTTTTACACTGTCTTTACCTCTGGCAGTATTGGTAGAGGGTCAGACATGCTTTCCAGCGTAGTTACCTCCCTTAACGCTCTCAGTTCAAATCTCGCCGAGGTTAACTTTGCCTTTCATCCTTACGGGGTCGATAAAATAAAGTACCAGTAATGTACTGGCAATTGCTGGCCTTGTGCCAAAAGTAGAAACAATTATTTATTTCTCATCGAAGACAACTTCTCGTATCACTACAGCTTTCCAGAGATATATTCACATCGAACAATCTAAATCCTCCATTCCACTGCCTTTTCCACTGACTTTTCTGCTGTCTTCTCCGCTGTCTTTTCCGCTGTCCTTTCCGCTGTCTTTTCTGCTCTCTCACCTCTGTCTGTTCCACTGCCTTTCCACTGACTTTTCTGCTGTCTTCTCCGCTGTCTTTTTCTCTGTCTTTTCGACTGTCTTTACCTCTGTCTGTTCCGCTGTCTTTTCCACTGACTGCGCTGTCTTTAGCTCTAACTTTTGCACTGTCTTCTTCGCTGTCTTTTCCGATGTCTTCACCTTGGTCATTTCCCCTTTTTTTTCACTCTCTTCTACGGTGTCGTCTTCTCTGTCTTCTCCACTGTCTTCTTCGCTGTCTTTAGCTCTGTCTTTTCCACTCTCTCCTTCGCTGTCTTTAGCTCTGTCTTTTCCACTGTCTTCTCCGCTGTCTTTAGCTCTGTCTTCGGTCATTTCCCCTGTCTTTTCCACTGTCTTCTACTCTGTCTTCTCTGTCTTTTCCACTGTCTTCTTCGATGTCTTCTCAGATGTCTTCACTTCGGTCATTTCCCCTGTCTTTTCCGCTGTCTTCTCCGCTGTCTTTAGCTCTGTCTTTTCCATTGATTTCTTCGATGTCTTCTCCGATGTCTTCACTTCGGTCATTTCCTCTGTCTTTGCCGCTATCTTCTCCGCTGTCTTTTCCGCTGTGTTTTACTCTCTCTTTTCCACTGTCTTCAATTCGGTCATTTTCCCCCTTTTTTTACACTGACTTCGCAATCTTTAACTCTCTCTTTTCCACTGTCTTTTCCGCTGTCTTTAGCTCTGTCTTTTCCACTGTCTCCTTCGATGTCTTCTCCGATGTCTTCCCTTCGGTCTTTCCCACTGTCTTTGCCACTGTCTTCTCCGCTGTCCTTTAATCTGTCTTTTCCACTGTCTTCTACTCTCTCTTTTACTCTGTCTTTTCCACTGACTTCGTTGTCTTTCTCTCCATATTTTCTACTGTCTTTTCCGTGGTATTTTCCGCTGGCTGTACCTCTGTCTTCTCCTCCGTTTTTTCCGCTGCCTTTTTCCTATGTTTTTATTTGTTAGTCTTTTCGGCCTGAAACTGGATGTAAATATTTCATTACAATTTAGTATGTATCCTAATTACATCGTATCATGTTTACTCTATCGCCTACATATGTTAGTGCAATCATGGTACCTGGTTTCTGTGAGACTAGCTATATTGTGAACAAGTGGGTGGTAAAAATGAGAACAAGAATATAGTGTTAGAACTATGTTTTTCAGGTTCAGGCAAAAAACATGTTACAGTTAAATTACAAATTAATTATTAATTTTATTACAGCAAATGGAAATTTAAAAATTAAATAACATAGTACTTAAATTAAAATAATTGCCAAGGGAATGACGACTTGGTTACAATCTCATATTTTGTCATATCTATAACACTTGGCAGTATTGGTAGAGGGTCAGACATGCTTTCCAGCGTAGTTACCTCCCTTAACGCTCTGAGTTCAAATCTCGCCGAGGTTAACTTTGCCTTTCATCCTTACGGGGTCGATAAAATAAAGTACCAGTAATGTACTGGCAATTGCTGGCCTTGTGCCAACAGTAGAAACAATTATTTATTTCTCATCGAAGACAACTTCTCGTATCACTACTAATTTCCAGAGATATATTCCCATCGAACAATCTAAATCCTCCATTCCACTGCCTTTTCCACTGACTTTTCTGCTGTCTTCTCCGCTGTCTTTTCCGCTGTCCTTTCCGCTGTCTTTTCTGCTCTCTTCACATCTGTCTGTTCCACTGCCTTTTCCACTGAATTTTCTGCTGTCTTTTCCGCTGTCTTTTTCTCTGTCTTTTCAACTGTCTTTACCTCTGTCTGTTCCGCTGTCTTTTCCACTGACTGCGCTGTCTTTAGCTCTGACTTTTGCAATGTCTTCTTCGCTGTCTTTTCCGATGTCTTCACCTTGGTCATTTCCCCTTTTTTTTTACTCTCTTCTACGGTGTCGTCTTCTCTGTCTTTTCCACTGTCTTCTCCGCTGTCTTTAGCTCCGTCTTTTCCACTGTCTTCTTCGCTGTCTTTAGCTCTGTCTTTTCCACTCTCTCCTTCGCTGTCTTTAGCTCTGTCTTTTGCACTGTCTCCTTCGCTGTCTTTAGCTCTGTCTTTTCCACTGTCTTCTCCGCTGTCTTTAGCTCTGTCTTCGGTCATTTCCCCTGTCTTTTCCACTGTCTTCTACTCTGTCTTCTCTGTCTTTTCCACTGTCTTCTTCGATGTCTTCTCCGATGTATTCACTTCGGTCATTTCCCCTGTCTTTTCCGCTGTCTTCTCCGCTGTCTTTAGCTCTGTCTTTCCCACTGATTTCTTCGATGTCTTCTCCGATGTCTTCACTTCGGTCATTTCCTCTGTCTTTGCCGGTGTCTTCTACGCTGTCTTTTCCGCTGTGTTTTACTCTCTCTTTTCCACTGTCTTCAATTCGGTCATTTTCCCCGTCTTTTCCACTGACTTCACTGTCTTTAGCTCTGTCTTTTCCACTGTTTTCTCCGCTGTCTTTAGCTCTGCCTTTTCCACTGTCTCCTTCGATGTCTTCTCCGATGTCTTCCCTTCGGTCTTTACCCCTGTCTTTGCCACTGTCTTCTCCGCTGTCCTTTAATCTGTCTTTTCCACTGTCTTCTACGCTCTCTTTTACTCTGTTTTTTCCACTGACTTCGTTGTCTTTCTCTTCATCTTTTCCACTGTCTTTTCCGTGGTATTTTCCGCTGGCTGTACCTCTGTCTTCTCCTCCGTTTTTTCCGCTGTCTTCTCCTATGTTTTTATTTGTTCGTCTTTTCTTCCTGAAACTGGATGTAAATATTTCATTACAATTTAGTATGTATCCTAATTACAACGCATCATGTTTACTCTATCGCCTACATATGTTAGTGCAATCATGGTACCTTTTTTCTGTGAGACTAGCTATATTTTGAACAAGTGGGTGGTAAAAATGAGAACTAGAATATAGTGTTGGAACTATGTTTTTCAGGTTCAGGCAAAAAAACATGTTACAGTTAAATTACAAATTAATTATTAATTTTATTACAGCAGATGGAAACTTAAAAATTAAATAACATAGTACTTAAATTAAAATAATTGCCAAGGGAATGACGACTTGGTTACAATCTCATATTTAGTCGTATCTATAACACTTGGCAGTATTGGTAGAGGGTCAGACATCCTTTCCAGCGTAGTTACCTCCCTTAACGCTCTGAGTTCAAATCTCGCCGAGGTTAACTTTGCCTTTCATCCTTACGAGGTCGATAAAATAAAGTACCAGTAATGCCAAAGTAATGCCAAAAGTAGAAACAATTATTTATTTCTCATCGAAGACAACTTCTCGTATCACTACTAATTTCCAGAGATATATTCCCATCGAACAATCTAAATCCTCCATTCCACTGCTTTTTCCACTGACTTTTCTGCTGTCTTCTCCGCTGTCCTTTCCGCTGTCTTTTCTGCTCTCTTCACCTCTGTCTGTTCCACTGCCTTTTCCACTGAATTTTCTGCTATCTTCTCCGCCGTCTTTTTCTCTGTCTTTTCGACTGTCTTTACCTCTGTCTGTTCCGCTGTCTTTTCCACTGACTGCGCTGTCTTTAGCTCTGACTTTTGCACTGTCTTCTTCGCTGTCTTTTCCAATGTCTTCACCTTGGTCATTTCCCCCTTTTTTTCACTCTCTTCTATGGTGTCGTCTTCTCTGTCTTTTCCACTGTCTTCTCCGCTGTCTGTAGCTCTGTCTTTTCCACTGTCTCCTTCGGTGTCTTCTCCGATGTCTTCCCTTCGGTCTTTCCCCCTGTCTTTTCCACTGTCTTCTACGCTCTCTTTTACTCTGTCTTTTCCACTGACATCGCTGTCTTTTTCTCCATCTTTTACACTGTCTTTACCTCTGGCAGTATTGGTAGAGGGTCAGACATGCTTTCCAGCGTAGTTACCTCCCTTAACGCTCTCAGTTCAAATCTCGCCGAGGTTAACTTTGCCTTTCATCCTTACGGGGTCGATAAAATAAAGTACCAGTAATGTACTGGCAATTGCTGGCCTTGTGCCAAAAGTAGAAACAATTATTTATTTCTCATCGAAGACAACTTCTCGTATCACTACAGCTTTCCAGAGATATATTCCCATCGAACAATCTAAATCCTCCATTCCACTGCCTTTTCCACTGACTTTTCTGCTGTCTTCTCCGCTGTCTTTTCCGCTGTCCTTTCCGCTGTCTTTTCTGCTCTCTCACCTCTGTCTGTTCCACTGCCTTTCCACTGACTTTTCTGCTGTCTTCTCCGCTGTCTTTTTCTCTGTCTTTTCGACTGTCTTTACCTCTGTCTGTTCCGCTGTCTTTTCCACTGACTGCGCTGTCTTTAGCTCTAACTTTTGCACTGTCTTCTTCGCTGTCTTTTCCGATGTCTTCACCTTTGTCATTTCCCCTTTTTTTTCACTCTCTTCCACGGTGTCGTCTTCTCTGTCTTCTCCACTGTCTTCTCCGCTGCGTTTAGCTCTGTCTTTTCTACTGTCTTCTTCGCTGTCTTTAGCTCTGTCTTTTCCACTCTCTCCTTCGCTGTCTTTAACTCTGTCTTTTGCACTGTCTCCTTCGCTGTCTTTAGCTCTGTCTTTTCCACTGTCTTCTCCGCTGTCTTTAGCTCTGTCTCGGTCATTTCCCCTGTCTTTTCCACTGTCTTCTACTCTGTCTTCTCTGTCTTTTCCACTGTCTTCTTCGATGTCTTCTCAGATGTCTTCACTTCGGTCATTTACCCTGTCTTTTCCGCTGTCTTCTCCGCTGTCTTTAGCTCTGTCTTTTCCATTGATTTCTTCGATGTCTTCTCCGATGTCTTCACTTCGGTCATTTCCTCTGTCTTTGCCGGTGTCTTCTACGCTGTCTTTTCCGCTGTGTTTTACTCTCTCTTTTCCACTGTCTTCAATTCGGTCATTTTCCCCCTTTTTTTACACTGACTTCGCAATCTTTAACTCTCTCTTTTCCACTGTCTTTTCCGCTGTCTTTAGCTCTGTCTTTTCCACTGTCTCCTTCGATGTCTTCTCCGATGTCTTTCCTTCGGTCTTTCCCACTGTCTTTGCCACTGTCTTCTCCGCTGTCCTTTAATCTGTCTTTTCCACTGTCTTCTACTCTCTCTTTTACTCTGTCTTTTCCACTGACTTCGTTGTCTTTCTCTCCATATTTTCTACTGTCTTTTCCGTGGTATTTTCCGCTGGCTGTACCTCTGTCTTCTCCTCCGTTTTTTCCGCTGTCTTTTTCCTATGTTTTTATTTGTTAGTCTTTTCGGCCTGAAACTGGATGTAAATATTTCATTACAATTTAGTATGTATCCTAATTACATCGTATCATGTTTACTCTATCGCCTACATATGTTAGTGCAATCATGGTACCTGGTTTCTGTGAGACTAGCTATATTGTGAACAAGTGGGTGGTAAAAATGAGAACAAGAATATAGTGTTAGAACTATGTTTTTCAGGTTCAGGCAAAAAACATGTTACAGTTAAATTACAAATTAATTATTAATTTTATTACAGCAAATGGAAATTTAAAAATTAAATAACATAGTACTTAAATTAAAATAATTGCCAAGGGAATGACGACTTGGTTACAATCTCATATTTAGTCATATCTATAACACTTGGCAGTATTGGTAGAGGGTCAGACATGCTTTCCAGCGTAGTTACCTCCCTTAACGCTCTGAGTTCAAATCTCGCCGAGGTTAACTTTGCCTTTCATCCTTACGGGGTCGATAAAATAAAGTACCAGTAATGTACTGGCAATTGCTGGCCTTGTGCCAAAAGTAGAAACAATTATTTATTTCTCATCGAAGACAACTTCTCGTATCACTACTAATTTCCAGAGATATATTCCCATCGAACAATCTAAATCCTCCATTCCACTGCCTTTTCCACTGACTTTTCTGCTGTCTTCTCCGCTGTCTTTTCCGCTGTCCTTTCCGCTGTCTTTTCTGCTCTCTCACCTCTGTCTGTTCCACTGCCTTTCCACTGACTTTTCTGCTGTCTTCTCCGCTGTCTTTTTCTCTGTCTTTTCGACTGTCTTTACCTCTGTCTTCTCCGCTGTCTTTTCCACTGACTGCGCTGTCTTTAGCTCTAACTTTTGCACTGTCTTCTTCGCTGTCTTTTCCGATGTCTTCACCTTGGTCATTTCCCCTTTTTTTTCACTCTCTTCTACGTTGTCGTCTTCTCTGTCTTTTCCACTGTCTCGTTCGCTGTCTTTAGCTCTGTCTTTTACACTGTCTCCTTCGCTGTCTTTAGCTCTGTCTTTTCCACTGTCTTCTCCGCTGTCGTTAGCTCTGTCTTCGGTCATTTCCCCTGTCTTTTCCACTGTCTTCTACTCTGTCTTCTCTGTCTTTCCACTGTCTTCTTCGATGTCTTCTCCGATGTCTTCACTTCGGTCATTTCCTCTGTCTTTGCCGCTGTTGTCTCCGCTGTCTTTTCCGCTGTCTTTTACTCTCTCTTTTCCACTGTCTTTATTTCGGTCATTTTCCCCGTCTTTTCCACTGACTTCGCTGTCTTTAGCTCTGTCTTTTCCACTGTCTTCTCCGCTGTCTTTAGCTCTGTCTTTTCCACTGTCTCCTTCGATGTCTTCTCCGATGTCTTCCCTTCGGTCTTTCCACCTGTCTTTGCCACTGTCTTCTCCGCTGTCTTTTAATCTGTCTTTTCCACTGTCTTCTACGCTCTCTTTTACTCTGTCTTTTCCACTGACTTCGTTGTCTTTCTCTCCATCTTTTCCACTGTCTTTTCCGTGGTATTTTCCGCTGGCTGTATCTCTGTCTTCTGCTCCGTTTTTTCCGCTGTCTTCTCCTATGTTTTTATTTGTTCGTCTTTTCTTCCTGAAACTGGATGTAAATATTTCATTACAATTTAGTATGTATCCTAATTACAACGTATCATGTTTACTCTATCGCCTACATATGTTAGTGCAATCATGGTACCTGGTTTCTGTAAGACTAGCTATATTTTAAACAAGTGGGTGGTAAAAATGAGAACTAGAATATAGTGTTGGAACTATGTTTTTCAGGTTCAGGCAAAAAACATGTTACAGTTAAATTACAAATTAATTATTAATTTTATTACAGCAAATGGAAATTTAAAAATTAAATAACATAGTACTTAAATTAAAATAATTGCCGAGGGAATGACGACTTGGTTACAATCTCATATTTAGTCATATCTATAACACTTGGTAGTATTGGTAGAGGGTCAGACATGCTTTCCAGCGTAGTTACCTCCCTTAACGCTCTGAGTTCAAATCTCGCCGAGGTTAACTTTGCCTTTCATCCTTACGGGGTCGATAAAATAAAGTACCAGTATTGTACTGGCAATTGCTGGCCTTGTGCCAAAAGTAGAAACAATTATTTATTTCTCATCGAAGACAACTTCTCGTATCACTACTAATTTCCAGAGATATATTCCCATCGAACAATCTAAATCCTCCATTCTTATATAATTGAAACAATTTACCTAGCTAAGATAATTATTTTAACCAATATAAAATATGTTCTTGTGTCATTTAATTTCACTCATTTATGTTCTGTACAAATGTGATTTTCACCCTTAGTCGATAGAATAAGTAACAGTCTTGTATTGCGAATCGGTTCGGTTTCTCAATACATATGTCATGACAGTTTATATTATCGTGGCCATGTAAGTCATATTTCTTATAGGCAATATATGCCTTAGGTATATATATCAAGGCTGATGCAAATTCGTAACTATTTAATATATAGTTAATCTTCTTATATAATTTGATTTCTGGATAATATATTTGATGTTACGCGTCTGAGACTTTATCAGATTGAGTGTTATGAGGTATTTCAAATTTTATTTTAACTGGGTTTGGGAAATATATAGTTATCGAGATAATATCTATAACATGATCTATTGAATAAGATAATGCATGAAGTAATGGTATTTGAGTGTCTTGTATCAGTCAAAACCTGACAGATGCAAATGTCTTAGACCAGGGTATATCTAATTGGTTCTGCGAATCTATTTGTTAGAAAGTTATTTGAATGGTTAATATATTTATTAAAAGTGGGATGAGAAACTTTCTTTATGGCCGCTCGACCTGCTAAAGAAAGCAGTCAAAAACTCATAATGTTGTTCGTAAGACAGCTCAATGTTACTATGGAGATGACTGAAGTGTTTTTGATGATACGTGTCCTCAGTTATGACTGACCTGAGCTTAAATAACAACAGAAGAGCGATAAATTATACAGTTATTATACAGTTATTAAACAGGAAATTATCTCCAGATGGGTTTGAGCATGGACTAATGTAGTAGTGAAAAGCTATAATAGAATATTACATTTGGTTTCTTCATAATTAAGATATTATTTAATTTCTGAAATTTTTTAGTTAGCAGAGGCAGTAGCATGCTGTTGTTAATGACATGTTGTAATGACATTTATCCTTTCACATATACAGTTTATATCTCATTCAGTAGAAACTTGACATCTATTCTTTCGTCCCTGATAAACTTTCTATGAGTAGTGAACTTGTTATATTTACATCTAGCTCTCCCTAAAATTTGTGTTCTTGAATTGTGTTCTTCAAATTATCTGTTTATTCTGCGTTAGTTTTAAACAATTTCATCCCCATTGGAATTGTCTGGTGTTCTGCCGAATCGATGATTTTGATTATACAATTAAATATGCTATCTGTCTAACCGAAAGGTTCTCAATGAGGAGCATATACACCCCCAAGGGGCGTGGTCGGAGCTCCAGGAGGGGTGTTTGGGAGCAAGTTGGGGGCATTTGAAGCATTGTGGGCGGGGGGCTGGAAGGCTCTTTACTTTAGTAAATTTTATAAGCCATATTTTTACGTCTCTGAGACAGCTAGTGTGAATGCATTTGAATGAAGAAAACGAAGAAAATAAATAAAAGAAGCTTGTCAACGAATTCCCTAACGAGATAAAAGAAAAATGAAGGAAATCAAAGAGAATGAAACTAAGGGCAACGTCAACTATGACAACAGTTACAAGAACAACTTCAACAGAAATTACAAAAAAAAGAAGCAATGGTGATGAAACGTGTGGGTATATACTTATACATACGAACATACATACGTATGCATACGTACATACATGATAGCTGCCCCCTCGTTATCGAGTATGGCCATTGCACGAGGAGAAAAAAAAATTAATAAATAAATAAACAATAAAATAAAAATAAAAAAGAAATATATATATATATATATATATATATATATATATATATATATATATATATATATATATATATATATACATATACATATATACACACACACATATATATACACACATATACATTAATAACAATAATAATAATAATAATAATAATAATAATAACAACAATAATAATAACGACAACAACAATTATAATAACGACAACAACAATAATAATATACATATATATATATATATTATATAATATTTTGAGAATAAGCTCTCAGTCCTTATTTTTTTAAATTCACATACCACCATTGCGAAACGGATTTAGGTTTCGAGGTTCAAATTCGTCTACAGAACAGGTTTGGATTTTGAAATTTAAATCTGTCCAGGAATCATGGCAGTTGCCAATATAAGATTGTCTTTATTGACTTATATCGAGACAGACAAATTGTATTCACATTAATTAGTTTATTTCATTAATAGCTGACTGTCTATTGCAATGCAAACACGTTTTGTGTTTATCATATATTTTAATGTATTTTAATGTATTTAACTGCTCGGAAATGACCCTTTCCTGGAGCTTAATTATTGTAAAGGACTGAGAGCTTATTCTCAAAATATTATATCGTATATTGCTCCTTAAATGTTAGAGCTGATTCTTAATCCCGCATATATGGCTGTTATTTCTAACACCGTTAATGCGGGACGGCTAGTTTGGTCTGGCTATACACGTGTAGTCAGACTTACAACATTTTTTGATGTGAAATGTACTAATTTCTACTGGATTCCTGTTGATATGCACAGAAGATTTGGATATTTCACTTTTTATTTCAATTCCATTTCGATTCTCTTTATTTTTTAAATTCACATACCACCATTACGAAACGGATTTAGGTTTCGAGGTTCAAATTCGTCTACAGAACAGGTTTGGATTTTGAAATTTAAATCTGTCCAGGAATCATGGCAGTTGCCAATATAAGATTGTCTTTATTGACTTATATCGAGACAGACAAATTGTATTCACTTCAATTAGTTTATTTCATTAATAGCTGACTATCTGTTGCAATGCAAACACGTTTTGTGTTTATCATATATTTTAATGTATTTTAATGTACTTAACTGCTCGGAAATGACCCTTTCCTGGAGCTTAATTATTGTAAAGGACTGAGAGCTTATTCTCAAAATATTATATAGTATATTGCTCCTTAAATGTTAGAGCTGATATTTAATCCCGCATATATGGCTGTTATTTCTAGCACCGTTAATGCGGGACGGCTAGTTTGGTCTGGCTATACACGTGTAGTCTGATTTGCAAAATCTTTTGATGTGAAATGTACTAATTTCTACTGGATTCCTGTTGATATGCACAGAAGATTTGGATATATCACTTTTTATTTCAATTCCATTTCGATTCTCTTTATTTTTTAAATTCACATACCACCATTGCGAAACGGATTTAGGTTTCGAGGTTCAAATTCGTCTACAGAACAGGTTTGGATTTTGAAATTTAAATCTGTCCAGGAATCATGGCAGTTGCCAATATAAGATTGTCTTTATTGACTTATATCGAGACAGACAAATTGTATTCACTTTAATTAGTTTATTTCATTAATAGCTGACTGTCTGTTGCAATGCAAACACGTTTTGTGTTTATCATATATTTTAATCTATTTTAATGTATATATATATATATATATATATGTATAAATATACACACACACACATAACCATATCTACACGCACACACACATGATAGCAACTAACAGCGCTGCGATCAAATGTGGCCTTTTAGCCCAGCCAATGATCTAAAATGTCTTGCACAGAGTCGGCAACCAAAACATTCACTGGGAATAGCCGGCTGTGGCTGGAGTTGATGTACTTTTGCATGTTGTTTGAGCCTTCCTGCTGATTTACATTCTCTACCACATGCTTGGCAGGCATGATGAGTAGCATCTCCAACAGCAGCCTGGTAGTCAACCACTGGTCTTACTTTGTGACTGCGAAGATGACTTTCGAGTCCAGCTTTGCTTAGGCAGAGTCTCGCACAGACGCTGCATGTCAGCACCATAGGAGGAGCCTCGCCGTCTGGAACTGCAACAGCAATGCCCTTCCTCACATCCCGCTTTACTTTCTCGTATGCGATTCGAGATGCCTCAAAGGCAACTTTTCCCTCATATACAGTCTTTCACCATTTATTACGATCAGCAGCAATATTTTCCCATGTATCAGCAGAGATGTTAGCGTCTTTCAGAGAGGCTTTCAAGGAATCCTTATACCTCTTTTTTGGTTTATGTGGAGGTCGTTTTCCTTTAACCAACTCTCCATAAAAGAGTTGTTTTGGTATTCTAGAATCCTTCATCCTGGCAAGGTGACCACTCCAACGGAATCGTTGCTTAAGTACAAGAGCTTCTATACTGTCACAAATAGAGCTTTCCAAAATCTCGACATCACTGATGTGGTCCCTCCAGTGAACGCCATGGATCCGTCTGAGACACATCTGATGGAAACGCTCCAATTGCTTAAGGCGGTGTCGATATGTGACCCAGGTCTCGCAGGCATAAAGAAGACAAGAGAGCACACATGCCCTGTACACCTTTACCTTTGTCCTCCTGCATATGTCTCGCCGACCCCTGAGTCGCCTTTCTAGTTTTCCGAAAGCATCACTTGCTTTCCTAATCCTAAGCGAGATTTCACTGTCAAGGTTGCTGTATCGATTGACAGTGCTTCCCATGTAGACAAACTGATCAACCACTCCAAGTCGTTTACCATACACATAGATATTTGGTTCAGTGTACTACCCACCAGGGGCAGGTTGGTACATGACGACGGTTTTCTTGAGACTGACAGTCAATCCTAGAGCAGTGCAAGCGTCAGAAAATGCATTCAAAATGTGCTGTATATCACTCTCTGTGTGCGCTACAAGATCGCAATCATCTGCATAGAAGAGGTCTCTTATGATTGATGTAAATACTTTTGTTTTGCAGCAAAGCCCCTGATGTTAAATATGCTGCCTGACGTTCGATATCGGATGTAAACACCATGGTCGCAATTCCTGAATGCAATACAGAAAACCACTGCAAAGTATATGGCAAACAGGGTCGGTGCTGGAATATCCCCCTGTTTCACTCCATTTTTTACTGAGATAAGCTCCGATATGTTACCTCCGACATTAACCCAAGCCTTCATGTCGTCATGGAAAAACCTAACTAAAGCAAGGAACTTATCAGGGCAACCAAGTTTCTGGAGAATCTTCCATAATGCATCTCTGTTAACAGTATCGAAAGCTTTTGTCAGATCGACAAAAACCTGATACAGATCCAAGCCTTGTTCCATGCACTTCTCCTGGAGCTGTCTAGCTGAGAAGATCATATCAGTAGTGCCGCGTCCAGCACGAAAACCAGATTGACTTTCAGGAAGAACACAATCTGCAATGTGTGTCAGCAGACGGTCCAGAAGCACCCTATATAAAACTTTCCCTACGACAGAAAACAATGATATACCTCTGTAGTTCCCACAATCATTCCTGTTACCCTTTCCCTTGTACAAGACCACCATTACTGCATCTCTCCAGTCCTCAGGTACGGATTCATTAGACCATATCCTGCCAAACAAAGAGTGAAGATGTTGCAGAAGTCTCTCACCACCATATTGTAGGAGCTCAGCATGTATGCCATCCATACCTGGAGATCTTCCACTGTTCAGCTTCGAAATAGCCACTGCAACCTCCACAAGCGTCGGAGGTTCTGCGAGAGATACTTTCACAGAACTTTCTGGAATGAGATTGAGGAAATCTTCACTGACGACAGACGGCTGATTCAAAAGATCATCAAAGTGCTCTCGCCACCTTCGTAGAATTCCTTGTGAGTCACGAAGATGTTCTTTGCCATCCTTGCTGCGAAGCGGTGTCACCAGAGAAGAAGACGGTCCATAAACCTCACGCAAGATACTCTACAACAGCTTTGTGTTATTGGAATCTGACGCAGTTTGTATCTCACCAGCCTTCTCACTCCACCACTGATCCTTCATCTGAGAAAGACTCCGCCTAACACGTGATTTTACATCCTTGAGTTCATCATGCAACGTATTCCTCTCCTGTGGTTTTGCCGTCATGTAGCGTGACAGAGCACGCCTCTTATCAGCCAACAAGTCTTCTATATGTACATCATTCTCATTAAACCAGCCGTTATGTTTTCTCTGCACCAATCCCAAAACACGCCTGCCTACATCATAAACCGACTTTTTAAGGGTCGGCCAATCCTCACCAAGATCTGCAGCCTGCATCTCTTCTTCCAATGTCATCTTCACATGTTTATCCTTAAGACGAGCAGCATTCAATCTTTTGGGCAGGGCAACACCAGGAGCCCGGATTTTACGTTTAGTGATTAGTTCATTTTGGCGCGTACGAGGCGGTGGTCCGTCCAGCACTCAGCTCCACGAACAGCACGAACACACTGCACATCCTGTCTGTCACGCATTCTGACTAGGACGTAGTCCAAAAGATACCATTCCTTAGATGCAGGATGCATCCATGTGGTCTTGAATTTGTTTTTTGTTGGAACACTGTGTTGGTAACACACAGATCCAGCTCCTCACACATCTGCAGCAGGAGCATACCATTGTTGTTACACTTTCCCACCCCATGCCTTGCGATTACATTCCATGTGTTAAAATCCCTACCCACTCTAGCATTAAAGTCACCAAGCACGATGACTTTGTCTGCCTGAGGGATATTTCTTAAAACACCTTTCAAGGCACTTTTTCTTCATCGACAGAATTCATAGCTGGAGCATACACACTCACCAGGGTCGCATATCTTCCTCTGTCCAGCGGAATTGTCATGGACATGAGACGCTCACTAATCCCTACTGGGAATTCTTCTAATTTATTCACAAGTACAGTCTTAACAGCAAATCCTACCCCAGCCTCTCTTCTGGTTCCTTCATCTCTTCCTTTCCAGAAGAATGTATATTCTCCACAAAATTCTGTAAGATAACCATCTCCAGCTAACCTCGTCTCAGATAAAGCCACGATGTCAAGATCGTAACGTCGAAGCTCCTTTGCAACAAGAGCGGTCCTTCGTTCAGGACGCTGCAAGGAATCCCTGTCAAGCAGCGTCCGTACGTTCCAGCAGCCAAGACTAAATGCCTTGTTTGGCTTTATTACAATGGCACGATGACGAGCGGGCCCAGGCTGTGATAACCTGGGACCCTGCCCTTATTGCCAATTATCCTTTTTGTTCCAGAATCTAAATTGCCAATTATCTCTTTTATATTGTTCTGGAACATCATTGAATTTGAAAAAAAAAAAAGAAAAAAAGAGTAATAATAATAGTAACAATAATAATAATAATAATAGTACACTATTAATAATTATTAATGCACTCGTGCAATGCCTGTGCGTGACGAATATTGTTAAAGAGAGGACAGACTGTGCACTGAGCCAATCCCACTCTCTGAGCGACAGTAGCTATAACCCGAAAAGAAGAAAAGATCAACATCATCGGTAACTACTGAGCCGCAGGTTTTATGTCGGAGTTAACCCAGTTTCCTGAGATGCCTTCTCCCAGAAGAATGCCCTGACAAGGGCTAGGGGTTCTTCACTCCCAGTGGTTTAACTAAGCGATCGGGCATCCTGCCCGATTATTTCTATGTCCCCGCGCAAAAAAAAAATAATCACTTATTGACACTTATACGTACGACATACACACACGCGCATACATATGCGCGCACACACATGCATACATACGCGCGCACACAGCAACGCTCATGCATACAAACAAACACACACACGCTAATCACTTACACACACACACACATATATATATATATATATATATATATTACCGTCATTACTGATACAAGATTACAAGATTATGTCAACTGTTGACTTTCAAGAGTTTGTATAGTTGAAGCCGTTCCTATTACAGTCCAGTATTATTATAATTGCTTTACAGCATAGAGTTATGGCTCTCCACGCTCTGAGCTTAAATCCCGCCGAAGTCAACCCTGCCTTTCATCCCCACGGAGTCAACAAAAGAGAGTACCAGTGATGCGCTGGACCAGTCGCTGGATCCGTGCCAAAAGCATACATACATACATACATACATACATACATACATACATACATACATACATACATACATGAACACATACACATGTATACAGTCACAGGCCGGCGTTGGTGTTCGATGTGGTTGAAAAACTGTTGTAGTTAATCTCCCTAGGTAATAAAATCTGGAGACAAAATTCTTTCCTTCCAAAATAATATAAATCTTGTCACATATACACAGATTTAATATAAATGCATTCATATATATACACATATATAAATGTATAGTTATACTCATAGGTAAATGTATGTATAATTATATGTACGTATGTAGTTATATATATATATATATATATATATATATATATATATATATATATATATATATATGTAAGTATGTATGTATACGTACATACATATATGTATACAGACGTACAGTAGCATGCATATATATATATATATACATACATATATATATATATATATACACACATACATACACACACATATGCATACAGGTACACATACATATATGCACGCATCAGTTTAGCCGACGTTTATTATAACGCCGGCCGCTTTGTTCGTTTGTTTGTCAAAAAACCGAACAGCCTGAATTTATGCCATACGGTGTTAAGGCAACCACGTCACCTTTTTGTTCAACACTGACACAGGAACGATGTACTAGTTTCAAGCTTGTTAGCTATCATCAGCACCGTTTACCCATCTGCCAGATAGTTGAACGTTCGAAAGTATATACTTTCCTTATGAAAATTAACGGCTGAGCAGCCTAATTTGCATATTGAGTGAGTTATTGTTGAACAAAAAGCTGACGTGAAAAGGTGAAAAGGTGACGTGGTTGCCTTAACACCGTATGGCATAAATTCAGGCTCCTCGGTTTGTTGACAAACAAACGAACAAAGCGGCCGGCGTTATAATAAACGTCGGCTAAACTGATGCGTGCATATATGTATGTGTACCTGTATGCATATGTGTATGTATGTATGTGTGTATATATATATATATATATATATATATATATATATATATATATATATATATATATATATATATATATATATATATATATATATATATATATGTATATATATATATGCATGCTACTGTACGTCTGTATACATATATGTATGTACGTATACATACATACTTACATTTAAGTAAGTGCCATACTAAGAGTGAGAAATGAAATTTCGTTTTCATTTTTTTCATTTTTTTCATTTTTTTCAACTTATCGTTTTCGGTATGCCTGACAGATTTAACTCACTCAATATGCAAATTAGGCTGCTCAGCCGTTAATTTTCATAAAGAAAGTATATACTTTCGAACGTTCAACTATCTGGCAGATGGGTAAACGGTGCTGATGATAGCTAACAAGCTTGAAACTAGTACATCGTTCCTGTGTCAGTGTTGAACAAAAAGGTGACGTGGTTGCCTTAACACCGTATGGCATAAATTCAGGCTGTTCGGTTTGTTGACAAACAAACGAACAAAGCGGCCGGCGTTATAATAAACGTCGGCTAAACTGATGCGTGCATATATGTATGTGTACCTGTATGCATATGTGTGTGTATGTATGTGTATATATATATATATATATATATATATATATATGTATGTATATATATATATATATATGCATGCTACTGTACGTCTGTATACATATATGTATGTACGTATACATACATACTTACATTTAAGTAAGTGCCATACTAAGAGTGAGAAATGAAATTTCGTTTTCAATTTTTTCAACTTATATATATATATATATATATATATGTATGTATATATATATATTGTTATACTTGGGGAGGCTCATATTTGTGTAATATTGCCAGAATTAATAACAGAACACACTCACTGTTTGGTTGGTTTTCGCTTCTCGCTGCTGTGTCTTTTATATCGGTAATCTAACTTACTCGGTCCTCAATGTTGCCATTGACTGACCGACGGTCAAAAATAATACAGATGCAATATAGACACAAACACATATATGTAGTTTATCATAAATCTTTCGTTGCACATCTGCAACATCGTCGCATATATATATATATATATATAAAACACACAAACACACACACACACACATATATACATATATGGTATTAAATTAACAATGAAAATAACAACAACAAAGTCAAGTTACTTTATAACTTAGTTTTTCGAATATTAATAATAACATTCGATTCGTTTGAAATTATGCAAACACGCCTCGATTTTATAGCCATGTGAATAGAATGAACCCTTCATTCTTGTTCATGTGTTGGCATGTGAACAGAACTGCAGACACTAATATTTCTGGGTATCACCCTTCATCAGTACGGCTCACTGTTCACCTGCCAAACTGTCAGAGCTAGTGAAAATATATGCTATTTTCAAAAATACACAGTGACTGATCGGCCTGATTTGCATATTAGCAGACTGGCTGATCATTCAGATCTGCATATTAGCAGATCCACTGATCAGCCAGATTTGCATATCAGCAGACTGGCCAGTCAGTTTGCTGTATACGAGCAATAAATGGCCGGCTTTGCCACATTCAAATAAAATAGAAAATGTTCGCTCTACATGGCTGAATACAATAAATGTAATCTGAGTTTTTCGAATATTAATAATAACATTCGATTCGTGTGCAATTATGCAAACAAGCCTCAATCTAATAGCCATGTCAGTAGAATGAACCCTTCAAACATTAGTGTCTGCAGTTCTGATCACATGCCAACACATAAGCAAGAATGAAGGGTTCATTCTATAAAACTGAGCCATGTAGAGCGAACATTTTATTTTATATATATATATATATAACATTTCAGGTTATCAATAATGTAGTGATAATATATCGTTACGTTAGAGACGAACAGCGTACGTGTAGGTTTGCTCAACGAGTATAAATTATATTCCGGAGAAAATGTAGAAAAGATGAATATAAAATGAAAGTGCTCTTTTTAAAAAAAAAGGAATTTATTAGGTATTGACATATGATTCTGTAACAGACGGAATACCTATGTATCGCTGCTTGCGTAATCATATAATGTTAGCAAGTATTCGATAGCAAATGTATAATCAGTTGTCACTTCTTCAGAGATTTTGGATAAATTGGAAAAAATCAGAAAAATTGAAGTATTTATATTAGTTGTAATAGAGGAAGAAGAGAGGGGATAGTATGTGACAGATGGTAATTCAATTTACTGCTAAACAAGTATATAAAGGGTTTCTAATGAGAATACACTGAGTAAATGGTTTATTTTATCTAAATAAGAATTTTTGGGAGTGCCTATTTTAATCTATACTTGACCAATTGAACAATGGACAGGGCTGGTCATTTGGTGTAGTAGTATTAATTATAAAGTGTCAATTGAGGAAGGGGGAGATTTCGACTGCTACTGAATAACATCAATGCTAGAAGCCAGCTGGTTAATGCATTAGGGAATTGAATTAAGAAATCTCATTTTATCTATAGCAGTTTATATTAAATGGTAAATAATAGAAGAGTTGATAGAATTAAGACTAATAGAGAATGTTAATATGTATTTTGACAATCAAACGGAGATGGAGACAGGCGTTCAATCCTGGTAGTATTTGTAATATGAAAATGTAGATTTTAAGCGATGGTTACAGTATAACGATCGCTCTATTCTGTTATTTAATAAAATGTTTTTGGATTTCATAATACAAAATAATTCCATATTACATAATTTACAAAATTCCTGTCCGTGGTTATATGGAGGGGCCCTACTATTATATCCCATTTTAGGTTAAATTGTTGGTTATTTTCACGCAGCTGCCAAGCCTTGTCTGCGAGTGTTGTTACATAACGCTGGTTTTCATGTTTTATCGAGTAACGATGTCTATAAAGGCGTGATTTGAAGGAGGTGGCTGTAGATCCCACATAGTACCACTTCAATCAATTGGTCAAGTATAGATTAAAATAGGCACTCCCAAAAATTCTTATTTAGATAAAATAAACCATTTACTCATTGTATTCTCATTAGAAACCCTTTATATACTTGTTTAGCAGTAAATTGAATTACCATCTGTCACATACTATCCCCTCTCTTCTTCCTCTATTACAACTAATATAAATACTTCAATTTTTCTGATTTTTTCCAATTTATCCAAAATCTCTGAAGAAGTGACAACTGATTATACATTTGCTATCGAATACTTGCTAACATTATATGATTACGCAAGCAGCGATACATAGGTATTCCGTCTGTTACAGAATCATATGTCAATACCTAATAAATTCCTTTTTTTTAAAAAAAGCACTTTCATTTTATATTCATCTT
>OZ024741.1:314931836-314959336 GCA_964016885.1 Eledone cirrhosa | reverse complement strand
AACAATCATCTGTTTGTGGAACCAACCAACCAACCGGAAATTTATAAATTCCTAAATTTATAAATTTATTATAATAGATTGAAGTGAAGCATCTGGTGCGTGTGTTTCTTATTGGCAACATGACCCTCCCAAAGTATAACAATATCGGTTTCAACGCACGTTTTCAGATACATATATACATATATACATGTACATATCTACATATACATATATACATATATATATAAGTATGTATACGTTCATACATATATGTATACAGACGTACAGTAGTATGTATACATATATACATACATGCACACATATATATATGTACGTATGGATTCACCAAACATTTATTATAATGCTCGGTGTGTTTGTAAACAAACATCCCGTATTAAGCCGTAGTTTCTAGCAACCACCATTGCTCGTTTGTTCAACACTGACAAAGGAACGCTGTACTAGTTTCAAGCTTCGTTTGTTTCGATATGCAAATTGGGCTACTCAGCCGTTAATATGCATAAGGAAAGTATATACTTTTGGACGCTCAACTATCTGGCAGGAAGGTATACGTTGCTGACGATAGCTAACAAGCTTGAAACTAGTACAGCGTTCCTTTGTCAGTGTTGAACAAACGAGCAACGATTGTTACTAGACACTACGGCTTAATACGGGATGTTTGTTTACAAACACACCGAACATTATAATAAATGTTTGGTGAATCCATACATATATATTTATATGTGTGCATGTATGTATATATGTATACATACTACTGTACGTCTGTATACATATATGTATGTACGTATACATACTTATATTTAAGTAACAGCCGTACTAAGAGTGGGAAATGAAGTTTCGTTTCATTTTACCCGCATATATATATATATATATATATATATATATATATATATATACCTTGAGATACGAGTTTAATTCTTTCCGCGATCGATCTCGTAACTCAATTTACTCTCATCTCAAATCAATTTTCCCCATTGAAATTAACTGAAATGCTATTAATCCGTTCTGACCCCCCTACACCATACCAATTTATTTATGTTACGTGTTTTTAATAAGCAAAATATACTTTATAAATAACAAATAATGTATAATAAAATAATAAGAACATAATAAAAGAGAATGTAAAGAAATAAACTGGATTTATTTTAGTGTATTTACCTTCAAGATGAGTCGAAAAAGCTGGCGGTGGTGGAGGATTGGCAGAGGTGGAGGAGAATGGCGGGAGAGGCTGTAAATGTTTTCCGTTTTGCTCTCTATCTCTTCACTTGACTTACTCACTACGCAGTTAATGCTATTTTGTATTGCTAAATTCAACTTACACACTATGCTATACTTAATCGCTAAACTTAATTGCTATTTTTAAAAACTTGTTTTTTCTTATCGTACCGTACGGTACTTCAGTTACTGTCATCATCATCTTCACTGTCTTTTGGCTTTTTGGCCACACTTTCCTCGCCTTCGCTTTGACGGCGTTTCACTAAAAACCTGTCCAAGGAGGTTTGTTTCTTCCTCCCTTTTAAAATGTTTCTGAAATGAGCGAGGCAAGTGACGTTAAACAGTGCCGACGCACGACTTGTTCCAACTTTTTCTGGATGTTTCTCCCAAATGTTTTTCTGGAAGTTTCTCCCAAATTCCCAAGATTTCCTTAATTTCACTTGAAGGGATTACTACCTCCTCTGACTCTGGCCTCTCATTAATTTCCTGCCAAATCTCTGTATGCTGCTGGTCCTGTAGCTCCTTTAATTCCTCCGTTGTCAGTTCCTCATTGTGCTCTTCGACGAGGTCGTTGATGTCTCCTTCGTCCTATTCCAGGCCCATGGATTTTCCGATGGACACGATCTCCTCCTCCACTAACTCTTCGGGTTCGGGTTCGAATCCTTCGAAGTCCCTTTCGGACACAACCTCGGGCCACAGCTTCTTCCATGCAGAGTTGAAGGTCCTCTATGTAACACCCTGCCAGGCCATGTCTATAACTTTGGGGCAGGCTACGATAGTGTAATATTCTTTCCAGAACTCTCGAAGGGTGAGGTTTGTGTTTTTCGTAACCTCAAAGCAGCACCGGAAGAGATGCAAAAAAACTCCCTGGTGACCCATGCCTTTGGGTTTGCCCTCCACATAACCTGCAGTTTTTCTTTAAGAATCTTACGACACTTTAAGGCCCATGGGTTTTCCGAGTGATATACGAGCAGCGGTTTAATCTTTAAATCGCCACTCGCATTTGCACACAGTGCAAGGGTCAACCTGTCCTTCATAGGTTTGTGGCCTGGCAAGCTCTTCTCCTCTGCTGTTATGTACGTTCTCCTTGGCATCTTTTTCCAAAATAGCCCTGTCTCGTCGCAGTTAAAGACTTGCTGGGGGATGTAACCTTCGGCTTTTACCAGTTCACCAAAAAATGAAGTATATTCTTCAGCTGCCTTAAAATCTGAGTTTGCAGCCTCACCATGCCTGACGACGGAGTGAATGCCAGTCCTCTTTTTAAAATTATCAAACCATCCCCGACTGGCTTTGAATGACTCTTCCGATGCCTCGTCCGAGGATGATCTCGCACCAACTCTCCATAAATAACTTGTGCCTTCTCACAGATGATGGTCTCGGTTACGGTATCTCCAGCAAGCTGCTTCTCGGTCAGCCACGCCAACAGCAACTTTTCCATCTCTTCATGGATAGAGGTCCGGAGCTTAGAAATTATCTTAACAACCTTGGCTGGTGTCATAGCCTTTATTGAATCCTTTTGTTTCAAAATAGTACATATTGTAGAAGTACTACGATCGTACTCCTTTGCCAAGTCAATAACACGCACACCACGCTCATGTTTTTCTGCGATTTCGTGCTTAATATCCATAGACATCATCCTTTTCTTTTTCTCGCCAGTCTTCTTGGCACTCACTTTCTTAGGACTCATGGTTGAAACTAAGATTTTTATCTAAATAAACCAAAACCAACTAAAATCACAACAGTAACGCAACAGAGATGCTCGCGCGCCAAGGTTAGCACGTGGACTGACTGCTCTCAGGGGGTTACTGAATTAATTTCGCCACTGAATTAATTTTGCCCGGTGAACCCCAACGAAAGTTACTCCCGTCGTTTATATCCGTAAAGTGACTAAAACAAATGTAATATATTTACGGTTATGGTTAGGGTTAGGGTTATTTTATAGGGTTATGGTTAGGGTTAGGGTTAGGGTTAATTCACCCTAACCCTAACCGTAAATATATTACATTTGTTTTAATCTTTAGTCACTTTACAGATATAAACGACAGGAGTAACTTTGGTTGGGGTTCACCGTGCGAAATTAATTCAGTGGCAAAATTAATTCTGCACACCCTCTCAGGCACACGCTAGCTCGTAGCTCGTATCTCAAAACTCAGCTCGTATAACAAGGCAAACAATTAGCGAGTGATGGATCGTATCTCAAAAAACTCGCATGTCGGTTCACTCGTATCTCAAGGTATCACTGTATATATATATATATATATATATATATATATATATATATATATATGACGTTGTAATTTTACGTTGTCGAAAAGAGCAGTGGCCTTTGACCCGGCAATAAAAACTAGAGACAAAATTATTTCCTTACTAAAAACAAGGCAGGCACACACACACACACACACACACACACACACACACACACACACACACACACACACACACACACACACACACACACACACACACACACACACACACACACACACACACACACACGCTTATGTTTGTGTATGTGTGTGCACGTGTGTGTGTATCTATCTATGTATATATATAACGGACACAGTTATTGTTTGCTCACTGTCACCAAGCATCTCAATGTATTCGTTGCAATTAAGTTTGTAATCAAGGGACTTTATTTTGCAAGGTAGTATTTTTCCCTTGCGTTTGTGATTCCAGAGAAATGTAAGAAATCCTTCACATTTTGTATCTTTTGTATTTTGACTTTACAGTTTGAATTGTAGAATCGTCTATCCACTCAAAATATGGCAACCACTAACAGTGAAGTATAGAATTAAAAAAAAAAAACTTTTTCGACTGAGATCAAGTCTTTGAGAACATTCACGTCTATTTTAAAAAAATATATAATTTGAAATAGTTTGCTTGTGATTTGCACTGAAACTTTTTGTATTCAATTCGTACGAGTATTTTTTAAGGATTTTAAAAAAAGATTCTAACATAACTTGATTTGGCCCAGTAATCTACTGATATCAAAATCAGTAGTATATTTGAAAATGGAAAAATAGGGTAAGGGGCGTTTCGTGATTTTGAGGGGCAAAAGAGGGATTTGGCCGAAATGAGTTGAGAACCTGTGGTCTAAACTAAATATTAAATCTAACCAAGTTGTCGACTTACAGCTTACTTATATGTCTCTCTCTTCGTATATATAGGTCTGTATCATTGTGTTCATTGTATTTACAACTAAACCAGTAGTGACTATATTAGACTTCTACATATTAGACTCAATTATAAGCTGTTTCAATAAGTATGCGTTTGACTCGTGACATTTTGTAATTGTAACGGTAAAAAAAAGACAGACACTTAATTTTGCATGGGTTATAGAAAATGCAATTAGCAAATCAAAATATTTCTAGCCAAAACAATAAAATACTGATATGAAATATATAGGAATTTCACAATATTGAGAACTAGATGTAATACTTTACAGTTTCCAACATTATGCCTGGTGTATCTCTATTCAAATAACATGAAGGCAAAAATTGTTTTAGCCTATCAAACACAATCACTATGTTTCTGTCAAAAAGAAAATTTTTAAATCTCCTGGTCAAATTATGAGGCAATAATTAGTGAAACCACTGCAATTAGTACATTTAATATTATACCTGGTCATTAATATTCACCGACAACCTAACTGGGAAAATAAGTTTTCATATTGAAAACTCATCGCTGAAACATACGGAGGTCAATGACACAATATACAAATATAAAAATACAATTTTATTGACTCTAAATCTAAACATCAGACAGATTGAAATTCACCAATTACTTATAACAATTGTATTGATACAAGAAATCACATACCCGTAAATGACTAGTGCAACCACAGATGATATTAACAGGAAAAGTAAGAACACCAAAATCGTCGCCATGTAAGCGGGTTTGAGTCCGTGTGTTTCTGTTCAAAGGTAAAATATTATATATATATATATATTTAAAAGAATAGAGGTGTAACACATGAGTTATGATATATTAGTAAAAGGAAAAGAAAATGCTGACAAATTGTTCCCAGTGAAAAATAGTTTAATTAGGAATAAGTAAAAATTAGTAAAAGTATTGGTTAGTATTCAGTTTCGGTTTTAAGTTTTACCGGTTGCGCATTTCTAATGCTTTTCGAAAATAATTTTGAGATAAAGCGCTCGTGATGTTTGCTCTAATCAGATTAGAGCAAACATCATGGGCGCTCTATCTCAAAATTATTTTTGGAAAGCATTAGAAATGCGCAACCGGTAAAACTTAAAAGCAAAACTGAATACTAACCAATAGTAGATCCAGTAAGTTCTTTGTTAACTTCGGTGGGAAGAATTTTAGAGAATCCTGGTTAAGTTGGATTGGAGAACATTCCCGCATTCGTCTGTCTGTGGCGATTGTCAAACTGAGATCAGGTTGTGTTGAAATGTGTGACTATATATAAGAGAGATTTTGATGTGTCTGGGGTGTGGCGTGGCGTGTGGTGTTAATGAGTGTTGATGATGATGAAGGTCCGGAGGAATTAAAGTATACATACACACACACTCACGTACACACACACACACACACATATATATATATACACTCAGAAAATGGTGAGGTTGTAAGATAAGGGTGTTTGAGAAGGCAGTCGTAAACATACTCTCCTGCTGGTTTTATTTGATGAGTTTATAATGGCATAGTTGAATCAACTCTTCCAAATCCATAAAGAATATCTTCTACAGATTTCTATATCAAAGATAAACAATGTTCACGAAGAAATAAAATTCACCATGGAATGTAATAAAAAGGAGCTACCGATTCCGGATATCCTTATCATTAAGGAAGGGGAAAATATAAAAACGGACTTATTTTACAAACCAACAGACACACACCAATACTTGAATTTCCGTTCAGCACACCCATCACATACCAAAAGGAACATTCCTTTTAACATGGCAAGACGCATCTGCACTATAGTCATACACCCCACACTACAAGAAAAAACATTATATGAATTAAAAAAGACCTTAAGCGACAAGAATATCCGGTGAACCTCATCAACACAGCCATCTCCAAAGCCAAGAACATCCCAGTAATAACACTGAGAAAAACAAAGCAACACAATAGAATGGAAAAAACAGTTATCCCTTTTGTCATCACTCACAATCCAAGGAACTTCAACATTGTAAAAGCCGCCAAACAATATCTCCCTATTCTCCAGTAGTCCCCCAAAATGAATGCACTCATAAAAGACGCACACATTATATATAGTAGACGCCAAGCGCCCAACCCAAAGAAAAGGCTTACCAAGGCAAAATTGACGTCTAATAATGAAACAATGCAAGTTAAGAAATGCGGGGACCCTGATGCGGAACTTGCGAACTCATTGAAGAGGGTGGACAAATCTTTAAAATCAACCAGTTTTTCACAGATAATGCAAACATGAATTGCTAAACAAAAAAACTTGATTTACTTTGCAACCTGCCCACAACGTAAAGAGTACTACATTGGTGAAACCGGAACGGGTCTACATAACAGATTTTGAGTACATAAACAACCAATTAGAGACACCTCTGTCAGAAACACCACATGCAGTGAACACTTCGCAACATACGGAAAGGGAAATTTCACAATGTTTCCCCTTATTTAAGATATGGTCGGACAACGAACACTTCCGAAAATATAAAGAAGAATTCTTTATTAGAAAATACAAACCACTACTGAACACAAAAAAGTGATATTCCGTTTTCAAGCAACGGGATTCTCCCGTTCTCTTTTCTTTAAAGAAATCTCATATTGAAAAAGAAAAATAGTTGATGACACGCGTACTTTCAAAAATTCGATCGCTGAAGAGAAGAAAAATCCTCAGAGGTACAAGAACATTTAATTAATTTCCCCTTCCCCACACCAATGTATATATGAACTTAAACACTTGAGTGTATGTGTGTATAGATATATGTATGTATAGATGTGTTTTTTTATATATGTGCCTGTAGGTATACAGATATATGTGTACATGTTTATGTGTATGTGTGTATATGTGTGTGTGTATATTTATATATGTGTGTATATATGCACGTGCGTATGTGTGAGATAGATATGTGTATATACATATGTATGTATGTGTATATATGTATGTGTCGATATGTGTATAAGATATTTACATGTATATATATGTAGTGTATATATATATATATATATGTATATGTACAAATATATATATATATGTAGGAGGTATAAAATGTGTTTATATCGAATATATATGTGTGTGTATGTATATGTATGTGTGTGTGAATGTATATTTGTGTGTGTATATGTATGTGTGTATGTATCTATAAAATATGTGTTTTTATGGGATATATATATACATATATATATATACATATATATATATATATATATGTATGTGTGTATATATGTGGGAGATATATATAATATGTATGTAGGGTATGTATATGATATATGTGTGGGATATATGTGTGGTATATGTACAGGATATATATGGTGTATATATAACATGTATGTATGGTATATGTGTAGAAAAAAAATATATATGGGGTGTGTATATGATATATATATATAGATATAGATATAGATATATATTTATGTATGTATGTAGAAAATAAATATTTGTATGTATGTGAGATATATATATATATATATATATATATATATATATATATATATATATGTATATATATACATATATATGTGTGTGTGTGTATGTATATGTATATATTGTGTTTGATGTATATATATATATGTGGTATGTGTGTATATACACACATATATATATATATATATATATATATATATATATATATATATATATATATATATATATATATTTATATATACAATACAAAGAAATACACAGACACATGCGAATACATACATATACATGCATATACACACATATATCCATGAATTTGTGTGGTGCCAACCTTAACCGTTGTTGCTCTATGAATAATAGGGACAAAATAATCTGAATGCATTAGATTCATTTAATATCAGAGCTATATAATACATTATAAAGAAAGAAGAAACGTTAGACATAAAATAAAATAAAATATATAATATACCTAAATTCCTTCATTATCCTCGACTACGTAGTTTCGTGGCTACTTGGCAAAAACATTACATTATAGAGATGCAGTATTTTTGTGACGTTTGCCGACTTATCAAAAGAATACCTCAATTAGAGTTTCAAAACACGTCCGTAGGACGCGAGATAAAATCTCGAAAGGCGGAGGGGGAACTTATCACGTGAGACAGCAGTCAAGAAACAGAGTTAAGCCTCTTACAACCAAGAGAAAAATACCACAAAAGGCGGAGGGGGTATTTATGTCAAGGCCATATACGAGTTGGCTAGGAGGGCGAGAAGTGTGGGTAGTGTTAGCTTTATAGTAGTCATTACACTTCAATGGTTACTCTACCGTAGGGAGTTATAAACAATACAAAGAAATACACAAGACACATGCAAATACATACATATACATGCATATACCCTCTATACATATCTATGATGTAATGTTTTTGCAAAGTATCCACGAAACCGAAACTACGTAGTCGAGGATAATGAAGGAATTTAGGTATATTATATTTTTTTTTTTATTTTATATCTAACGTTTCTTCTTTCTTTATATTGTATTATATAGCTCTGATATTGAATCAATCTAATCCATTCAGATTATTTTGTCCCTATTATTCATAGAGCAACAATGGTTAAGGTTGGTACCACACAAATTCAGGGATATATATGGGTATATGCATGTATATGCATGTATATGCATGTATTCGCATGTGTCTGTGTATTTCTTTGTAATGTTTATAACTCCCTACGGTAGAGTAACCATTGAAGTGTAATGACTGCTATAAAGCTAACACTTCTCGCCCTCCTAGCCAACTCGTGTATAGCCTTGACATAAATACCGCCTCCGCCTTTTGTGGTATTTTTCTCTTGGTTGTAAGAGGCTTAACTCTGTTTCTTGACCGCTGTATCACGTGATAAGTTCCCCCTCCGCCTTTCGGGATTCTATCTCGCGTCTTACGGACGTGTTTTGAAACTCTAATTGAGGTATTCTCTTGATAAGTCGGCAAACCTCACAAAAATACTGCATCTCTATGATGTAATGTTTTTGCAAAGTAGCCAGGAAACTACGTAGTCGAGGATAATGAAGGAATTTAGATTTATTATATTTTTTTAAATTTTGTCTAATTTTTCTTCTTTCTTTATAATGTATTATATATATATATATATATATATATATATATATATATATATATATATATATATATATATATATATATAAATATATATATATATATATATATATATATATATATATATATATATATATATATATATATATATACACAGTTCAAGAGTAACCAATATTAAAGAGAGAGATGGAGATAGGAGGGGAGATAGGAGAGGAGAAGAGAGATTGGTGAATTAGTTAGAAGCCAAAGCGTAAAGGCATGTGCTCAATGTGCAATATGCAGTGGAAGGCAGCTAGGTGGCTGGGTTCATGCAGAGGTTAGGTGCACATAACTGGAAATATTCTTAGTTAAGCAAAACAAGACCACAAATTTCATATATTACTTACATATATTAGCCCACACTCTAACCATCCAACGGCAGTCATCAGAGCAGTAATCAAATCCATCTCGTATAGGATCTCCATGCTATCAGCAAATGAGGAGATATTTATAAACCATGCGGCATATTATAATAAGGCCCTTTCTGAATCTGGTTATGAACAGTCCATTTACTACATGCCTAAATGCCATAACACAGCACTTCACCACAGCCATAATAATCTTAACACTAGAACTAGAAATACCTTAGCATATAGCCAGATTAGCCGGAAGTTTAACAGTAACAGCACTTATACAGGGAACCTTAATACACCAATATCCAAATAGCAAACTAAAAATCAACCCTAGAATAGGAATGAGCAATGGGATGACAAATAACAAATGCCCAGGTAATAATAACCCTATGAAGACCCCTACCAACTCCTCTAGAACCCCTAGAAGGAATAGGCCTAGAAATATCACCTGGCTTAACCCCCCATTCTCATCTACTCTAGCCACTAATATCCCTAAACACTTCTTCTCTATCCTATCTAAACATTTCCCCCAACCATAGATATTACAAACTCTTTAATACAAATAACATTAAAATCTCATTTTCCAAAACACCTAACCTAGCTAGCCACATCGCATTCAGTAACCGTCATAAACTAAGACAGTATAATTCTCACACCGCGGTACCACCACCCCATCAAATACACCACGCAACTACACCAATACTTACTCTAGTAGCACACGTCCCCCCATCTAATCCTTCTAGCATTGACCATCCGCTTAGGTTAAACAACCCTACCATCACTAACCGCAGAAGTAACTGCAACTGGTGTTACCCTAATGCATGCCCACTAAATGGACATTGCCTGACACCCAACATAGTTTATAGGTGCACGGTTAAAACTGCTTCGCATACCAGCTCCTATATCGGCTCTACCTCTAACCCTTTTAAGGTACGCTATAACGCGCACTCTTTTTCTTTCCGAGACCCTAACAACAGATGTTCGACATCTCTAGCTAGGCTCATTAAAAACCTTAAATTAACAAACACTAAACACACACTAACATGGGATATCTTGGCTAGGACCCAACCGTTCAATGGACGAAGAAACTCTTGTGACCTCTGTCTTACCGAAGCATATTACATAACTCTATCACGACCTCTACCGATCAACGATAGAACGGGGGTAACTATTAGCTGTCAACATCGAAGGGCTAATTCCTTCGCCAACAGAATATTTGACACAACATAGTCATCTAGCCCCATTTTTACTTGTAGCTAATAAGTTAAATAGTTATAGCTAACTTAGATAATTATAAGTTACTTCCCTTACATTGTCTCTCAATTAAAAAATTAAAAAAATTAGAACTTCTTAACTATAAACTACCCACAATCTCTAATCTCTCGAGGAATTAGTTCCCATGAAATCCCCCTCTAATTAGTAAGGTAAATATGTCCTTTGGCGGCCATCTTGTTACCCATAGTCAGATCTCACACAATGCAGCCTCGACAGAAGAATACTGCTCGACTATGGTAGACAATAGATATACCCAGGACACCATAGTGAAATACCAATATATGGAACATTACATTCATGTAACATTCTTACCTTATTTTAATTTATATTCCTTTTGGAGTTCCGATGAGCTGCTCTATTTTTACCTATGTTAATTATTTTCAACTGAACCAGTTCAATAATGATCTATAATCGTTTGATCCAGAAATATTATATGGAGTAGCGAAACAATTGTAAACGGACATTATTATTATTAATATTATTATTATTACTATTGTCTACATTCATTACATCAAACTACAATATGTTGACAATATTTTAATAATGTCTTCCTTGTGAAATGTGTGGTCTTGTTTTGCTTAACTAATGAATATATATATATATATATATATATATATATATATATATATATATATATATATATATATATATATATATAGTATTAAGGATACTATTTATGGTTATGTATATAATAAAACCTTTTATGGTTATATATCTTTTTTATACAAATAGTGGAAGATAGTCATTCATTACTATCTTATTACCAGTAAGATAAATAGCTCAATGTAATAACATCGGTTGTTTTACAGAGCAGTTATATAGAGATTACAATAATCAAAGTTCAGTTTAAATCATTTATTTGCTTACAATTGTTTCCTCCAAACCGAGGTTTGGATTCTTCGGAGCAACTATTTAGTGATCTATAACATACTTGACCTCCTTTTCAATACAAGAGACATATAAAAAATATAAAAACATATAAAAACATATGCATATATTGACCCACAGTAGGATGACATCCGTCATAATGATATAGCAGTATAAAAATAAAAATAAAAATAAAAATAAAAATAAAAATAAAAATAAAAATAAAAATAAAAATAAAAATAAAAATAAAAATAAAAATAAAAATAAAAATAAAAATAAAAATAAAAATAAAAATAAAAATAAAAATAAAAATAAAAATAAAAATAAAAATAAAAATAAAAATAAAAATAAAAATAAAAATAAAAATAAAAATAAAAATAAAAATAAAAATAAAAATAAAAATAAAAATAAAAATAAAAATAAAAATAAAAATAAAAATAAAAATAAAAATAAAAATAAAAATAAAAATAAAAATAAAAATAATAAAAATAAAAATAAAAATAATAAAAATAAAAATAAAAATAAAAATAAAAATAAAAATAAAAATAAAAATAAAAATAAAAATAAAAATAAAAATAAAAATAAAAATAAAAATAAAAATAAAAATAAAAATAAAAATAAAAATAAAAATAAATAAAAATAAAAATAAAAATAAAAATAAAAATAAAAATAAAAATAAAAATAAAAATAAAAATAAAAATAAAAATAAAAATAAAAATAAAAATAAAAATAAAAATAAAAATGAAACATTGGCAGTTTATGAAGATAAAGCAAGAGGAAAGTTTAGAGAAGTCAGTGTATGAAACAATCTCACGCGTAGAATGCATGCGTGTCTTATTTATACAGGATTAGAGTGCGGCAGATTGTTACTTGTAGGATCAGGCAGTTAAAGCAGGCAATCGATAGTATTATGCGGGCTGTATTGTTAAATCATTTTTTTGCATACACCTGTATGATATACAATGCCGAATGTAGAGAAACACCAAAATATCAAAAATATCAAACATATTATAAAACATATTATAACATAGGCAAAACAGTACCACTGTCTTCGCGCACACCACCACTCACATAATCCATGAAACGCAATATATAGAGTACAGGTCTATAATACAATCCACGATGGTTCAGCATAGAACCAAGTTATAAACCATATCTTGTACAATTTTAATTAATAGATCATGTTGTTTAGTTTTGTGAGATGATATTATATTCCGGAAGTGTGTGTGTGACCAAGGGGAGTTAATGCGTAAGGGGAGTTCATGCGTAAGGGGAGGTAACTAGCTGATTTTCTCAGTTAAATTTATTATCCTAAATTACATTAATGGTGTTTCAAATAAGTGCCTATCATATGATGTTATAAATAATTTCTAGATTAGGTTACTTATCTATAGGTTACAGTGTAGTCTATTAAGAAGTACTAAAGGTGTATATATCAGGATGAATACTTTCTATTATACGCATAAATGGATGTACAAACAAGTGCGTACATATATATGAATATATCCATGCGTGCGTATTTTTTAAAAGCTATTCGTCTTCAGACAGTCTTATGTTAACCGTCTAAGATATTACACCTCTAACTCTCTTGGTATGGTGATATATGAGAGTGGCTTGCGTTTATATATATGATATGAGTGAACTTAAGGATGTTTAAGTCTATTATATCAACTTAATTGTTCACTATATCTTTCAACAGCTGCAATTCACACTCATAATACTAAAAGTAGTACTATTCTAAGTCATTAGTAATGCAATTTGCTATGCTGACGTAGTAACACCGGACATAAATTTAGCAGATCGCTTAAGGGTAAAATCACCACCATTGGCGTAATAACAGCGCTATATTTGAATTCATTAATCCCATACTGTTATAAAAACAACTGCTGTTCCTATCATGGTGAAAATGATTTCAAATTCAGATTTTCGTTTATCTCTGAGTAACAAGAATAAACAATAATGAGCCTACTTTTGCAGAAGTCTTCATGCTTAGTTTAATGATTTCGCATTCTAGAGTGCTATATATGGCTATACAATTTATGGCTATAAGTCTCAAGCCTTAAAATTATATTTCACTTTATTTGCCATTTATCTGCTTCCATTTGTTCTCTTGATTCTTCTATGGCTTGCTTATAATCTTGCTACTTGTGAAGAAATAATTTATTCTGTCACTCTTCCGAATAAATGCATTTGAAGATTAATACGATGCAAATAATTCTTAATTGTAACAGATTGATTAATTGTTTAAACGTAAATACACGTCTCTCATTTGTATAGAAACAATTGTCGTTATTAATGATGGACATGATTTAAAAACCTTGGTTTATGGATTATATATATATATATATATATATATATATATATATATATATATATATATATATATATATATAATAGGTAAGAACCATCATACCTTGACAATTATGACCAGTATAACCTTCAGCACATCCATCTGGACATATTCCAAATCGTTTGTCACAGGTAAAATTCCCTTTACAATGGCATGTCTCTTTACAATCAACACCAAACATTCCTAATTGGCATTCTGAAAATATCAGTATATAAGATAATGTTGAAGATATAAGTAATTACATACAGATATATTTGTGATATCAATTTTATACCATATCAATAAGAAAAAAATATAAGTTTAAAGTGGTGATAAACAAATGATTCTGAATACAACTATTAAATAATATATTGCTACGGCGGTATATTATAGAGAGGGGTTTTGTGTCTGTGTAAAAGCATAAAAGCAATTTTACAATATCTTATGAACTCATGGAAAAAAATGAACAGTATAATTAGAAACATTGCATGTACAAATATCAGAAGTCTTTCCTTGAGTCAATTCTACTAAAATTATTAGTGATATTCTTACACATAACGACAATAATTCAATATATATATATATATATATATATAAATTGTAAGTCTGAAGAACTATTAGATAAAATATGTACACTATTTCCTCACCTGAAAGATTGCCAAACTCATATATATATCTGTGACTATGTCTAATTATATATATTTACCCCTTTGAATTTAATATATATATAAATATTTATATATATATATATATATATATATATATATATATATATATATATATATATATATATAATTAGAGTATGGAGCTACCGCACATTATGTCCTGCCGATTGTGAACCATATCAAATGAAGCGCTCAATGACCTATATAAATGGTGCAAGAATCCTCAGCGAAATATGTATAACGGAGTTTAATAAAACTGAATCAACGGAATATGGTATCCGAGCTTTTATTGATATGTATATGATGGTTGCAACTCGATATCGAATAATGCCATCGCTTGATACTTGAGCATGTGCATCATGGACATGGCTTTTCAACAATGCCTATGGACAGCAATACCATGCAACGCAAAAAATGTCACTTATCAAGCGATGCCTGTGCTTGAAACTATTTTAAGCGGCGAAGGGCTTTGCAGGGAGCCAATCCCACTCTCTGAACTTCGAATGCATTTCACCAATAAGTAGAACTGGTCAACATCAAATGTTCTCAACCCATTTTGGCCAAACACCACCTTTTGCCCTTCGAAATTACGAAACGCCCCCTACCCTATTTTTCCATTTTTCAATATACTACTGATTTTGATATCAGTAGATTACTGGGCCAAATCAAGTTATCTTAGATTCTTGAAAAAATACTCGTACGAATTAAATACAAAAAAGTTTCAGTCCAAAACAAAAGCAAGCTATTTCAAATTATATATTTTTGAAATGAAAAAAATCATTTGATCTCAGTCGAAAAAGATTTTTTTTTTTTAACTCTATATTTCACTGTTAGTGGTTGCCATATTTTGAGTGGATAGACAATTCTACAATTCAAACTGCAAAGTCAAAATACAAAAGATGCAAAATATGAAGAATTTCTTACATTTCTCTGAAATCATAAACTCAGGGGAAAAATAGTACCTTGCAAAATAATATACCTCGTAGCAAAATAAGTAGTAAGGAATGAATTGAGAAGCTTGGTGACTGAGAAAACAATATTTTTATCCCTTATATATAAACATAGATAGATACACAGACACACACACACACACACATATATATACATACACACACACACAAACCTGTGTGTGTGTGTGCCATGTTACAGAAATAATTTTGTCTACAGTTTTTTATTGCCAGGTCAAAGGCCACAGCTCTTTTCAACAACGCCAAATAAAAACGTTCCACACACACACACACACACACATGTATATATATATATATATATATATATATATATATATATATATATATATATATATATATATAAATATCGTTTCTGAATTTGTTTAGCAAGATTCTTTATATGAAATCGTGTGTTGAAACCGATATTGTTATACTTTGGGAGGGTCATGTTGCCAATAAGAAACACACGCACCAATCGCTTTCACTTCAATTTATTATAATAAATTTATAAATTTAGGAATTTATATATTTCTGGTTGGTTGGTTGGTTCCACAACCAGATAGTTGTTTATATATTGTCAAAGTTCTTTTGTCACACATTCTGTGACCTCTTCAGTGACTGGGGATTCTTTTCTTTGTTTTTGTGCCTCTCCTTTGTTCTGTCCTACGCCATTTTGTTTCTGTGTGTGTGTTGTGTGCTCAGTCTGCGCATGCGCCACATCCGGGTGTCTGTGTGTGTTTATATTTGTTTATTTATTTGTTTATTTACATGTTACCGGTTGGTTGTTTGTTCTATGTGTGTGCGTGTTTTCATTTTGTCCTTAATTGTAAGTTGTGATGTTGCTGTTCCACTCATATTTTTTATTTAATTTTGGTTGTAATTCTTTTATGTTTATTGCCTCTGTGATTTGTCTAAACATTGCGTCTTTTCTGTGTGTAGATTCTATTTTTATTTCTATGTTCTCTAATTTACCCTTATATTCTATTTTAGCATGTTGGTAGAGTACAGATAATTTTTACTATCTTGAAGGTCTCGCCAGTGTTCATTTATCCGTTCCCCTACACTATGAGCTGTCTCACCTATGTACACTATATTTTTGTCTCTACATTGTCCTTCAGTACATCTTATGCTATACACTACATTTCTAGTTTTAACTTTATGAAACTAATTAGTTGGAGTGAAATTTTAGTTAGTAAGTTAATTTTTATAATTTTCTTATTTTACGTCTTTCATGTTATTGTTCTGCATCCCCTTGCATTGAACCACAAAGTTACTAAGACAAAACCTATATATTTGCTAGCATATGTATGCATCTGTATATATATGTTAGTAGATATACTAATTCTTTATAAATATATATATATATATATATATTTGTGTGTGTGTGTGTGTGTATGTGTGTGTGTGTGTGCGTGTGTGTAGGATACCTTCGTAAATAGCCAAAACAGTGCATAATGGGAAAATAGCCCTGTAAGTGACATAACCGTGAAATGGTGATAAAACAAGTTTGACGTAAATCGACATAAACTATTTTCCTCATTCGATAAATATTTTTAATAATTATTAAAAAAAGATTTTTCAGTGATTTCTCAGTAAATATGATTTCAAAACTACAAATTGTTTATACTTCAAGTATCTATATTTAAAAAATATTCTTAAGTGAAAATGACTTAAAAAATACAAATTATTTGTACACTGAGTATATATATTTCAGCTTTCTTTAAACAGAATATTTTAATTATTAATAAGTATTTTTTTAGTGAATATGATTTGAAAAATACGAGTTGTTTAACAGACAATATTTTCATTATTTAGAAATATTTCTAAATGATGATTTAAAAAGAATATTTGTTGAGGTAATAGGAATTTTTACTAAGGTGAATACGATTTTCTTTTCTTAAATAATGCCTCGACGAGGAAGAAAGAAAACATCTGGTTGGTCTATCGATAGGGGAAAGAAAGCACGGCTAAGGAGATCCGAAGAAGGTGGGAAAGATAGTAGTCAACGCCAACATTTTCGGAACAGGCATGCGAATAGAAGGATCGATGAGAACTGATATAGCAAGGGCTGCGCGTCTGGCGGAACAGAGGGAATGTGACAGAAGTAGGAGAGATCATGAATCAGATAGTCGGAGAGCTGCGCGTCTGGCGGGACAGAGGGAAAGAGACAGAAGCAGGAGAGATCATGAATCTGATGGTCGGAGAACTGAACGTCTTTGCCAACAAACCATTAGGGAAAGAACAAGGACAGTTCAACGACGTGACCTCTCAGCTGATGTTGGACAGTTGAATAAGATCTGTGTCTGTTGTCATGCAATGCTTTTTCATGGTGAAACTGCTAACTTTGGCTGTATGATTAAAAAGTCAGGTGGGGAATCTGCAGCCTTTACCCTAGGAACTTCACAGTTTATTTAGTACTGATCAACCTAGGGCAAACGAGTTCAGGAAGGACCTCAGACAATACAACTGCCTGTTCCAAATGACATGTTTGGGGTCGATGAAGTTCGTTCCTCAAGGAGTGGATGGAATCCTTCTATCGTTATTCATGGTCAAATTCACCATTACATTGGTTCCTTAACCCCTAATCCCAACGAACAACCCAAATTTCTTCAAATTTACTTCTTGGATCCTCAGGATAGTGTTGATTTGAGGATCAGGATACTCCATAACGTTGGCTTTCAGCGCGACATAGTTGAATTATTGGAAATAATACTCAGACAATATAACCCTTACGTTGTTTCATTTCGAATGGCAAAAGAACAAATTAAAAATATTCCCGAAGCTTCGATTATCATTGATCCTGATAGGAGACAAGCAATGCAACATGAGAGAAGATTCAATGCACAAACTGCAAACGAAGTTGCCGTTATTATACAAAACAGCACCGAACTTCAAGCAAAAGCACGGCACATTGTGTTAAAAGAAAAAAGCGGACAATTGCTAATAATCTCAGATTCCCATATGTCCTATGACAGTTTGCAGTATGTTCTATTTTTTCCTTTTGGCGATGACGGATGGCATCATGAGCTGTTAATGAGCAACAACAAGAAGTTGACGCCAATGCGCTTCTATGCCTATCAAATAATGAACCATGAGAATGAATTCAACCAACTTCTCAGAGGCGGTCGTTTATTTCAGCAATATTTGGTTGACATGGCTGCGAAGATTGAAGTAGATAGACTGCAATACATCCGAATGCATCAAACATCATTGCGATCTACAACATACAAGGGCTTACTGACACATTGAATGATGATGACGATTTTAGCAATATTGGCAGACGAATCATACTCTCTTCCACATTTGTCAGTGGACCGAGATATATGATGGAGCGATGCCAGGAAGTACGGCAATCCTTCGTTCTTCCTCACAATGACATGCAATCCAAACTGGCCTGAAATACGGCAAAACCTATTCCTGAATCAGAAGCCACATGACAGGCCAGATTTAATTGCCAGAGTATTTGACCTGAAGCGGAAACTGTTAAGAAAGTATCTCTGGCAAGTGCATTGCTTACGTGCTGACAGTCGAATATCAAAAGCGAGGTCTTCCTCATGTGCACCGTTTGCTATGGCTCAATGAAGCCGCCAAGCCCAGACCGCAGGAATACGATACATTTGTTCAAGCCGAAATACCAGATCCAAACAAAGATCCAGAGGGTCATGATTTGGTGCTGAAGCACATGATTCACGGGCCGAATTGCTCTAACAATTTGCCGTGTTGGAAAGATGGAACGTGCAGTAAGCGGTACCCTAAGGTTTTCAATGAATATACATTGTGTGGAGAGGACTCTTATCCTGTGTACAGAAGACGGTCTCCAGGAATGGGAGGATTTGAGAGGGACCAAGAAGGAAGGGGAAGCCGAAATATAACTTCGATTGTGGTTCCCTACAATATGAAACTATTAAAATTGTTCAACTGCCACCTAAACGTAGAGATGTGCTCTTCCGTGAAATCGATCACATACGTTATCAAATATACCATGAAGGGCAGTGATCAGGCAATGTTTGGAGTGAACAGGGAAGATGAGACAGTACAGTATTTAACAGGAAGATATATCGGTCCTTCAGAAGCTGTTGCCTTGGTACTTGGATTTCCAATTATTGAGAGAGAACCGGCCGTAGTTCACCTTCAAGTCTTCAATCTACCTGAGGAAAATCAAATCTTCTTTCGGGTCAATGCTGCTGTTAAAGTAAACAATAACATGGTTAAGACGACTCTGACTGAGTTCATGGATCTTTGCGATCGCGATCCATTTGAAAAAACATTGTATTATGCCGTGAATTGGCAGTATCGGTAGAGGGTTGGACGCCATGCTTTGACGCATAGAGTTACGGCCCTTGCCATTCTGAGTTCAAATCCCGCCGAGGTTAACTTTGCCTTTCATCCTTATGGGGTCGATAAAATAAAGTACCAGTAATGTACTGGATAATTGCTGACCTTGTGCCAAAAGTAGAAACAATTGTATTATGCCGATGTGCCACTTGGAGTAATAAGAGATGGGAAAGGAGAAAGGTGAGGAAAACAGTTGAGCAGTATCCAGGGATTTTTGAGGTGAACGTTTTGGGACGAGTATACACTGTTTCTCCACGAAGTGGTGACCTGTATTATTTAATCCTCCTTCTGCATCACGTCAAAGGGCCAGTGTCCTTCAACTCATTGAAAATGTGTTATGGAGAACTCCTGCCATTATTCAAAGACGCCTGCAGAGAGAAAGGTTTGCTTCAATCGGATGATCATTGGCAGCAGACTCTGGAAGATGCTGAGCGAACAAGGCTTCCCAAAGCCATGAGAGATCTATTCATCGTGCTCCTCACAAATACGGAAATTGACAATTCCAGTGCTTTATGGGCTCAATTTAAGCATTCGCTGTCTGAGGATTACCATGAAATAGAAAAAAGGGCTACCAGGAACTCTAACCTTTTGATTAGCGAGAGACATTATGATCAATGTCTTCTGTATTTTGAAGACAAACTTAACGACCTGGGCAAAAGTCTTAGTGACTTTAACTTGCCAAGGCCAAATAATATTGTTGCTAATCAGGATATTGGAAATTTGGAGTTATTGCATGAATTACAATACAGGAGAGAAGAGCAGCGACGATTTGTAGAAGTGATGGAGCCTCTATTGAATAGTGAACAAAAACACGTGTACAACTTCGTTTGTAACAGTTTAGAGACGAACACATCTGCATTGATTTTCATTGACGCTCCAGGTGGAACAGGAAAGACATTCCTGATAAACTTAATTCTTTCAAAAGTCAGGGGAAACGCTGACGTGGCTATTGCTGTTGCGTCATCTAGCATTGCCGCAACACTGATGCCTGGTGGAAGAACAGCGCATTCTAGGTTCAAAATACGGCTGATTGTTTGGGATGAGTGTCCTATAATTCGGAGGGAAAGCTTCGAAGCTGTTGACCTCACAACAATGAGACATTCAGTGAAATTTTGACAATCTGCTGCGGCGATTTCCGTCAGCTTTTTCCGGTAGTGAAAAGGGGAAATGAAGTGGACGTGGAAAACACCTGCATTAAAAAATCCTACTTATGGCGAAGCTTCAAAAGATTTCAGTTGAAGACAAACATGCGATTGGGTGGGGGAGCAGGAGACTATTTACATTTCCTATTGGATATTGGAGAAGATAAGATAGAAAAACTGAAAATGAGGAAATTATTTTGCCAAAAGAAATGGTTCTCCAAGTAACAACTATGACAAAATGTATTGATTTGATCTACCCCTCATTCGACAATCCAGCTGAAGTGTTTTCGATCAATTGCATCTTAGTACCTCTCAATGAAATGATGAGAAGCATAAATTCCAACTGTATCAGACGCTTCCCTGGAACCATAAAAGAGTACCGATCCTATAATTCTGCGAGTGATGGTGCCAATGCCCCTCATTTCCCGACTGAATTCCTTGATTCGGTTAAACTATCAGGACTGCCACCACATAACCTGGAATTGAAAAAAGGATCACCAATAATTCTTATGAGAAACTTGAATCCTCCAAGGCTTTGTAATGGAACACGCATGATCGTGGAAGAACTGCACGACAATCTCATAGTAGTAAGAAGCAACACCGCTGCTTTCAGAAATAAGATCGTTATGATACCTGAAATAAGAATTAATCTATCCGAAGGTGAGAATAGCCCTTTGCAGCGAAGCCAATTCCCAGTTCAATCGTGCTTCGCTATGACTATTCATAAAGCACAATGAAAAACTATGGAAAACGTCTAGGTTTATCTGGAACGACCTGTATTCCAACACGGTCAACTGTATGTAGCCCTTAGCCGCAGAAAACGAAAAGAAAATGTCAGAGAGTTTCTGAAGGATACCCAGTCAACTAAGAATGTTGTCATCAAAACATTCTTTTGAAAAAACTGTAACAGTGTAAATATGAGAAAATGTTGATTCCGACGTCAGAAAATGAAAGGAAAAGGAAAAACTAAGACAATAAAGAATAATTTCTTTCAAATTTTTGTAAATAAAACCAACTTTTCATTAACATTGCAACTTTTTAAGCAGAAACATCTTTCAGAACAAACAGTCAAGCATCCATAGAGATATAGAAAAAATAATTTTGAAGTGGAGTGATTGGATAGCTATTACTGAAAAATGATTTGATATTTTCTTTGTGAAAATGTGATTAATACAATCAAAAGACAATTTTCGCGTAAATCGGACCCCGGGTTCCGGAGATACGCGGGTTTGTTTCGGATACCTTTATAAATAGGCAAATCAGCGCATAATGGGAAAATACTGTGAAAGTAAGGTCCTATTGAAATGCGAATACAAACGCAGGTAGTGGTTATTAGAGAGGGAGAGAGCTGGTGGTGTTGTTGAATGAAATTATGACAGGTGACTTCAAAGAATAGAATACAGCATTACTGAATCTAGCTTGAATTTGGTGACTGAATATTAAGTTATATGTATCTTATAACTTGTGTTAGGACAGGATGTATGTGTGTGTGTGTCTGTGACCAGTGTATATAGGCCACAGACACCCACACACACAAATACATATATATTTACATATACACGTACATATACACACACACATACACGTATATATTTATTGGCTTTCCATGTAATTTTACATTACATACATTTTGTCTATATTTTAATTATTTAAAACTTATTTTTAAGTGAACATGACAATACGGGTCACGGGTGGTCTAATATATTACTAAAAGTCTGTGATTGCTTGCTTGCTTGTCTGTAATGTAATGCAGCCAAAAGGAGCCAATAATTGGAAAATACTATGAATGGAAGTTGCCCCTGGAATGGAAATACAAATGGAATAAAACAAGTTTCGCGTAAATCGGACAACGGTGTCCCGAGATATGGGGTTTTCCGGGTACCTTCACAAAAAAAAGAGAGAGAGATAGAGAAAGAGATAGTGGTTGTGACAGAGTAGATTGAAAGAGAGACATAGAGAGAGGGAGAGGAGACAAAAAAGGATAATGGAGCTGGTGGTGTTGTTGTATATATATGTGAGTTTGTGTATATATATATATGTGTGTGTATATGCGTGTGTATATGTGTGTGTATATATATGCGTGTGTCTGACAAGTTCATATAGATCACAGACATCCATATATATATATATATATATATATATATATATACGCACACATATATATATGTATACACACACACATATTTTTTATATATACATACACACACACGTATATATATGGGCCTTCCAATTTCATTTCACATTATATACATGTCTGTGTATATTCTAATCATTTATAAATTATTTTTAAAGGAACATGATTTAAAAAAAAACAAACATGTTGAAAGTGAACGTGACTCAATGGGTGACCGGTGGTCTGGTGTATAATATTAATAAACAATTGAAAGTCTTCAGGTATGAATGGACACTGATTAGGAAGAGACTTCTAGCGGATTCCAACAGAGGTAAGGGCGGGTAAATCTGAACGATTTTCGTTTATCACTCTGGTGGTTATCAAGACAGTGCTCCCTTATATATATCACGTTGATCACGTTGACCGACCAGTCTGTTGGGCGCCATTCGGCGCCGCTGGTCACAGCACGTGCTGTTATAGCCATACGATGACGCCATCCCACTGGCTGGGCGGTCAGGCCGCCAGTCTAAAGTCTGTCTTAAGCCAGAAGGCGCATTTGGCCGGGGCTTATCGCGGTTTCATGGCGTGAAACGACTGAGAGTAAAAGGCATCCACCTGGACAGGATGCCAGTTCATCGCAGGGTTAAACCTCCAGCTATTGCTGATACTCATTTTCAGCTGAGTAAACTGGAGCAACGTGAAATAAAGTGTCTTGCTCAAGGAAACAACACATCACCCGGTCTGAGAATTGAACTCACAACCTTTCGATTGCAAGCCTACTGCTCGAACAACTAAGCCATGCGTATATGTACACACACACACACACACACACACACACACACACACTGACACACACACACATATATATATATATATATATATATATATATATATATATGAAAATATGGGTGAGAAGAATACTGATGGTTGCACATGGATAACATGTTATAAAATGAGTCCCTCATCAGTGATTTACCAAACGATCATGGGTATTTCATCGCATTAAAAATCATATACCTCACGTTGGAGAGATAATAACTAAAATAAGTTATTAGGACAATAGAAACGCGTAAAGCGAGTGAGACAAGTAAACAACACAGGAGGAAGCTAACCGAAGATGGAAATAAACACAAGCAACATAGTTATTCTTTCAGCATAAGCTGTGTGAATATATGAGCGAGTCAGAAAACAGACCTTTCGCTAGTGAATCCGGTGTTAGAAAGAATGAAAACCGTTTTCCCAGCGAACGGGAGGAAGAAAGAGGGGAAAAACAGGGACTGAGTGAGTGGGAGTGCGAGGAAGAGGTCATTAGAGAGAAAGAGTTAACTGACATGGCAGAGGGGACGAAAGAAAGTAAGAGAAACAGAGAGAACGAGGGAGCAGTAAGAGAGAAAGAGAGAAACAGAGAATTGCAGTTTGGGTAAATATATGAATATATGGGTGAGAAGAATACTGCTGGTTGCACATGGATAACATGTTATAAAATGAGTCCCTCATCAGTGATTTACCAAACGATCATGGGTATTTCATCGCATTAAAAATCATATACCTCACGTTGGAGCGATAATAACTAAAATAAGTTATTAGGACAATAGAAACGCGTAAAGCGAGTGAGACAAGTAAACAACACAGGAGGAAGCTAACCGAAGATGGAAATAAACACAAGCAACATAGTTATTCTTTCAGCATAAGCTGTGTGAATATATGAGCGAGTCAGAAAACAGACCTTTCGCTAGTGAATCCGGTGTTAGAAAGAATGAAAACCGTTTTCCCAATATAGTGGTAGAACACTGGAAGGTAATATCCGTAGTGGTAGAGCACTCAGTCCATGAGACGAGTTAGTTCACCATACCGAGAACAATTGTTTCACCTTAGCGGATCCTCAGCTCGTAATGGACATGGTTATACGGAACATGAAGGACAACCGTACGAACGCGCATGCGCAGAAACCGATCACTTCACACAGGCAATACCAAAATGCGTGCGAGAGGTGTAAGGGAGATAACTGCGAAAGTTCGAAAAGTTTCTAGTTGATAAGAAAATTATGACGTTGTTGTAATTCAATCCGGAGCTTTGTAGTTATGCAAGAGGTGTTTCGAGACGTGTGAACAACGCGTGAAGAATTCATATGTCGTGTTTAGGGAATCACTATTGCATAATCTCTTTAGAATATATATACATACATTTAGAACTATTAGAACTATTTCATTCAAAATTAATCATAAGTCGTTTCCTGATGATTTCTTTGGATGAAACTATTCTAGCCTGTAGAAGCGATTTCTATATTAAACATCATATTTACACACACATACATACGCACACACATACGCACACACACACACACACACACACACGCACACATACACACACACACACACACACACACACACACACACACACACACACGCAAAAGACGCACACACACGCAAACACACATATATATTTCTGTGAGTGTGTGTGTGTGTGTGTGTGTGAAGTAAATACGTTACAAGTTTATGATATACCTTGTTGGCAGCTGTCACCAGTATAACCTAAAGCACACCCATCTGAACATCTTCCATCTCGATAGTCACAGTTTCTGTCGTTGATACAACGGCATTTCCCTTTACAAGCAACACCAAACTCTCCTATTTGGCATTCTGAAATATATATGAGATTTCTATATTAAACATCACCTTATTACACACACACACACACACACACAAACAAACACATGCACGCACACACCCGCAGCTCCATACACCCACACACAAACACACAAACACACACACACTCACACACACACACACACACACATATATATATATATATATATATGTGTGTGTGTGTGTATGTGCGTGTAATTATAGTAATTACGTAACAATTTTATGATGTACGTTGGCAATTGTCACCAATATAACCGGCAGAACATCGATCTGAACATGTTCAATTTCGATTGGGAAATCTTCACCCCCACCCCGTTCCTGCTTTCTTCTTATTCTCATTCCAATTTTAAGCATATATATATACATATATATATATATATATATATATAAATATATATATATATATAGGAAAAGAGACAGGGGCCCAATGGCTGAGCTCCGGCCCTTTCGTCAGCTAGAACCGAACTCGACTTGGTATTCTACCACACCTTCGTCCTTATATATATATATGTATGTATATATATATATATATATATATATATATATATATATATATATATATATATATATATATATATATATATGTATGTATATATATATATATATATATATATATATATGTGTGTGTGTGTGTGTGTGTGTGTGTCTTTGCGGGGTTAAGTGGGGGGTATGTGATTATATGTGTGTGTGTTTGTGTATTTGAATTTAAACTACAGACTGTACGCTACCAAATTCCAGTTATCTCATGTAAGTTAAAATTTCCGTTCCTTGATGTTCTTTTATATTCGCATGTATTGACGTTTCAATTTAAGTCTAGCAATATCACGCCACAAAATACACATTTGAGGGAAATTTTAATCATCATTTCTAACAAACATTCACTAGATATATCTGCAGAGAACAAAATCACCATTGTAAACATTCGGAAAAGATAAATAAACTGAAACAATCGGATACAACATTGTCAACGCTGATGAAACCAATAACCTATACAGCATGGATAAAGTAGAACCACCGAAATCATAAATAGGGAATTAAATAAGAATAAAAAAAGAGACTTTAAAGTGAAATCTGGATAGGTCAATTGAAGAGATGAATTAGATAGTAACCAGACGCAATGTGGAAATCGAATTGAACACTATCATCCGACAGAAACGCGGATAACACAGAAGGATCATAAACCGAATTACAACACTGACGTCACAGTCAGATATATTGTGCAATTTACTTTGATCATTGAAGTAATAAGTAAAAACATTTTACATAGTATAATATGCACATTGAATAGAAGATACGACTTCAACACTGGTCGAAAACAACCAGCGTGACTGACTGTTTTAACAAATTGCATTGTAAAAGTAGTACCAAATTCACCGAATTAGAAATTT
>OZ024741.1:314861836-314926836 GCA_964016885.1 Eledone cirrhosa | reverse complement strand
ATGTTTGTTTTTGAAATGCGCATAATAGAATACATGGAACTCTTTTAACCATTTTTTGATCTTATATATTATTTATACTCCAGTCCTACAAACTGTAGAGTGCTTCTTATCCGATATCTGCATTGCTTTACTGTACTACAATAAAACTCACCTCCTCTCTCTCTCTCTCTCTCTCTCACTCTCTCTCTCTCTCTCTCTCTCTCTCTCTCTCTCTCTCTCTCTCTCTTTATATATATATATATATATATATATATATATATATACGTTATTCCGGGTTGAATCGGAGGTAACCACAGTAAGTAAGGTACTCAATACATAGCAGAGTATAACAGTTTTAATATAGATGAGATTCTACAGGACTAGAACTGTTTCATTCATTAGAAATCATCAGGAATCTGGGTATCAAAAAATAAATATGGTATTTATAGGTCTCTACAAGTGGTAGGAAAGGGTGGGGAGTGGTATGGGTGCAGGTCATTGGTTGATAGAAAAGGGAATTCATTAAAAGCTAATTCTACAAAGCTATAGTTAATTTTTTTTTTTTTTATTTATATTTATTTATATAAATAAAAATAAAAATTAACTATAGCTTTGTAGAATTAGCTTTTAATGAATTCCCTTTTCTATCAACCAATGACCTGCACCCATCCCACTCCCCACCCTCTCCTACCACTTGTAGAGACCTATAAATACCATATTTATTTTTTGATACCCAGATTCCTGATGATTTCTAATGAATGAAACAGTTCTAGTCCTGTAGAATCTCTTATATATATATATATATATATATATATATATATGTATATATATATATATATATATATATATGTATATATATATATATATACATATATATATATATATATATACATATATATATATATATATATATATATATATATATATATATATGGCGGTATGGATGGCGGTGGATTGGTAGTTTCGATAGAGGGTCGTACGCCATTTATTGACGCATAGAGTTACGGCTCTTGACACTCTGAGTTCAAATGCCGTCGAGGTTAACTTTGCCTTTCATCCATACGAGGTCGATAAAATAAAGTACCAGTAATGCACTGGTTATTTGCTGACATTATGCCAAAAACTAGAAACAATTATATATATATGTATATATATATTTTTTATTTATTTTTATTTACTGCAAGTTAAGATTTTAGCTTGTATTTTTTAAATTTTTAATTTTATATCAATAATTTCAACTGTGAAAGCATAATATATAGAATTAATTTTATATTCTCTTAGCGGGTGATGGTCAATTATATTGTAGAAGGATAATTTAGGGGTAGTATCGAGGCCTATTGTAACTCATGCTCTGCCACCACCACTAGGTTTCGGTCAACTGCCACTGGCAGCGCCACTAGAAGTAAACTATAACCGTCTCATATTACACCCCGGGATGAGGGAGGTTGTTTCGTTGTGGTGTGTGGAGACCTGCCTAGGCGAGTTCGTAGAGTTTTGGGATAGTGGATGGTCAACTTCCTTTGGACTTGCGCCTGCGGAAACCAGTGGGGGGTAATTTGGACTCACAAGGGACAGAGCCAAGGATTCAAGAACACCCGCTTTGTCCGTTCCCTTGACGATTCAATTTGGATTGGCTTGGGAACATAATCTTATTATGTAAAAAGCTGTCTGATGATGTGACGGCACTGGGCACACAGAAGCGTGTGGCCACTGTCGTCATTGAAATATGTATCACAGCATTATCATTAAAGAACTTTAAAATCCGAAACTATTTCGCATTTTCTTATTATATACATATATATATATATATATATATATAAATATATATATATTGTAGATACTTAGCATCTTTACGAAATACCTTGTTGGCAGCTGTCACCAAGATAACCTACAGCACACCCATCTGAACAAGATCCATCTACCTTGTCACAATTAATGATGTTCATACAATGGCATATCCCATGACAAAATAAACCATACTCTCCTACTGCGCATTCTGAAAATATCAGTATTCATGATAATGTTGAAGATATCATTAATTACATACAATTGTAAATGTGGCATCAATTTTATACCATATCAATAATTATAAGATTAAAGTGGTGATAAACGAATCAGTCTGAATTCAACTATTAAATAGTATATTGATACAGTATATTACATAAAGAGATGTTAAGTTCATGTAAAACCAGAACAGCAATTTTACAATGCCTTATGACCTTATGGAAAATAATAATCAATATAATTAGAAACATTGCATGCACAAATATCAGAAATCTTTCCTTGAAATTGTTCTACTATAATTATTAGTCATATTCCTATATTTAACGCCAAAATACGAGGAATTTATGGCTGGATTTGCAATATTCAAATTAAAAAAAGTGATATGATGAGACAACGGGGAAGAAGACAAGACAAAGAGGAAAAGAAAAGAGATACAACTACCTGTGTAAGCTGGGGTTTCCCCTAACTTATTCGGCAAGTGAGCGGCGGGGGGTATCAGTCCTTGACTACCCACCTGGGTTGTTATGGGATGGGTATACAAGGGGTGATACCCCCACCCCCACACTTGCCGAATAAGTTAGGATAAACCCCAGCTTACATAGGTAGTTGTATCTCTTTTTTTTCCTCTTTGTCTTCTTCTTCCCCTGTTTCATCCTATCACTTCCTTCCACCCCATATGTTCTTCCTCGTCTGCTTTTCCCATTTCGCCTACCCCGATGCAGCCCATCGGGCCTCGGTAGCATCAGTTCCCCCACCCCTGTAATTTTAAGATAGGATTGGCCTAATACATTTTACTAACTACTTATAGCAGATGTCTTAAACACTTTAATTTTGTATCAGTTTTGTAATTTCTTCAAGTTCTTTTCTATTCTCAACTTATTAACCTGTAATTATAAGGTAGCATTGTGATTTTTTTTATTCATTTATCACTATCTAATTTTACATATATATTTTTATTTATTTCTAGTATCTTTTATTGTCTCCTACTCTCATTCGATTTACCTATTCTATAACCTCCCACATCGACTTCAAACACCATCCTTAGAATATGCTGTATACATACCCCTTTCAAATCCTGACCGCTCCACTCACTCCCCTATTGTTCTACAGGCAAGTTCAGCCAGTATATATATATATATATATATATATATATATATATATATGTATATATATATATATATGTATATATATATATATATATATATATATATATATATATATATATATATATATATATATATATATATATATATATACATACATATATATATATATATATATATATATATATATATATATATATATATATATATATATATATATATATACATACATATATATATATATATATATATACATATATATATATATATATATATGTATATATATATATATATATATATATATATATATATATATGTATATATATATATATATATACTGGCTGAACTTGCCTGTAGAACAATAGGGGAGTGAGTGGAGCGGTCAGGATTTGAAAGGGGTATGTATACAGCATATTCTAAGGATGGTGTATGAAGTCGATGTGGGAGGTTATAGAATAGGTAAATATATATAGAATACAAACGCCATCAAATGCCATGATAGAGTTACGGCCCTTGCCATTCTGAGTTCAAATCCCGCCGACGTTAACTTTGCCTTTCATCCTTACGGAGTTGATAAAATAAAGTACCAGTAATGCACTGTATAATTGCTGGCATTGTGCCATAAAGCAGAAACTATTAAATATATATATATATATATATATTTAAAACATTTTTTTTTTATCATTTACTTCAATTTAAGAATTTTAGCTTGTAATTTTTTAATTTCTAATTTTCTATCATAATTTCAACTGTGAAACCATAACATCTAGAATTAAGTTTATATTCTCTTAGCGGGTGATGGTCAATTATATTGTCCAAGCATAATTTAGGGGCAGAATCGAGGTCTATTGTAACTCATACTCTGCCACCAGCACTGGGTTTAGGTCAACTGCCACTGGCAGGGCGACTATAAGGAAACTATAAACGTGTCACATTACAGACCTGGATGGGGGAGATTATTTCGTTGTAGTGTGAGGGGACCTGCCTAGGCGAGTTTCGTAGAGTTTTGGGATAGTGGATGGTCAACTTCCTTCGGACTTGCGCCTGCGGAAACCAGTGGGGGTGAATTTGGACTCACAAGGGATCGGGCGAAGGATTCAAGAACCTCTGCTTTGTCCATTCCCTTGTCGATTCAATTTGGATTGGCTTGGGAACATAATCTTATTATGTTAAAAGTTGTCTGATGATGTCAAGGCATTGGGCACACAGAAGCGTGTGGCAACTGTCATAATTGAAATACGTATCACAGCATTATCATTAAAAGACTTTAAAATCCGAAACTACTTCGCATTTTCTTATATATATATATATATTGTAAATACTTAGCATCTTTAGGAAATACCTTGTTTGCAGCTGTCACCAGTATATCCTGCAGCACACCCAGCTGGACAAGATCCATTTCCCTTGTCACAGTTAGTGTTGTTCACACAATGGCATATCCCATTACAAAAAAAATCATACGTTCCTACTGGGCATTCTGAAAATATCAGTATACATGATAATGTTGAAGATATCATTAATTACGTACAATTGTAGATGTGGTATCAAATGTATACCATATCAATAATTATAACATTAAAGTGGTGATAAACGAATCAGTCTGCATACAACTATTAAATAATATATTGATACAGTATATTACATAAAGAGATGTTAAGTTCATGTAAAACCAGAACAGCAATTTTACATTGCCTTATGACCTTATGGAAAATAATAATCAATATAATTAGAAACCTTGCATGCACAAATATCAGAAATCTTTCCTTGAAATTGTTCTACTATAATTATTAGTCATATTCCTATACTTAACGCCAAAATACGAGCGATTTATGGCTGGCTTTGCAATATTTAAACAAAAAATAATAAAAATTTAGCACTACATGGCTGAATACAATAAATGTAATCTGACTTTTTCGAATATTAATAATAATATTCTATTCGTTAGCAATTATGCAAACACGCCTCTTTTTAAAATCCATGTCACTAGAATGACCCGCTCGTTCTTGCTCATGTGTTAGCATGTAAACTGAACTGCAAACACTAGTGATTCTGGGAATTACCCTTTTTTTAGTTATATTTTTTAAGATATATATATATACATACATATATATATATATATATATATATATATATATATATATATATATATATATATATATATATATATATATATATATATATATATATATAGGAAGGCTGCAAACTCTGCTAAGAGTATTGCAATCGCTTGTAACAGATCTTGAACAAGAAATGCCTGGCTTTGAAGGTTTTTTAAGTGGGGAAAGCCTTTTCACTCGACCAATCCCACTCTCTGAGCACCGAAAACACTACGTGTAAAGGAGAACTGGTCAACATCATCGGATGCTTCAGAAGCCGCAGTTATTTTTCTGAGTTTCCCTCTCTTGGTAGGTCAGCAACGCTGCTCCTAGATTAGCAAGTACATAAGGAGGACGGCATAGGAAGACTTGAGATGAAGTAATAAAGCTGACTTTGCTCAATTACATCTCACTAAGGCGATGACACAGGACCGTGACCTCTTGTGCTATGATGTATTACAGAAGACTCAACTTCTATTATTCTCGAGCTCAGGCATATACCTAGTAGGCAACACCACTCCCAACCATCCCATAAACCTCCCCTATACTTACGACGTCCCCAATGTTCAACCTTCTCTATAAAGGGATCCCACGGAAGCCACGCCAAAACAGCGCAGCCCACACAAAAGTGGTCATGTAGATGTCATGATAAAAGCGAGTGCCCAGTCCACACTGTAAAGTGGTTGTGTAGGCGACACGGCAAAAAACACCCAGGCAATGCTATAAAGTGGTTGTGTAGACGACACAGCAAAATGCACCCAGTACACACTGTAAATGTATTTGATCTAAGGATGGGAAACTATCCATAGAAACAAAGCCAAAATGAATTATGTATGAGCGAATCACGGATCCCAACCTCATACCTCACAAAGGGATAGCCTATCTTACCCATACTAGCGTGGAAGATGACCAATGAACGATGATGATGAGGATGATGTTGATATGGAAGTAACAATCAATATAAGCTGCAAAATTACACAAACAAATATTACAACTTTTACACTACTTATCGGTGTCTGCATTATTTATCACTGATATTCTTACATTTAACGACAACAAATAAGCACGTGTGTGTGTGTGCGTGTGTGTGCGTGTGCGTGTGTATGTTTTCATGTGTGTGTGTGTATTTGTGCATTTGAATGTTAATTAGTCTCTTCACTACGAAATTCCGACTATTAAGCTATCTCTCTTTACATTTAATTGCATGGCTCGCTAGTCTAACAACTTATATGCATTGACCACACCAACCTCTCTATAATGGCTAGTAATCTGCGTAACTAACCACCTTTGTCTCCTCCGAATTAGCTTAATTGCTTTCTACCTTATATATATATATATATATATATATATATATATATATATATATATATATATATATACATATATATATATATATTTATATATATATATATATATATGTAAATATCTTTAAGTCGTTTGAAAACCTCGACAATGCAAATGGGTAAATCTCCGGGTAACAAGGTCCGGTGGTGGAGAGAGAGATGTAGGTAGGTGTACGTTGAGATGCGTGATGTGTATAAGATGTGTGAGATGTGTAGAATGAAGGGAAGAGTATAAAGGATAAAATAAAAATAACAACACAAGAGAGAGTTACCTTGGGAGAGATTTAATAGTCCCTATATATTTCGGATTCACATCCATCAACTGGGTTTTTTTTCCGGGGTGGCGGAAAAGGTTGTCTGTCGGACAAGTCAGGAACGCGTCTTTCGCTGTTTGTTGTTTTGAATATCTGAGGTATTAGGCAGAGCGCGCGTGCGCGTGAAATGGGGTCGGTCGTACAGAGGTCAGCGGCCGAATGTGGGAGTGGGATGGCGCTAGCTGTCAGTCCATTCTCTGCCTGTTTGTTAAATGTTACTGTGTGTGTGTGTGCGTGTGTTGTTTTCTCGCTTGAGTGTGTGTGTGTGTGGGAGGGGGGTGTTGTTGCCTTGTTCATCTGTATTGGCAGTGTAGTATGTTCGTATGGTGGAATGCTACTGTGTGTGTGTGCGTGTGTGTGTGTAGTTGTCTCGTTTGCGTGTGTGTGTGTGCGTGTGTTGTGTGTTGTTCCATCGCTTGTTAACTTAAACCAGACATTTCATTTCGCTTCTCTCTGATCGGTTGTTTATTTGCGGTTGCAGTCGTTTGATAAAAAGCGCTTCCTTGATACGTAACGTGCCGACGTTTCTTTCAGTCGCTAGAATTGTGACAATGGGCCTTCCGTCTTTGCTTCCGCATTTGTCTATGTGTTTCCGGAAAGACGAGGCCCTGGTTTTAGTGTGTTCCTTGATCCGGATGTGCAAAGGTCGAATTGTGCTACCTATGTAGTATTGGTTGCACCTGTCACATTCTATCTTATACACGACGTATGTGCGTAGGCAACAGTTAGCATGGCGTATCGGGCAGTCTCTGAGGGAGCATGCGCCAGTAGATTTTTCGGGTTTCCTGGAGAGGCATCTTCGCAGGGAGGGGCCCGAGTGGGCCAGGTGGATGTCGAGGCCCTCCCTCCGTATAGCCTAGCGGATAGCGTTGGTGGTTTTCTCGCCCAGGTGTGGCATTTTAAGGAAGCACTTGCCTTGGGTGCTTCTCTGTCTCTTGCGTCTGGTGTCTCCTATTCTGTCTGTGATCGAGGTAGGGTACCCGTTCGTCTCCAGCACCTCGAGGAATCGCTTGTTATAAGTGACACCATTCGCGGGATCGCTGCATCTGTTTTTGATTCGCGCGATCTCGTTCGTGATGTATCCTCTTTTGGCACTGTTAGGGAGGGCGGACTTGTAGTGAACGAATAGGTCCCTGCAGACTGCCTTTCTGTAGAAGTTGCAGTGGATCCCTCCTTGTTCCGTGATGTTGATTCGGAAGTCGAGGAGGGCAAGTGACCCGTCATCGTTGGGGTGTTCAACACTGAAGTCAATGTTCTCGTACGTGTTGTTGAACGTCTCATAGATTCTGTTCGCCGTGTCTTGGGAAGATGTGAGGATGAGTATATCGTCCACGTATCTTGAGAAAAAGGCTACGGCGTTGGGGTGGCAGGCGTTGAGTGCCTTGCGTTCGAGGTCGTCCATGTAGGAGATCGCTAGAACACCTGATAGGCTTGATCCCATGGGCAATCCCGAGGTTTGTTGGTATATTTGGTCAAGGAATCCGAAGTAGGTGTTGTCGACGACGATGGATAGGAGTTGGTGGATGTCAGTGGTGGTGAGCCCGAAGCAGTGTAGGTCGGTGGATTGGACGCGTTCCATTAGTATATTGACGGCCGGGAGTGCCGGGACCGAGGTGTAGAGAGCGACTACATCAAGGCTGAAGGCATATCTGTTATTCCTTCTGGTGTCGGGATCCATTTGATGCAGGCGCTTCAACACCTCCTCGGAGCTGTTAACGTGTCCCGGCAAGGTGTCTAAGATGGGTTTGAGTATTCTGGCTAGGAGCCATGAAATTTTGTAGAGTGGTCCCTCCATGCTCGATACGAATATATATATATATATATACATCCTTGGTACAGTTGGCCATATTGAAAGAAAGGAAAAGAATGACTTCACCTGTAGTTCTAAAGATTCCTCTTTTTTTCATAATATCATAATTTTACAATTTGGTTTTGTAGATCTAGTAAATTCTTTGTTAACTTTGGTGGGGGGAATTTGAAAGATTCCTGATTAAGTTTCCTAGAGAACTTTCTCGCATTCGTCGGTCGGTTAGCGATTGTCAAACTCATCTCAGGTTGTATTGTGATCTGTGACTTTATATAAAAGAGATTTGGGTGTGTCGGGAGTTGGAGTAACCTAGTGTTGATGAAGATTTAAAGGAATACCTCATCCCCACTTTTATACACCCTTGGGCTAGTTAAATTTTCCACGCTGCGGAGGTATTACCTCTCTCTATATATATATACATTGCGCCAACTTCAGCATCCCAAGATAAGAAGAAGGGAGGTAGGTATAAAAGCCAAACTCGTATTCTTCAATTTGATTTTCTTGTACCAGCCTTTACCTATGGCCATGAATCTTGTGCAGGAACGGAAAGAAATCAAACGCAAATATATATATATATATATATATATATATATATATATATATATACATATCGGGGTACAGCATTCTCTCAGATCCCAGTTGCTAATCACTTTACTGTTTTGGCCGTCACAAGCAGTCATAGCCTGCACGGATTGGAGTCGAATCCGGTCGATCGATTGATTATTGATTAGGCGAAAACTGCTGATGAAGCCATATTCCCCGATTATGCATTGTTGCAAAATATATGCGGACAGAGGGTGCAGTGCACCTTACTGCTGCATTAAGTGTGGCAGAAACTCGAGTTTGGGAACTACTATAGTTACCCGTTTACGTGTGTTTTATTGAAGCGAATAACTATGTGTATACTCTGGGAGTGTATTTTACATTACCTATTGAGTACGCTGAGATGGAACCTTTCTCAGTTTATCTTCCTCGTATATTTTTTCTCATAAATGTCTCCTCACTCATTTTGCATCTCTGTACTTTTCGTTTTGTTTTCATTCATGTGATAGAAGAAGTTATTAACTAATTATTTTCCTAATTACTACTTTTCATACTATAATTTCCCCTCCGTTCTGCTGTACGGTACTATCATTCAATAAATCGCTAATATATCTGTAATATTGATGCCCCTTTCAAAACTTCTTACTATAATTTAAACATCTCCCTATTAATTTGATATATATATATATATATATATATATTTATATATATATATATATATGGCGGAGGGTTGGTAGTATCGGTAGAAAGCCGGACCCCCATGCTTTGACGCATAGAGTTACGGCCCTTGCCATTCTGAGTTCAAATCTCATCGAGGTTAACGTTGCCTTTCATCCTTACGGAGTCGATTAAATAAAATACCAGTAATGCACTGTGTAATTGCTGGCATTGTGCCAAAAAGTAGAAACATTTATCTATATATATATTTAAAAAAATGTTTTTTTATTTATTTACTTCAATTTAAGAATTTAGCTTGTAATTTTTTAATTTTTAATTTTTATCATAATTTCAACTGTGAAACCATAAGATCTAGAATTAAGTTTATATTCTCTTAGCGGGTGATGGTCAATTATATTATCCAAGCATAATTTAGGGGCAGAATCGAGGTCTATTGTAACTCATACTCTGCCACCACCACTAGGTTTCGTTCAACTGCCACTGGCTGGGCGACTAGAAGTAAACTATAACCGTCTCATATTACCGACCTGGATGGGAGATTATTTCGTTGTGGTGTGAGGGGACCTGCCTAGGCGAGTTTCGTAGAGTTTTGGGATAGTGGATGTAAAAAAAAAAAAAAAAAATAAGACTTAAGAAAATATAAATTATTATTAATTTGTCAGCGATACAGGAAAGGACACAAATAAATAAACAAACACACGTGGTAAGCAATACACACATATATACACATACACATACATACATATAAATATATACATACACACACATATACATATATATATATATATATATATATATATATATATATATATATATATATATATATATATATGTATATATATAATTACGTTATTCCGGGTTGAATCGGAGGTAACCACAGTAAGTAAGGTACTCAATACATAGCAGAGTATAACAGTTTCAATATAAATGAGATTCTACAGGACTAGAACTGTTTCATTCATTAGAAATCATCAGGAATCTCTGATGATTCCTGATGATTTCTAATGAATGAAACAGTTCTAGTCTTGTAGAATCTCATCTATATATATATATATATATATATATATATATATATATATATATATGTAGGAGGTGAGTTTTATTGTCGCACAATAAAGCAATGCAAATATCGGATAAGTAGCACTCAACAGTTTATTGGACTGGAGTATATATAAGAAAAATTAAAAGAGGCTTAAAAAAGTTCCATGTATTTTACTATGTGCATCTCAAAAACAAACACCACCCAGGGACGATATTTGCGTTCTCAAATAAATACTTAGCATCTTTAGGAAATACCTTGTTGGCAGTCGGGCCCCATATAACCAGCAGCACATCCATTTGAACAAAATCCATTTTTCTTGTCACAGTAATAGTTGTGCATACAATGGCATATCCCATGACAAAATAAACCATACATTCCTGCTGGGCATTCTGAAAATATCAGTATACATGATAATGTTGAAGATATCATTAATTACATACAATTGTAGATGTGGTATCAATTTTATACCATATCAATAATTATAAGATTAAAGTGTTGATAAACGAATCAGTCTGCATACAACTATTAAATAAAATATTGATACAGTATTTTACATAAAGAGATGTTAAGTTCATGTAAAACCAGAACAGCAATTTGACAATGCTTTATGACCTTATGGAAAATAATAATCAATATAATTAGAAACATTGCATGCACAAATATCAGAAATCTTTCCTTGAATCAGTTCTACTACAATTATTAGTGATATTCTTATATTTAACGACAAAATACAAGCGATCTATGTCTGGCTTTGCAATATTCAAATAAAAAAAAAAATTCGCCCTACATAGCTGAATACAATAAATGTAATCTGAGGTTTTCGAATATTAATAATAATATTCGATTCGTTTGCAATTATATATCAAAATAAGATGAATTGTAGTAGACTTAGGACAGCCCAAGGCGGGATGAGACATGGCAGAACTAATGGCAGCTCTATGGATGAACGGTCTCATACGCGTGAGGCGAGTCGGGTCACCCCAACCCCTGGGAACTTACCCATAGAGCAGACAATAACTGAGACCCGACATCAGAGGTACCGTGGTTCCTCTGGAACTACCCAGGTCGATAACAGAAAATGGAATTTCAGGAACACCGCCACTTGCCCCATGGCTGGGGAATGCCTCTCCAAAAACATAGTCTAGGACTGTAAGGTCTCCACTTTAGATAGAACCTTCATGTATGATGGAGCAACTGCTACTGAATTTAAGGATAGATGGTATAATCACCTTTAATAGATTAGATTAAAAAAATATAACTGCGCTTTCTGAATTGGTCTGGAAGCTCAGCCTTATAACAGCAGCACGGGCGTCTGTAATTTATATATAGCCGAAACCTTTAATATTATTAGAGGCGGCCTCCTATTAATCAATAGGAGAGTGGATTGTTTCAGCAACTGCCAACATAGAACCTCGAAAACCTTCCGCAGGATATTTGGAAAGTAACCTACTACTAACTCCTCCCTTTTTACCTTAACCATAGAGTTCTGTCAATTAGCAAAACACAGACAATCATACACTCAGGTAGTAGACAGCTTAGATCATTTGCTCACTTACAAACGGTACTCGGTTTGTTTCCCCGGAGTTTTCACAGCTGAGTGCACATTTACCACTACTTTAGAATACCTAGTTAGTAAATAGTTAGAATGATTACACACTCAGTTAAGACCGATTACGCGCTTTCACCATTACTTTAGAATACCCTAACCATTGAGTTCTCTCGGTTAGTAAATAGTTAGACGTATTACACACTCAGTTAATACCGATTACGCTCTTTATACATGACTCTACACACTATCCGGTCTCTTTAGACACGGAGTTCCCACAGTTATGACTGGTCACGATCCTATCAATTGAACACTACACTAGGTTTTGATCCGTGATCATCTAACCATGGAGTGCTCACGGTTACTGATTGGACAATATTACTTACACACCATTAATGGGCTTACACACACCCTCGGGGTTTTGCTATTCTTTTTTATTTTATTTTATTTTATTTCTGTGTCGGGTAACACCCCTCCACTACTCAAACACATAACTTAAAAGCCCAGGGGCCCATTTGACGGGAAAAGCACATACTGACACCTTAACTCAAATACCCAACCCTACACAGAGTCTCTTGGTGGCCTACATGGCGGTTGCTTGTACGCACAGATTTGGCGACTCAGATTCTCAATGGGACAACGGCACATACAGAGTTCGATATGAGCTGACTACTTGCTCTTCACGTGGATGTGTATATCCCAAAACATACACTTTTTTAGACGATACGGATGTGTATATACCAAAACACACTATTTACAATTCAATCGATACACGTATAGCAGAATATTGAACTGAATTTACTTGCGTGTGTATATGGTTGCGGTTGACCCAATTTTCTCCAATGTACACCGTCAAATGGAGATTTGACTAATATAACATTTGTCGTTTTGTAAACTAACTTTCGGTGAATACTATGTTGGTTTGTATATATATTTTTTCTTCGACCTCGCGTCGGTGTGTGTACTCACTCACACTAACTGTGACCGACTGTAATTCTAAATATTTGATGTTGAGATTAGACCCGTCCAGCGTCTTTTACAGCTATTGAGAGATAGAAACTTGTTAGTTTATGACCCTAAGTGAGGACGATAGCAGTCAGCGTGTTTTGGCTGCTTAATCTTCATTTGGGGGCAAAACTGTAGTGGGTGAACATCGTTACATTTTCTCCCTCATATCAAGGATTTGAAGACAATTCATTTTCACTTGACGAGTTCAGTGATAATCCATCATGGCCGCATGATCGATCTATCTCTTATTGAAACATGTGTCGTGATTAAAATGATTGGAAATTTATACCATGTCTTCGGATCTTTATTTTGATACAACTATTCCGTTTTACATCATCTAGCTGTTCCCATAAATGGAATTGGAGATATACAAAAGCGTGGAGATATTGCTAACAAAAGTTAATTGAACCTTATGACACAACCAATAATACACCTTACTATATATATATATATATATATATATATATATATATATATATATATATATATTTCGTTTCTGAATTTGTTTAGCAAGATTCTTTATCTGAAATCGTGTGTTGAAACCGATATTGTCATACTTTGGGAAGGTCATGTTGCCAATAAGAAACACACGCACCAGTTGCTTTCACTTCAATTTATTATATATTTATAAATTTATAAATTTACAAATCTACAAACTTATAAATTTCTGGTTGGTTGGTTCCACAACCAGATAGTTGTTTATATATAGTCATAGTCCTTTCGTCACACACTCTGTGACCTCTTCAGTGACTGGGGATTCCTTTCTTTGTTTCTGTGCCTTTCCTTTCTTCTATCCTACGCCATTTTGTTTCAGAAACAAAATGGCGTAGGATAGAAGAAAGGAAAGGCACAGAAACAAAGAAAGGAATCCCCAGTCACTGAAGAGGTCACAGAGTGTGTGACGAAAGGACTATGACTATATATAAACAACTATCTGGTTGTGGAACCAACCAACCAGAAATTTATAAGTTTGTAGATTTGTAAATTTATAAATTTATAAATATATCATAAATTGAAGTGATAGCAACTGGTGCGTGTGTTTCTTATTGGCAACATGATCCTCCCAAAGTATAACAATATATATATATATATATATATATATATATATATATGTACGTCAATACTCATCTTTTTCCATTTCTCCGAGGGTTCTTAACACCACTATCAGGCTAAATAATTTCTTTAATTTCTTTAGTCAAAATACGGCGATAGCTAACATTTCTAATAATTTCAAATCCACTCGCTGTTTCGAAAATATTCTTACTTGACATTAGAGTCGCTAAGTTTATAGCTTCTAATTTGAATGGAAAAAGGCGGGTGATGTGTTGGTGTAAATGGCAGCACAGTGGTCCGGATAACCAAGTATGTGGGTTCGACTCCCATGTACGTAAATACTCATCTTTTTCCATTTCTAAGAGGGTTCTTAACCCCACTATCAGGTTAAATAATTTCTTTAATTTCTTTAGTTAAAATACGGCGATAGCTAACATTTTTAATAATTTATATATATATCTGGGTACAGCATTGTATCAGATCCCAGTTGCTAATCACTTTACTGTTTTGGTCGTCACAAGCAGTCATAGCCAGCACGGACTGGAGTCGAATTCTGTTGATTATTGATTAGGCGAAAACTGCTGATGAAACCGGATGCACCGATTATGCATTGTTGCATAATATATTCCGAGAGAGGGTGCAGTGCACCTTACTGCTGCATTAAGTGAGAAGAAACTCGAGTTTGGGAACTACTATAGTTATCCGTTTACGTGTGTTGTATTGAAGCGAATAACTATGTGTATACTCTGGGAGTTTATTTTACATTACCTATTGAGTACGCTGAGATCGAACCCGTCTCAGTTTATCTTCCTCGTATATTTTTTCTCATAAATGTCTCCTCTCTCATTTTGCATCTATGTAGGTTTTGTTTTGTTTTCATTCATGTGATAGAAGAAGTTATTAACTAATTGTTTGGCTAATTACTACTTTTCATACTATAATTTACCCTCCGTTCTACTAAATCGATAATACATCTGTAATATTGATCCCTCTTTCAAAACCTCTCACTGTAATTTAAACACCTCCCTATATATATACATATATACATATATACATATATATATATTGCGGTGGATTGGCAGTATCGGTAGAGGGTCGGCAGCCATTCTTTGACGCACAGAGTTACGGCCCTTGCCATTCTGAGTTCAAACCCCACCGAGGTTAACTTCGCCTTCCATCCTTACGGGGTCTATAAAATAAAGTACCAGTAATGCACTGCGCCAAAAAGTAGAAACAATTATATAAACATATATATATTTTTTTTGTTTATTGATTTTTATTTACTGCAAGTTAAGATTTTAGCTTGTAATCTTTTAATTTCTAATTTTCTATCATAATTTCAACTGTGAAACCATAAGATCTAGAATTAAGTTTGTATTCTCTTAGCGGGTGATGGGCAATTATATTGACCAAGCATAATTTAGGGGCAGAATCGAGGCCTATTGAAACTCATAGTCTGCCACTACCACTAGGTTTCCTTCAACTGCCACTGGCATCGCGACTAGAAGTAACCTATAACCGTGTCATATTACAGACCTGGATGGGGGTGAGTTTTTCGTTGTGGAGTGAGGTGACCTGCTCAGGCGAGTTTCGTAGAGTTTTGGGATAGTGGGTGGTCAACTCCTTCGGACATGCGCCTGCGGAAACCGGTGGGGGTGAATTTGGACTCACAAGGTATCGGGCGAAGGATTCAAGAACACCCGCTTTGTCCGTTCCCTTGACGATTCAATTTCGATTGCCTCGGGAACATAACCTTATTATGTAAAAAGCTGTCTGATGATGTTACGGTACTGGGCACACAAAGCGTCATTGAAATATGTATCACAGCCTTATCATTAAAGTACTTTAAAATCTGAAACTACTTTGCATTTTCTTATTATATATATATGTATATATATATATAGATATATATACATATGTACATATAATATTGTAAATACTTAGCATCCTTAGGAAATACCTTCGTCGCAGCTGTCACCAGTATAACCTGCAGCACATCCATCTGAACAAGATCCATTTACCCTGTCGCAGTTAATGTTGTTTATACAATGGCATGTCCCACGACAAATTATACCATACCTTCCTACTGGGCATTCTGAAAATATCAATTGTAAATGTGGCATCAATTTTATACCATATCAAAAATTATTAGATTAAAGTGGTGATAAACGAATCAGTCTGCATACAACTATTAAATAATACATTGATACAGTATATTACATAAAGAGATGTTAAGTTCATGTAAAACCAGAACAGCAATTTTACAATGCCTTATGACCTTATAGTAAATAATAATCAATATAATTAGAAACATTGCATGCATAAATATCAGAAACCTTTCCTTGAATCAGTTCTACTATAATTTTGGCAGTATCGGTAGAGGATCGGACATGCTTTCCAGCATAGTTACGTCCCTTTACGATCTGAGTTCAAATCAGGCCGAGGTTAATTTGCCTTTCATCCTTACGGGGTCGATAAAATAAAGTACCAGTAACGTAATGGTTAATTGCTGGCCTTGTGCCTAAAATAGAAACAATTATTAGTGATATTGAATGAGCCCCTAATACTTGCTCATGTGTTGGCATGTAAACAGAACTGCAGACACTAGTGATTCTGGGTATTAACCTCATTTTTAGTTATATTTTTAATTTATATATATATATATATATATATAAATTAATGAAACAATGAATAAACAAAGAAACAGTTCGTTATATTAAAAAAAATGTCATCATTTTACGATCGTTTCTAGGATATATGTGTGTTAGAGTTGGTATGCATATTCTATAGATCTATGTACAATATTTATACAAACTATCAGAGGGAATATACATACCTACACATATATATGCTGTCTTCAGAAATAATGATATTTGTTTATTGAAAAAAACAAAGATTCAATAGAATGGGTCTGTTTGGGAACAGGTTTTGAATTGACCAATAGAGAGATAGTAAGGTTCAAGATAGTAATATAGTAGTAGAAGAACCTTAAATTATGGGTAGAGGAAGGTAGATTTCAGTTTTGGATGGAAAAGAATATTATGAATGAAGGATTATTTTAGGGAAGAAAATAGGTCTTATGCTGACCTCAGAAATAATTTTATTTGTTCATTGAATAAAACCAACAAAGATCTAATATATTCTGTCTGTTTGGTAAGAGGTTTAGAATTAACCAATAGAAAGTTAATAATTGGCCGAATTGTAAAATAGTAGTAATTAAAGCTTATTTTAGGGGTGAAAATAGGTCAGGTGGTCAGTAAAAGGTATACAAGCAGTTGTTGTTATAAAATAGTAATTCCAATGCAAATATCTAAGGAGACTAAAGTTTTACGATAAGAGTGTTAGTGAAAATAAATACATCTATGAAAAGAATATAAATTAATTTAATTGATGGGTATATTTATATTGATAAAATTATACTAATACATATAGATATGATAAATAAGAGTTAGATGCAGTTGAAAAGTGCTGTTAAAGATGAGGGGAATTAAAAGAATATAAAAATAATATATATATATATACATATATATATATATATACATATATATATATATATATATATACACATACACACACATACACACATATATACATATATACACACACACACATATATATATATATATATATATATATATATATATATATATATACATGCAAATATACATACATACATATATATATACACACACATACACATTTACAAATACATATAATTATTGGGGGGGGGGGGAATTAAAATTATTAGTGAGAAATAATAAATATATATAGAAATCTATATATATTTATTATTTCTCACTAATAATTTTAATCCCCCCCCCCCAATAATTATATGTATTTGTAAATGTGTATGTGTGTGTATATATATATGTATGTATGTATATTTGCATGTATATATATATATATATATATATGTGTGTGTATATATGTATATATGTGTGTATGTGTGTGTATGTGTATATATGTTTATGTTTTCCGTTTATTTTTCACCGAAATTAGTTTTTGAATGTATCTTCTCTTTTCATGATATCCGGATTACATTGAGTTCTTCATACGGATTGGACACTACCGTAAACTTTTGGTAGATTTATCTACATATATATATATATATAGAGATAATTTAATATATCTACTAACATAAGCGCACAGATGTACGCTAATGCCAGCAAATACACAGGTTATGTCATAGTACCTAGGTGGTTCAATGCAGGAGAATGCAGAACAATAATATATAAGACGTAAAATAAGAAAATTTCTTTAAATAAATGTTAAAAATTTTTTTTTAAAAACTGGAGACTCGGCTGAGAATGACCTCCCTGATGACGCAATAAAATTCTCAACAGTTCATTACGTAACTGTCTTTATCCCATTGCAGAAACTAATTAGTTGGAGTGAAAATTTAAGTAAGTAAGTTAATATTTTACGTCTTATATATATATATATATATATATATATATGTAGGAGGTGAGTTTTATTGTAGTACAATAAAGCAATGCAGATATCGGATAAGAAGCACTCTACAGTTTGTAGGACTGGAGTATATATAATATATAAGAACAAAAGATGGTTAAAAGAGTTCCATGTATTTTATTATGCGCATTTCAAAAACAAATATCATCATGCAATAATATTTGTGTTTTCATCAGATAAAACAGGAAGACATGATATGAAGGTTAAAAAACACTTGTGGATAGTGCAGTTTTAAATCAACATATATGTGTGTGTGTGTGTGAGTGTGTTTCTGATGGTAGCTAAGATGCTTCCATAGGTGGTATGCCGGAGGAGCACTCTATGTTCTTACAGAGCAGAGTGTGATATAATATAAAAGGAAAAATCATTGAATTTATTGTGTGTTACAATTGTTTCTCCGCAGACAGCTCGAGATACGATCATTGTAAGGATCTGTTTGATTATGAACCTGCAGGTTCGTCGGACACTTGCAATAATTTCGAATCAAATGTTCCCACTGTGGCGTCAGCCTCAAAAAATATCTCTCTCGCTTGTCCTGCTGTTGACTGTTGTTTTTCTACGTCATCATAAATTCTGGCCAATAGTTTCTGTCAGACTGGCCATCAGCTGACCCTCCGCCTGACACACTTCAATGAATTCATGCTGGGTTTGCTATTTCACAAGTCGACTCGCGCACACACACACACACAGACACACAGACACACACACACACACACACACACACACACACACACACACACACACACACACACACACACATATATATATATATATATAACCACACTCACATACACCCACATACGCACACAACCATATAACTAACAACATACGCGTCCACAGACGCCTGCCTACATGCCCACGTACATCTGCTCTCTCACACATACACACGCACACACAGACGCACACACGTACATACACGTGTCCGTATATACAGGCACAATAACAGACTCGCTCCCAAACACACATGTATATGTTCACACACATAAATATACACACATACATATATGTATACACACACATACACACACACATGTATATGTACATGCACACACATACATACACATCAATAAAAAACTACATTATACTAAAATATACATGTAACGTCATACATTAAAAGATGTATCTTGTACGAAACATGCACGAATATAAACAGTATATTCATATACATACATCCATACACATTCACATACCATGTACATACACACACATATATATATATACACATACGCATACACATATACGCACATATAAAAAAAAATATATATACAATATATTAAAATATACATATAACGTCACATAGATATATTTAAAAAAGAGAAGAAAGAAGGAGGGACGTGTATGCGTATGATATAGTACATATGGGGAATATGAGATGCACAATTGGGTCTGTATACAGAACAAATAATATGTGTTCCAAAATGGAACACGTGGAGAATATGTTTTCTCGATTGAAAAGGTACACATGCATGGGGGTGCTTAGCCCGGCCATATTGGAGTATGTCACTGTGGTTGAGGTATGTTGTCCTATAGGTGTAAGGTATTTGACTGAAAGACCGCGGAATCCGGGTCAAACTGTCCCGGCTCAGGCGATGACCTTGCCTAGGGTAACGTGCAGAGACGGGTATGCATCTTGGGTTGTTTTAGTTTACCCCACGGGGCATATATTGTCATCAGCCTATGGTGTCTGATCCCTTGAACCTGTTTTGTGGCTCTGGTCGGTGCGTGCTCCACCGCCTGCCCTTAGTCTGGGCTTCCCGGTGGATTCCATGCGGAGAGTGTGCACCTTCTCTGGTGTCTGCAGGTCATGATCATTTCCGATTTCAGGTTGACTATTTCCATGGTCTCGTATAGGTATAGGCTACACTTACTACTTGCAGCCGAGTATGCATTCGCGTGCCGAACGATAGTCCAGTCAAGGGCTTTTGTCTTTCAAGTCCCACACCAGGTCCGCTAGCCTATTAGAGTGCCTCTTACTGTGGTTCTTGAAAGAGTTTGTCTGGATTATACATCCGCGATTTAAAGATCGTGGATGTTTCGCCGATGTATGTGTGCTTTATATTATGGGTGCTATCAAGACATTTAAATACCAGGCTCTTCGTCAGGCATCTTTTCTGTAGGGGGCTGTGATGCCCGCTCTGCAGTTACATGTTCTGTCTTTATTTTGTTCACTTCGGACGCCTGGCCCTCGATCTGCTAGGCCCCTCTCCTGATTCTCAGGGTGTTGTACCGCCGGCACGATGGTCTCCCCCCCCCCCCCGCCACTCGTTCCCTCCTGGCGCTGGATTATATAGCCTTCCGCCGACGTGGCGGCCGCCGCGGGGGCCGGGTTGTTGTTGGAAGGCCGGTCCCCGAAGGTTCCTCCACGCTACGATGGACTGTCATTCTGCCGCCACGTTTGACGGTCGATGTTTCCCATCTTTACCGCGTTGGTTTTGGCCATGTAGTCGGCCATGTTAGGTACTGTTGACAAAATACCACAAGATTTCCAACCGTCACACGGTGAAGTTTTCCTTCTCAACAGCACCTAACATGGCCGAATACATGGCCAAAAGCAACGAGGTAATGATGGGGAACATCGTCCGTCAACCGCGGCGGCAGAATGACCATCCATCGGAGCGTGGAGAAACCTACGGGGACCGGCGGCCCTACAACTACAACCCGGCCCCGCGGAGGCCGCCACGCCCACAGAAGGCGATATAATCCAACGCCAGGAGAGGACTTGTGGCGGAAGGGGGGGGGACCATCGTGCCCATTGTGCCAGCGGAACAACACCCTGAGAATCGGGAGAAGGGCCCTAGTAGATCGAGGGCCAGGCGTCCGAAGTGAACAAAATAACGACAGATCAGGTAACTGCAGAGCGGGCACCCAGTGCCTCGTACAGACAAGATGCCTGACGAAGGGCCTGGTATATAAATGTGTGGTTAGCACCCACAATATAAAGTTCACCTCCATCGGCGCAACATCCACGACCTTTAAATCGCGGATGTATATTCCCCATATGTACTATATCATACGCATACACGTCCCTCCATCTTTCTTCTCTTTTTTTTAAATATATCTCTATGTGACGTTATATGTATATTTTAATATATTGTATATATATTTTTTTATGTGTGTATATGTGTGTGCGTATGTGTATATATATATGTGTGTGTATGTAGAGAGAGATATGTATGTACATGGTATGTGAATGTGTATGGATGTATGTATATGATTATACTGTTTATATTCGTGCATGTTTAGTACAAGATACATCTTTTAATGTATGACGTTATATGTATATTTTTGTATGTTGTAGTTTTTTTTATAGATGTGTATGTATGTGTGTGCATGTACATATATATGTGTATGTGTGTGTGTGTATATATATATATATACATATGTATGTGCATATATATATACATTTATTTCTTTTTCATATACTTATTTATTTATTTATATGTGCGTATGTATACATGCATGTATGTGTATGGATGTATGTATTTGGTTGCATTGTTTATATTTGTGCATGTGTATAACAAGATGCATCCTTTCATGGATGACCCTGTATGACCCATTGTGCAGATTGATATGACTCTGTGAGTATATCATATTTGAGTACGGACAGATATATGTATGTGTGTATGTATCTTTGTAGATGTACGTGGGCATGTAGATATAAGGTGCGTATTTGTTTGAGTGTATATGAGCCAATGTGTGTGTGTGTGTGTGTGTGTATGTGTATGTGTGCGTGTGTACGTGCACCTACTGTAGGGTAAGGGCTTGTTTGTGTGTACATTTATGTGTGTGTACGAATGTATGTGCGTGCGGGTGTGTATGCGCGTGTGTGTATGAGAGGTGATGTACGCGGGCATGTAGGCAGGCGTCTGTAGAAGCGAATGTTATTAGTTATATGGTTCTGTGCGTGTGTGTGTATGTGAGTTGTATATATATATATATGAAGGCGTGTGGCTGATTGGTCAGAGAATTGCATTCACAATCTTGAGATTGTGAGTTCGATTCCTGGACCAGGCGATGCGTTATGTCCTTGAGCAAGACACTTTATTTCACGTTGCTCCTTTTACCTGAAGTTGCGACCGATAGATAGTATTAGCAACTGGAAAGACAGACGAAAACATTGTTTCCTCGGTCCGATTTGACGAAAGTAGATCGATCCTTAAAATATATGAATAAAATTAGTCCTTCATCAGTGATCTTCCAACCTTCATTGGCATTTCCTCGCTTTAAAGATCATATACCTCTGGTTGGTGCGAGCAATAACTAAAAAAAAGTTATTGGGACACGTAAATTAGGGTGAAGTGAGTGAGACATGTAAACAAACATAGATGGTAATGCAACGGAAAGAGAGGAAGAGAAGAAACAAGTCCGTGATATCTATGAACTTAAGTTCTGTGAAATCATAGACGAGAGATAAAGATCAACCGACCTGGGTGAGATGTGAGTGAGAAAAGGATTTCACACAGGTCAAACGGGAGGAACAGGGGTAGTACCAGAGAGTGAGTGAGTGAAAGTGTGAGGAAGAGGCCAGCTGAGAGAGAGAGAGACTGGCAGAGGGGGTAAAAAGAGGGTCAATAACTTTTTTTAGTTATTGCTCGCACCAACCTGATGTATAGCCAGTCACTCTCTCTCAGCTGGCCTCTTCCTCACAATTTCTCTCACTCACTCTCTGCTACTCCTCTCTCCCACTTCCTCCCGTTTGACCTGCGTGAAACCCTTTTCTCACTCACATCTCACCCAGGTCGGATGGTCTTTATCTCTCGTCTATGATTTCACGGTACTTAAGTTCATAGATATCAGGGACTAGTCTCTTCCCTTCCTCTCTTTCCGTTGCATTACTATCTATGTTTGTTTACATGTCTCGCTCGCTTCACCCTATTTGACGTGTCCCAATAACTTTAGTTATTGCTCGCACCAACCAGGGTATATGATTTTAAAGCGAGGAAATGCCAATGAAGGTTGGAAGATCGCTGATGAAGGACTAATTTTATTCATATGTAACCCATTTGCAATCACGGAGCACGCCATTTTTCATATATTTATATTTTATATATATATATATATATATATATATATATATATATATATACATATATATATATATATATATATATACACATATATGTGTATATGTGTGTGTTAGACCGCGAGTGGACTTGTGAAATACCAAACCCAGCATGAATTCATTGAAGTGCGTCGGGCCAGGCAGAGGGACAGCCGATGGCCAGTCTGACAACTACTATTGGCCAGAATTTATGATGACGTAGAAAAACAACGGCCAACAGCAGGACAAGCGAGGAAGATGTTTTTTGACGCTAACACCACAGTGGGAAAATATGATCCAAAATTATTGCAAGTGTCCGACGAACCTGCAGGTTCAGAAGCCGCAGTTATTTTTCAGAGTTTCCCTATCTTGGTAGGTCAGCAACGCTGCAACTAGATAGGCAAGTACATAAGGAGGACGGTCTAGGAAGACTTGAGATGTGGTAATAAAGCTGACTTTGCTCTATTAAGGCGATGACACAGGACTGTGACCTATCGTGCTATGATGTATTACAGAAAACTCAACTTCTATTATTCTCGGGCTCAGGCATATACCTAGTAGGCAACAACACTCCCAACCATCCCATAAACCTCCCCTATACTTATGACGTCCCCAATTTCCCCAAGCATCTTCACAATTTCAACCTTCTCTATAAAGTGATCCCCCGGAAGCCACGCCTAAAGAGCGCAGCCCACTCAATTGTGGTCATGTAGGTGTCATGACAAAAGCGAGCGCCCAGTCCACACTGTAAAGTGGTTGTGTACGCGACACGACAAGAAGCACACAGGCAATACTAGAAAGTAGGCGACACAGAATGTAGGCGACACAGGATGTAGGCGACACAGAATGAAGGCGACACAGCTAAATGCACCCAGTACACACTGTAAATGTGTTTGTCGTAAGGATGGGAAACCATCCATAGAAACCAAGCCAAAATGAATTCTATGTGAGCGAATCACGGATCCCAAGTTGATCACTCACAATGGCATAGCCTATCTTACCCATTCTAGCGTGGAAGATGGGCAATGAACGATGATGAGGATGATGTTGATATGGAGGTAATAATCAATATAAGCTGCTAAATTACACAAAAAAATATTACAACTTTTACACTACTTATCGGTGTCTGCATTATTTATCACTGATATTCTTACATTTAACGACAACAAATAAGCACGTGTGTGTGTGTGCGTGTGTGTGCGTGTGCGTGTGTATGTTTTCATGTGTGTGTGTGTATTTGTGCATTTGAATGTTAATTAGTCTCTTCACTACGAAATTCCGACTATTAAGCTATCTCTCTTTACATTTAATTGCATGGCTCGCTAGTCTAACAACTTATATGCATTGACCACACAAACCTCTCTATAATGGCTAGTAATCTGCGTAACTAACCACCTTTGTCTCCTCCGGACTAGCTTAATTGATTTTTACCTTATATATATATATATATATATATATATATATATATATATATATATACATCCTTGGTACAGTTGGCCATATTGAAAGAAAGGAAAAGAATGTCTTCACCTGTAGTTCTAAAGAATCCTCTTTTTTTCATAATATCATAATTTTACAATTTGGTTTTGTAGATCTAGTAAATTCTTTGTTAACTTTGGTGGGGAGAATTTGAAAGATTCCTGATTAAATTTCCTAGACAATTTTCTTGCATTCGTCGGTTAGGGATTGTCAAACTCATCTCAGGTTGTGTTGTGATCTGTGACTTTATATAAAAGAGATTTGGGTGTGTCGGGAGGCGGAGTAAATTAGTGTTGATGAAGATTTAAAGGAATACCTCATCCCCACTGTTATACACCCTTGGGCTAGTTAAACTTTCCACGCTGCGGAGGTATTACCTCTCTCTCTATATATATATACATTGCGCCAACTTCAGCATCCCAAGATGAGAAGAAGGGAGGTAGGTATAAAAGCCAAACTCGTATTCTTCAATTTGATTTTCTTGTACCAGCCTTTACCTATGGCCATGAATCTTGTGTAGGAACGGAAAGAAATCAAACGCAAATATATATATATAAATATATATATATATACATATCGGGGTACAGCATTCTCTCAGATTCCAGTTGCTAATCACTTTACTGTTTTGGCCGTCACAAGCAGTCATAGCCTGCACGGACTGGAGTCGAATTCGGTCAAATCGATTGATTATTGATTAGGCGAAAACTGCTGATGAAGCCATATTCCCCGATTATGCATTGTTGCAAAATATATGCGGACAGGGGGTGCAATGCACCTTACTGCTGCATTAAGTGTGGCAGAAACTCGAATTTGGGAACTACTATAGTAACCCGTTTACGTGTGTTTTATTGAAGCGAATAACTATATGTATACTCTGGGAGTGTATTTTACATTACCTATTGAGTACGCTGAGATGGAACCTTTCTCAGTTTATCTTCCTCGTATATATTTTCTCATAAATGTCTCCTCACTCATTTTGCATCTCTGTACTTTTTGTTTTGTTTTCATTCATGTGATAGAAGAAGTTATTAACTAATTATTTTCCTAATTACTACTTTTCATACTATAATTTACCCTCCGTTCTGCTGTACGGTACTATCGTTCAATAAATCGCTAATATATCTGTAATATGTTCCCCCTTTCAAAACTTCTTACTATAATTTAAACATCTCCCTATTTATAATTATTAGTTATTATATATATATATATATATATATATATATACATATATGGCGGAGGGTTGGCAGTATCGGTAGAAGGCCGTACCCCCATGCTTTGACGCATAGAGTTACGGCCATTCTGAGTTCAAATCCCGTCGAGCTTAACGTTGCCTTTCATCCTTACGGAGTCGATAAAATAAAATACCAGTAATGCACTGTGTAATTGCTGGCATTGTGCCACATTGTGCCACATTTATCTATATATGTATATTTAAAAAAACATTTTTTATTTATTTACTTCAATTTAAGAATTTAGCTTGTAATTTTTTAATTTCTAATTTTTTATCATAATTTCAACTGTGAAATCATAAAATCTAGAATTAAGTTTATATTCTCTTAGCGGGTGATGGTCAATTATATTGTCCAAGCATAATTTAGGGGCAGAATCGAGGTCTATTGTAACTCATACTCTGCCACCACCACTAGGTTTCGTTCAACTGCCACTGGCTGGGCGACTAGAAGTAAACTATAACCGTCTCATATTACCGACCTGGATGGGAGATTATTTCGTTGTGGTGTGAGGGGACATGCCTAGGCGAGTTTCGTAGGGTTTTGGGATAGTGGATGTTCAACTTCCTTCGGACTTGCGCCTGCGGAAAACGGTGGGGTGAATTTAGACACACGGGATCGGTCGAAGGATTCAAGAACCCCCGCTGTGTCCGTTCCCTTGTCGATTTAATTTGGATTGCCTCGGGAACATAACCTTATTATGTATACGCTATCAGATGATGTCACGGCACTTGGTACACAGAAGCGGGTGGCCTCTGTCGTCATTGAAATATGTATCACACCCTTAAAGGACTTTAAAATCTGAAACTACTTCGCATTCTCTTATTATATATATATATATATATATAAAAGAATTAATTCCGTCGGAAAGTTCCAGGAAAAAAGAGTGTTCTATGTAGGTTACAGAGCTTATTAGTTATGTAATAAACAACATCAAATAATTAATTCATTTACCAGTGGTTTCTTGAAAGCAAACAAAATTTGCTTTCAGTCATCAGAATGAAAAAATCCTGGTATATTTATTGACAGTGGATTTTAAAAACAAAAATATAATATATAATATAATATATATGAAAGTGAGGCTGGAAAAGGAAGAAGTAAAGGAAAAATAATAAATATAAAAGTAGATAAACATACATGCACACACACACACGCACACACACATATACATACACACATACATATATATATATATATATATACATACACACATTTATACACATACACACACATACACACATATAAATATATATATATATATATATATATATATATATATATATAGCCATACTTACACACAAGTACACAAACACACACACACACACACACACACACACACACACAAACATATATATATATACGATATTTGCGTTCTCAAATAAATACTTAGCATCTTTAGGAAATACCTTCTTGGCAGTTGCGACCAAAATAACCTGCAGCACATCCACTTAAACAATATCCATATCTCTTGTCACAGAAATAGTTGTGCATACAATGGCATATCCCATGACAAAATAAACCAAACTTTCCTACTGGGCATTCTGAAAATATCAGTGTAAATGATAATGTTGAAGATATCATTAATTACATACAATTTTAGATGTGGTATCAATTTTATACCATATCAATAATTATAAGATTAAAGTGTTGATAAACGAATCAGTCTGCATACAACTATTAAATAAAATATTGATACAGTATATTACATAAAGAGATGTTAAGTTCATGTAAAACCAGAACAGCAATTTGACAATGCCTTATGACCTTATGGAAAATAATAATCAATATAATTAGAAACATTGCATGCACAAATATCAGAAATCTTTCCTTGAATCAGTTCTACTACAATTATTAGTGATATTCTTATATTTAACGACAAAATACAAGCGATTTATGTCTAGCTTTGCAATATTCAAATAAAAAAAAAATTCGCCCTACATGGCTGAATACAATAAACGTAATCTGAGGTTTTCGAATATTAATACTAATATTCGATTCGTTTGCAATTATATATCAAAATAAGATGAATTGTAGTAGACTTAGGACAGCCCAAGGCGGGATGAGACATGGCAGAATTAATGGCAGCTCTATGGATGAACGGTCTCATACGCGTGAGGCGAGTCGGGTCACCCCAACCCCTGGGAACTTACCCATAGAGCAGACAATAACTGAGACCCGTCATCAGAGGTACCGTGGTTCCTCTGGAACTACCCAGGTCGATAACAGAAAATGGAATTTCAGGAACACCGCCACTTGCCCCATGGCTGGTGAATGCCTCACCAAAAACATAGTCTAGGACTGTAAGGTAGAACCTTCATGTATGATGGAGCAACTGCCACTGAATTTAAGGATAGATGGTATAATCACCTTTAATAGATTAGATTAAAAAAATAGCACTGCGCTTTCTGAATTAGTCTGGAATATAGAACACTCCTTTTCCTGGTCCATAATTTGCTCAGCCCAGCCTTATTACAGCAGCACGGGCGTCTGTAATTTATATATCGCTGAAACCTTTAATATTATTAGAGGCGGCCTCCTATTAATCAATAGGAGAGCGGATTGTTTCAGCAACTGCCAACATAGAACCTCGAAAATCTTCCGCAGGATTTTTGGAAAGTAACCTACCACTAACTCCTCCCTTTTTACCTTAGCCATAGAGTTCTGTCAATTAGCAAAACACAGACAATCATACACTCAGGTAGTAGACAGCTTAGATCATTTGCTCACTTACAAACGGTACTCGGTTTGTTTCCCCGGAGTTCTCACAGCTGAGTGCACATTTACCACTACTTTAGAATACCTAGTTAGTAAATAGTTAGAATGATTACACACTCAGTTAAGACCGATTACGCGCTTTCACCATTACTTTAGAATACCCATCCATTGAGTTCTCTCGGTTAGTAAATAGTTAGACGTATTACACATTCAGTTAAGACCGATTACGCTCTTCATACATGACTCTACACATTACCCGGTCTCTTTAGACACGGAGTTCCCACAGTTATGACTGGTCACGATCCTATCAATTGAACACTACACTAGGTTTTGATCCGTGATCATCTAACCATGGAGTGTTCACGGTTACTGATTGGAAATATTACTTACACACCGTTAATGGGCTTACACACATCCTCGGGGTTTTGCTATTCTTTTTTATTTTATTTTATTTTATTTCTGTGTTGGGTAACACCCCTCCACCACTCAAACACCTATCTTAAAAGCCCAGGGGCCCATTTGACGGGAAAAGCACATACTGACACCTTAACTCAAATACCCAACCCTACACAGAGTCTCTTGGTGGCCTACATGGCGGTTGCTTGCACGCACAGATTTGGGGACTCAGATTCTCAATGGTACAACGGCACATACAGAGTTTGATATGAGCTGACTACTTGCTCTTCACGTGGATGTGTATATCCCAAAACATACACTTTTTAGACGATACGGATGTGTATATACCAAAACACACTATTTACAATTCAATCGATACACGTATAGCAGAATATTGAACTGAATTTACTTGCGTGTGTATATGATTGCGGTTGACCCAATTTTCTCCAATGTACACCGTCAAATGGAGATTTGACTAATATAACATTTGTCGTTTTGTAAACTAACTTTCGGTGAATACTATGTTGGTTTGTATATATATTTTTTCTTCGACCTTGCGTCGGTGTGTGTACTCACTCACACTAACTGTGACCGACTGTAATTCTAAATATTTGATGTTGAGATTAGACCCGTCCATATACATTGATACTGTATATTACTTAAAGAGATGTTAAGTTCATGTAAAACCAGAACAGCAATTTTACAATGCCTTATGACCTTATGGTAAATAATAATCAATATAATTAGAAACATTGCATGCATAAATATCAGAAACCTTTCCTTGAATCAGTTCTACTATAATTTTGGCAGTATCGGTAGAGGGTCGGACATGCTTTCCAGCATAGTTACGTCCCTTTACGATCTGAGTTCAAATCCGGCCGAAGTTAATTTTGCCTTTCATCCTTGCGGGGTCGATAAAATAAAGTACCAGTAACGTACTGGGTAATTGCTGGCCTTGTGCCTAAAATAGAAACAATTATTAGTCATATTGAATGAGCCCCTAATTCTTGCTCATGTGTTGGCATGTAAACAGAACTGCAGGTACTAGTGATGCTGGGTATTAACCACATTTTTAGTTATATATATATATATGTGTGTGTGTGTGTGTGTGAGAGTGTGTGTGTGTGTGTGTGTGTGTGTGTGTGTGTGTGTGTGTGTGTGTGTGTGTGTGTGTGTGTGTGTGTGTGTGTGTGTGTGTGTGTGTGTGTGTGTGTGTGTGTCTGATGGTAGCTAAGATGCTTCCATAGGCGGTATGCCGGATGAGCACTCTATGTTCTTACAGAGCAGAGTGTGATATAATATAAAACGCAAAATCAGTGAATTTTTTGTGTGTTACAATTGTTTCGCCGCAGACAGCTCGAGACACGATCATTGTATGGATCTGTTTGATTATGGACCTGCAGGTTTGCGGACACTTGCAATAATTTCGAATCAAATTTTCCCACTGTGGCGTTAGCCTAAAAAAATATCTCTCTCGCTTGTTCTGCTGTTGACTGTTGTTTTTCTACGTCATCATAAATTCTGGCCAATAGTTTCTGTCAGACTGGCCATCAGCTGACCCTCCGCCTGACACACTTCAATGAATTCATGCTGGGTTTGCTATTTCCCAAGTCGACTCGCGCACTCACACACACATATACACATACACACACATATATATATATATAAACACACTCACATACACCCACATACGCACACAACCATATAACTAACAACATACGCGTCCACAGACGCCTGCCTACATGCCCACGTACATCTGCTCTCTCACACATACACGCGCACACACAGACGCACACGCACGTACATACACGTGTCCGTATATACAGGCACAATAACAGACTCGCTCCCAAACACACATGTATATATGTATATGTTCACACACATAAATATACACACATACATATACCTGTCCGTATTCAAATATGATATAGTCACAGTCATATAAATCTGCACAATGAGTCATACCGGGTCATCCATGAAAGGATGCATCCTGTTATACACATGCACAAATATAAACAATGTAACCAAATACATACATCCATACACATACATGCATGTATACATACACACATATAAATAAATAAATAAGTATATAAAAAAGAAATAAATGTATATATATATACACATACATATATATATACACACACATACACACACACACACATGTATATGTACATGCACACACATACATACACATCTATAAAAAAACTACATTATACTAAAATATACATGTAACGTCATACATTAAAAGATGTATCTTGTACTAAACATGCACGAATATAAACAGTATATTCATATACATACATCCATACACATTCACATACCATGTACATACTAACACATATATATATATACACATACGCATACACATATACACACATAAAATAAATAAAATAAATATACAATATATTAAAATATACATATAACGTCACATAGATATATTTAAAAAAGAGAAGAAAGAAGGAGGGACGTGTATGCTTATGATATAGTACATATGGGGAATATGAGATGCACAATTGGGTCTGTATACGGAACAAATAATATGTGTTCCAAAATGGAACACGTGGAGAATATATGTTTTCTCGATTGAAAAGGTACACATGCATGGGGGTGCTTAGCCCGGCCATATTGGAGTATGTCACTGTGGTTGAGGTATGTTGTCCTATAGGTGTAAGGTATTTGACTGAAAGACCGCGGAATCCGGGTCAAACTGTCCCGGCTCAGGCGATGACCTTGCCTAGGGTAACGTGCAGAGTCGGGTATGCATCTTGGGTTGTTTTAGTTTACCCCACGGGGCATATATTATCATCAGCCTATGGTGTCTGATCCCTTGAACCAGTTTTGTGGCTCTGGTCGGTGCGTGCTCAGCCGCATGTCCTTAGTCTGGGCTTCCCGGTGGATTCCATGCGGAGAGTGTGCACCTTCTCTGGTGTCTGCAGGTCATGATCATTTCCGATTTCAGGTTGACCGCATCATCCTTCAGGTCGACTATTTCCATGGTCTCGTATAGGTATAGGCTACAGTTTCTACTTGCAGCCGAGTATGCATTCGCGTGCCGAACGATACTCCAGTCAAGGGCCTTTGTCTTTCAAGTCCCACACCAGGTCCGCTAGCTTAGTAGAGTGCCTCTTACTGTGGTCCTTGAAAGAGTTTGTGTGGTTATACATCCGCGATTTAAAGGTCGTGGATGTTGCGCCGATGTAGGTGCGCTTTATATTGTGGGTGCTAACCAGACATTTAAATACCAGGCTCTTCGTCAGGCATCTTCTCTGTAGGGGGCTCTGATGCCCGCTCTGCAGTTACATGTGTCTGTCGTTATTTTTTTCACTTCGGACGCCTGGCCCTCGATCTGCTAGGTCCCTCTCCCGATTCTCAGGGTGTTGAACCGCCGGCACGATGGTCTCCCTCCCCCCACCGCCACTTGTTCCCTCCTGGCGTTGGATTATATAGCTTTCCACGGGCGTGGCGGCCGCTGCGGGGGGCCGGGTTGTTGTTGGAAGGCCGGGCCCCGAAGGTTCCTCCACGCTACGATGGACTGTCATTCTGCCGCCACGGTTGACGGTCGATGCTCCCCATCTTTACCGCGTTGGTTTTGGCCATGTAGTCGGCCATGTTAGGTGCTGTTGACAAAATACCACAAGATTTCCAACCGTCACACGGTGAAGATTTCCTTCTCAACAGCACCTAACATGGCCGAATAAACCAACGCGATAAAGATGTGGAACATCGACCGTCAACCGCGGCGGCAGAATGACCATCCATCGGAGCGTGGAGAAACCTACGGGGAGCGGCCTTACAACTACAACCCGGCCCCGCGGAGGCCGCCACGCCCACGGAAGGCGATATAATCCAACGCCAGGAGAGGACTAGTGGCGGAAGGGGGGGGGGGGCATCGTGCCAGCGGAACAACACCCTGAGAATCGGGAGAAGGGCCCTAGCAGATCGAGGGCCAGGCGTCCGAATTGAACATAATAACGACAGATCAGGTTACTGCAGTGCGGGCACCCAGTGCCCCGTACAGAGAAGATGCCTGACGAAGGGCCTGGTATATAAATGTGTGGTTAGCACCCACAATATAAAGTTCACCTCCATCGGCGCAACATCCACGACCTTTAAATCGCGGATGTATATTCCCCATATGTACTATATCATACGCATACACGTCCCTCCATCTTTCTTCTCTTTTTTTTTTATATATCTCTATGTGACGTTATATGTATATTTTAATATATTGTATATATATGTTTTTATGTGTGTATACGTGTATGCGTATGTGTATATATATATATATATATGTGTGTGTGTAGAGAGAGAGAGATATGTATGTGAATGTGTATGGATGTATGTATATGAATATACTGTTTATATTCGTGCATGTTTAGTACAAGATACATCTTTTAATGTATGACGTTATATGTATATTTTTGTATGTTGTAGTTTTTTTTATAGATGTGTACGTATGTGTGTGCATGTACATATATATGTGTATGTGTGTGTATATATATATATATATATATATATATATATATATATATATATATGTGCATATATATATACATTTATTTCTTTTTCATATACTTATTTATTTATTTATATGTGTGTATGTATACATGCATGTATGTGTATGGATGTATGTATTTGGTTGCATTGTTTATATTTGTGCATGTGATGTGTATAACAAGATACATCCTTTCATGGATGACCCTGTATGACCCATTGTGCAGATTTATATGACTCTGTGAGTATATCATATTTGAGTACGGACAGATATATGTATGTGTGTATGTATCTTTGTAGATGTACGGGGCATGTAGATATTAGGTGCGTATTTGTTTGAGTGTATATGAGCCAGTGTGTGTGTGTGTGTATGTGTATGTGTGTGTGTGTACGTGCACCTACTGTAGGGTAAGCGCTTGTTTGTGTGTACATTTATATGTGTGTACGGATGTATGCGCGTGCGGGTGTGTATGCGCGTGTGTGTATGAGAGATGATGTACGCGGGCATGTAGGCAGGCCTCCGTGGACGCGAATGTTATTAGTTATATGGTTCTGTGCGTGTGTGTGTGTATGTGAGTTCTATATATATATATATATATATATATATATATGTATATATATATATATATATATATATGAAGGCGTGTGGCTGACTGGTTAGAGAATTGCATTCGCAATCTTGAGATTGTGAGTTCAATACCTGGACCAGGCGATGCGTTATGTCCTTGAGCAAGACACTTTATTTCACGTTGCTCCTTTTACCTGAAGTTGCGACCGATAGATAGTATTAGCAACCGGAAAGACCGACGAAAACATTGTTTCCTCGGTCTGATTTGACGAAAGTCGATCGATCCTTAAAATATATGAATCAAATTAGTCCTTCATCAGTGATCTTCCAACCTTCATTGGCATTTCCTCGCTTTAAAGATCATATACCTCTGGTTGGTGCGAGCAATAACTAAAAAAAGTTATTGGGACACGTAAATTAGGGTGAAGCGAGCGAGACATGTAAAAAAACATAGATGGTAATGCAACGGAAAGAGAGGAAGAGAAGAAACAAGTCCGTGATATCTATGAACTTAAGTTCTGTGAAATCATAGACGAGAGATAAAGACCATCCGACCTGGGTGAGATGTGAGCGAGAAAAGGATTTCAAACAGGCCAAACGGGAGGAAGAGGTGGTAGTACCAGAGAGTGAGTGAGTGAAAGTGTGAGGAAGAGGCCAGCTGAGAGAGAGAGAGAGACTGGCAGAGGGGGTAAAAAGAGGGTCAATAACTTTTTTTCGTTATTGCTCGCACCAACCTGATGTATAGCCAGTCACTTTCTCTCAGCTGGCCTCTTCCTCACAATTTCTCTCACTCACTCTCTGCTACTCCCCTCTCTCACTTCCTCCCGTTTGACCTGCGTGAAATCCTTTTCTCACTCACATCTCAACCAGGTCGGATGGTCTTTATCTCTCGTCTATGATTTCACGGTACTTAAGTTCATAGATATCAGGGACTTGTCTCTTCCCTTCCTCTCTTTCCGTTGCATTACCGTCTATGTTTGTTTACATGTCTCGCTCGCTTCACCCTATTTTACGTGTCCCAATAACTTTCTTTAGTTATTGCTCGCACCAACCAGAAGTATATGATGTTTAAAGCGAGGAAATGCCAATGAAGGTTGGAAGATCACTGATGAAGGACTAATTTTATTCATATGTAACCCATTTGCAACCACGAAGCACGCCATTTTTCATATATTTATATTTCATATATTTATATTTTATATATATATATATATATATATATATATATATATATATATATATATATATATATATATACACACATATATGTATATATGTGTGTGTCAGACCGCGAGTGGACTTGTGAAATACCAAACCCAGCATGAATACATTGAAGTGTGTCGGGCCAGGCAGAGGGACAGCTGATGGCCAGTCTGACAACTACTATTGGCCAGAATTTATGATGACGTAGAAAAACAACGGCCAACAGCAGGACAAGCGAGGAAGATGTTTTTTGACGCTAACACCACAGTGGGAAAATATGATCCGAAATTATTGCAAGTGTCCGACGAACCTGCAGGTTCAGAAGCCGCAGTTATTTTTCAGGTTTCCCTATCCTGGTACGTCAGCAACGCTGCAACTAGATAGGCAAGTACATAAGGAGGACGGTCTAGGAAGACTTGAGATGTGGTAATAAAGCTGACTTTGCTCTATTACATCTCATTAAGGCGATGACACAGGACTGTGACTTATCGTGCTATGATGTATTACAGAAAACTCAACTTCTATTATTCTCGGGCTCAGGCATATACCTAGTAGGCAACACCACTCCCAACCATCCCATAAACCTCCCCTATACTTATGACGTCCCCAATTTCCCCAAGCATCTTCACAATTTTCAACCTCCTCTATAAAAGGATCCCCCGGAAACCACGCCAAAAGAGCGCAGCCCACTCAATTGTGGTCATGTAGGTGTCATGACAAAAGCGAGCGCCCAGTCCACACTGTAAAGTGGTTGTGTACGCGACACGACAAGAAACACACAGGCAATGCTAGAAAGTAGGCGACACAGAATGTAGGCGACACAGAATGTAGGCGACACAGAATGTAGGCGACACAGAATGTAGGCGACACAGCTAAATGCACCCAGTACACACTGTAAATGTGTTTGGCGTAAGGATGGGAAACCATCCATAGAAACCAAGCCAAAATGAATTCTATGTGAGTGAATCACGGATCCCAACTTGATCCCTCACAATGGGATAGCCTATCTTACCCATTCTAGTGTGGAAGATGGGCAATGAACGATGATGAGGATGATGTTGATATGGAGGTAACAATCAATATAAGCTGCTAAATTACACAAAAAAATATTACAACTTTTACACTACTTATCGGTGTCTGCATTATTTATCACTGATATTCTTACATTTAACGACAACAAATAAGCACGTGTGTGTGTGTGCGTGTGTGTGCGTGTGCGTGTGTATGTTTTCATGTGTGTGTGTGTATTTGTGCATTTGAATGTTAATTAGCCTCTTCACTACGAAATTCCGACTATTAAGCTATCTCTCTTTACATTTAATTGCATGGCTCGCTAGTCTAACAACTTATATGCATTGACCACACCAACCTCTCTATAATGGCTAGTAATCTGCGTAACTAATCACCTTTGTCTCCTCCGGATTAGCTTAATTGATTTTTAGCTTATATATATATATATATATATATATATATATATATATATATATATATATATATATATATATATATATTGGAAATTGTGTGAAATCCTTAGTACAGTTGGCCATATTGAAAGAAAGGAAAAGAATGACTTCACCTGTAGTTCTATAGAATATCTCTTTTATTAATTACATAATTTTACAATTTGGTTTTGTAGATCTAGTAAATTCTTTGTTAACTTTGGTGGGGAGAATTTGAAAGATTCCCGATTATTTTTCCTAGAGAATTTTTTCGCATTTGTCGGTTAGCGATTGTCAAACTCATCTCAGGTTGTGTTGTCATCTGTGACTCTATATATAAGAGATTTGGGTGTGTCGGGAGGGGGAGTGAAGGAGTGTTGATGAGGATTTAAAGGAATACCTCATCCCCACTTTTATACATCCTTCGCCTAGTTAAATTTTCCACATTGCGCCAACTTCAGCATCCAGTGATAGGAAGAAGGGAGGTATGTGTATAAGCCAAATTCGATATCTTCAATTTCATTTTTTCATACCAGCTCTTACCTATGGCGATGAAACTTGTGTAGGAACGGAAAGAATACAAACGCAAATATATATATATATATATATATATATATATATATATATATATACCGGGGTACAGCATTGTATCAGATCCCAGTTGCTAAACACTTTACAACGTTGGCCGTCACAAGCAGTCATAGCCAGCACGCCTAAACAATAATCCATTGATTATTGTTTAGGCGAAAACTGCTGATGAAGCCATATGCACCGATTATGCATTGTTGCATAATATATGCGGACAGAGCATCCTACTGTTGCATTAAATGTGGCATAAAGTCGAGTTTGGGAACTACAATAGGTACCCGTTTACATGTGTTGTATTGAAGCGAATAACTATGTGTAAATACTCTGGGAGTGTATTTTACATTACCTTTTGAGTACGCTGAGATGGAAACGGTCTCAGTTTATCTTCCTCGTATATTTTTTCTCATAAATGTCTCCTCTCTCATTTTGAATCTATGTACTTTTTGTGTTGTTTTGATGCATGTGATAGAAGAAGATATTAACTAATTATTTGCCTAATTATTACTTTTCATACTAAAATTTACCCTCCGTTCTACTGTTCAGTATTATCGTTCAATAAATGGATAATATATCTGTAATATTGATCTTCCTTTTAAAACTATTAAATATCTCCCTATTTATTAGTTATTATATATATATATATATATATATATATATATATATATATATATATATATATATATATATATATATATATATATATATATATATGTATATATATATATATATAAATCATACAGTTGTCAAAGTTGTGTTCACATCATTTAACAGCTGACAATCGTTTCTTCCAAACTCTCATTTGATGTCATCGGAGCATTATTAATTCAATTTAAGATTTTAGCTTGTAATCTTTTAATTTCTAATTTTCTATCATTTATTTCAACTGTGAAACCATAATATCTAGAATTAAGTTTATTTTCTCTCAGCGGGTGATGGTCAATTATATTGTCCAAGTATAATTTAGGGGTAGTATCGAGGCCTATTGAAACTCATACTCTGCCGCCACCACTAGGTTTCCTTCAACTGCCAGTGGCAGCGCGACTAGAAGTAAACTATAACCGTGTCATATTACAGACCGGGATGGGGGATTTGTTTCGTTGTGGTGTGAGGTGACCTGCCTAGGCGAGTTTCGTAGAGTTTTGGGATAGTGAATGGTCAACTTCCTTCGGACTTGCGCCTGTGGAAACCAGTGGGGGTGAATTTGGACTCACAAGGTATCGGACGAAGGATTCAAGAACACCCGCTGTGTCTGTTCCCTTGTCGATTCAATTTGGATTGCCTCTGGAACATAACCTTATTATGTAAAAAGCTGGCTGATGATGTCAAGACGCTGAGCACACAGAAGCGTGTGGCAACTGTCATCATTGAAATATGTATCACAGCATTATCATTAAAAACTTTAATATCTGTAACTACTTCGCATTTTCTTATTATATATATATATATTGTAAATACTTAGCTTCTTTAGGAAATACCTTGTTGGCAGCTGTCACCAATATAACCTGCAGCACATCCATCTGGACAAGAGCCATTTCCCTTGTCACAGTTAGTGTTGTTAATACAATGGCATATCCCATTACATAATAAACCATACTCTCCTACTGGGCATTCTGAAAATATCAGTATACATGATAATGTTGAAGATATCATTAATTACATACAATTGTAGATGTGGTATCAATTTTATACCATATCAATAATTATAAGATTAAAGTGTTGATAAACGAATCAGTCTGCATACAACTATTAAATAATATATTGATACAGTATATTACATAAAGAGATGTTAAGTTCATGTAAAACCAAAGCAGCAATTTTACAATGCCTTATGACCTTATGGTAAATAATAATCAATATAATTAGAAACATTGCATATATCAGAAATTGCAATCGAATCGAATATTATTATCAGAAATCTTTCCTTGAATCAGTTCTACTATAATTATTAGTGATATTCTTACATTTAACGACAAAATACGAGCTATTTATGACTGGCTCTGCAATATTCATATTTAAAAAAAATTCGCCCTACATGGCTGAATACAATAAATGTAATCTGAGGTTTTCGGATATTAATAATAATATTCGATTCGTTTGCAATTATGCAAACACGCATCTTTTTAAAAAGCCATGCAACTAGAATGAGTACCTCCTTCTTGCTCATGTGTTAGCATGTAAACAGAACTGCAGACATAAGTGATTCTGGGTATTACTCCCTTTTTTAGTTATATATTTAATTTATATATATATATATATAGTTAAATTTTCCACGTTGCGGGGTGTATTATTTCTCTCTCTATATATATATACATTGCGCCAACTTCAGCATCCAATGATGAGAAGAAGGGAGGTATGTCTAAAAGCCAAATTCGCTATCTTCAATTTGATATTTTTGTATCAGCCTATACCTATGACCATGAATTTTGTGTAGGAACGGAAAGAATACAAAAGCAAATATTTATACATATATATATATATATATATATATATATATATATATATATATATATATAGAGAGAGAGAGAGAGAGTTAAAAGAATAGAGGTGTAACACACAAGTTATTATATATTTGTAAACGGAATAGAAAATGCTGACAAATGCATTTAGAAATGCGTAACCGGTAAACATTTAAAACCAAAACTGAATACTAACCAATACAATTACTAATTCTCATTTATTGCTAATTAAACTATTTTTCACTGTGAACAATTTGTCAGCATTTTCTATTCCGTTTACCAATATATATATATATATATATATATATATAATGGAAAAATTTGAACAGGAATAAAACAGAGAGGCAGTACAAAGAATGTTTATTAATTTCACGCTCTGGAGAGTGTGGTGGTGGTGGAGAACGACGTTTCGGGCATAAGCCCTTCCTCAGGTGAGAAGTGTGTGGGAACAGAGTTCAAAGGGTGTGTAGGGGAGTGGTGGAGAGACATATAGCGAAAGGAAACGGTGCGAAAGAAATTAAAAATAAAATTAAAAATAAAGCATGATCAAAATAAAAGGAATGAAATAAAAATAAATATATATAAAAGCCTGATCAAAATAAACTGAAATTAAAAAGGGGTAAAACAGGTAGTGGAAGGGTGTGGGGTGTGTAGGGGTGGTGGCTGGTGGAGTGGGGAGAGGGAGACGGGGTGTCCGAGAGGGGAGGGCTGAAGGTGGTGTGTGTGTGTAGGTGTACGTGTGTGTATGTGTGTGTGTGTGTGTGTGTGTGTGTGTGTGTGAAAGTAAGCCTTGGGGGAAGAACGGGGTTGCATGTTCAGGAAGAGGTGTGGGGGTCGAAGTGTCTGTGCGTGTGTGGATAGAGGGGTGGGGGGAGATGAACCAGGAGGCTGGGGGTGTAAATATGTGGTGGAAAGCACGTGTGTGTGGGGTTTAAGCGTGTTGTGGGTGTAGGTGGCGTGTGGGAGAAAACATTTTTTTTGGGTGTGTGTGGCTGAGTTATATAGGTGATTCCGTAAGAGGATGGTTGAAATGTTGGTAAATTCCTATGATGTTTAGTAGATTCCATGGTGGTCAAGTTCCACATACGAGTATTCCATGAAGAGATGGTCGGAAGAGGAGAGATGTGGGGTGCGCGCGCAACAGGAAGTGGTCAAGCGGTGGGAGTGCTGTGTGTCTGTTTGTGCTGGGAGGTGGTCAGAGGGCATAGCAGCAGTCGGGTGGAATGATAAAGGGGCGAGGATGGGTAGGTGTGAAAGTTGGAGTGAGGAGGGTGTGTGTGTGTGTATTAGTAGAGGTGTTAGTGGGATGAGTGAGTGTGGAGCGAGGGTGTGGGTGGAGCGGGGAGAGAAGGGTGTGTGTAGTTCTATGGAGGGAATGTGGTGTACTGGTGTGTGTGTAGTTTGATGAAGGGGGTGTTAGTGGGTGTTGGTATACGGGAGGTGGGGAAAGAGTTGAATGCTGGTGTAAGTGGGGGTTAGTGGTGGTAGGGTGTGTAGAGTTGGTGGTGTACGAGGGTGTGTGGGTACGTGTGCGTGGGGTTGGGGGTGTTAGTGATGTTAGTTGCGTGTGAGGTGGGTGGTGTAAGTGGGTGCGTGTGTTCGTGTGCTTGGGGTCAGGGGGTGTTAGTGAGGTTAGTTGCGGGGTGGTGGGATGGAGGTGTGGGGGTGAGGGTTAGTGGTGGTAGTAGGGTGTGTGTTTAGTGTGAGCGCGTGTATATATGTGCCGGTGGGTGTGTGCGTGTGATAAGGAGGGGGGAAGGAGAAGAAGGGATGGATGTTAGTATGTTAGTTGGGGAAGGGTGGTGGGATGAGGGGTGGAGTGGAGCTGTTAGTATTGTTAGTTGTGGGGTGGGCGGTGAAAAGGAGGGGTGTGTTAGTGGTGTTAGTGGGGGATAAGTGTGGGGGGAGGGTGGGATCGAAGGCTAAAGGAATAAGGGTGGGGAGTTCAGGCCGGGGGGAGTGTGGGTCTGTAATATGAAGATAGTTCTTTGTTCGACTCTAAGGCGATTGGCGGGTGTTCCGTGGCATTGGAGTAGGCCACAGACTGTGAGATGGCGTGCGGAATGTCCAGGGCCACCAAAGTGCTGGGCGATGGGGGAACTACCACTGAGACGAATATCCCGGAGGTGCTCAGTGAATCGGTCCGCCAGGCGACGTCCCGTTATTTCAGAATATTAACAAAAATAGACATTCGTGTGATCAAGTATATTTTATTATACATATTTCAGGGGTACTGAGCTATCTTCAACAGTACGTTCTCATCAGATAAAATAAGATGATGCATGACATACCTTGACATAGTAGATGGTTAAGATTCAGTCATGGTAGTGAATATGATATGACAAGCTCAATATTTATATACCTTAAGATTGAGACATGAAAAAACTTACATATAATACAGAGGGTGCGTGTGAGAAAGCTTAAAAATACATAATAGAAACTTACATAACTGTTAGAGATTGAAATAATTTAAATTATTGAAGAAAGAAGAAAGAAATAAGAAAGACAGAGAGAAACAGATGAGGAAAAAATATAGTTACTAGAAGTATAGAAAGCAAAAGAGAATTGATCAAGGATAGAGAGACACAGGGGAATAATTTTTATAGTATAAAGCATAGATAAATACATGAATATACATTTGGGCATAGCTTTGTGAAAGAGTAAACTCGAATCTTTGAATTATCTAGAAGTATCCATCTATCTAAATATTAAATATATCTGGGTGCAATTATATGAGGGTTTAATTCCTCAATTAATAAGAAATATACTAACAATTATTTATACACCATATATATCCAAACTTATCCGGCTGACCGTTAAATTTCAAATTTCTTATGTTAGCTAAGTATAATGGATTACACTAAAGATATAATATTTCAGGCTATAAAAGTTTATAAATTTCTATATTAATATTAAAGTATACTAATATATTTAATTTATAAAATCATATTTAAAAAATTTTCAAACATGAGAAAGAAACTTAGTATTTTCATCCACACGAAGTTAAACCATATTAAATTATGTTATCTTATATTATTTTCCCATACTAAAATAATTATCACTATATAATTTAGAAAATAATTACAGTTATAACTTTAAACATTTTAAATCAACAATTAGAATGCCCTAAAGCATCTAAAGGCCTTACAATTAAACTTTAAAAAATTATTATTAAATTTGATATATGCATTTGTCCAAATATATACAAAAAGTATATTGTCTAAAGTTCAAGACGATATTAATCAGTTATATATAACACAATATAATATGATAGAATGAATAAGTTACTGTTAATATTGTTAGAATTAAGGTTTTAGATTAATTATTGTATCTTAGGATCCTGTAATACATATATACTATAAAAATTTCATGAATCATAAGGAAACGAACCAGATTCAAAATAAATAAGTAAATTGTTTGCAATCATATAAGTGCCAAATATTTAAGCTATATAATTTAAAATACAAGAAAACTTTTAAGGATCTATATAGTAGTATAGTATCATATTTAAAGTGTCTGCAAATATGAGAAAGAGAAAACTTAAGATTTTCATCGACCCGAAGGTAACCCGAATTTAATTAAATTAAAAAATAATAATCGTTATATAATTTAGAAAATATTTAACAATTATAACACTAGAATGTCCTTAAGTATCTAGAGTACTTATACATGTAGCTAGAAGCCTGTTATTAAACCAGATATTCACACTTTTCCAAACACATACAGAGTATTCTGTTCGGAACTCGAGACGATATTAGTGATCCATATACATATAATAAATAAATAATAAAAAACATTGTTAGTAAAATTATAATTGAAGTTTAACATCAAGTTAAGTGGAAAACGTTTGTCGAATAGGATCGTGTGCGACGCATAAACCATACATATATATAAACAAATATAAATATATAAATCAAACATCGTGAATCTTAAAACTAACATACTTCAATAGAATAAATACATAAATACATAAAAGCAAGAATTGTTTACGGTTCATTACATCTGTCAACCATATAAGCTATATATTTTTAAAAAATACAAGAATCCCAAACAAATTAAATGTATCTACACAATCAAAAAATATGCATATTCATCAAGAGATCGTGTTAACAATCTATATGTTAATATATTTATATACAACCCTTAATCTAACAATTATCAAATCATAAATGAGTAAAAAAATTAATATCACATTTTACACACTTAGTTGATACGAGACGTCAAAAATTAGAACGTATTTATTTAGTGTTTTTTCTTGACCTTTTGCGAGGCTTGGAATGTAGAGGAAGCTTTATGAAGGCAATTTGAGAATAATTCACAGTTTTTGTTAATTAAATTATCATAATTAGTAATTATTAATAGGGTCTCCATGGTACAGAGATTGCAGTAAGGTGATATTGAAGAATTCGAGTATATTCGACTATTACACAGCTTCGACCAAGAAATCGAGTATTTTAAATTTTTGTCTTTTAACGACCATATAAGTTGTGATAAAGAAGTCGAAGATTTCCTATTAGGATTCGAAAAAGAGCATCTATGATTCGCAAATCTTAATTTAAATGTCGATGAAGTTGCATCAATGTTGTTGTATGTGATGTTATTTGCTTTTACGATGCATTTATAGACCAGATTGCTATCCAGACAATTATTTTGCAGAAGGCAATTTGATCTATTTCTACAATTACATTTCGATTTATTGTTATTACTATAAATTGGACAATTGACATTAACATTTTAGTACTTTGAAGTGTTCTATTGATTGTGTTGAGATCAATGTTATTGTTATTCCTAGTCTTAATATTCATTATCGCTAATTGTTTGTTGATTATGATTTAGAATTCTACTATTTATTTTTGTGATGTTCTGGGCCATTTTCATAGTTGTAGAATAAGAAAGCTTAATTGTGTGTCTGTTAAATATGGACCGGTATTTGTGTTGAATAGGGGAAGCATTTATCCAAAGCTTTAAAGAATAGATTTGCGAGTGGTGTTTTTATTGCTACAGAAGCTGGGGGGTAAACCATATAACTGGTTTAGTTCTGATTTTTTTCGCCGATTTATTCACGGTGTTTGTATTATAATTTTTAGAATCTTGTTTGTATATGTTAGTCTTATTTTTATCAGGATTATAATTCAAATTATTATTATCTATATATTCAATATTATTTTTATAACATGCCTTTCTTAGCGCGTCATTATAATATCCTGCTTTTTCATCATATATGGATTTATTAGCGTAAATTCTAGTTATACGTTTCTGTACACTATTGTCTATTGCATTTTTCACGGATTTAGGGTGATTAGAGTAATAGTTAACGTAATTTAAGTTTTAATTGGGCTTATAGAAAGGGTAATAAAAACCAGAGTTTAAGTTAAGGGTAACGTGAAGGAAATTAACTATTTTGGTACTACTTTCAAATTCTAATTTAAGGTCATAATTTTTTAAGAATTCAATTATAGTTTTCTTAACCCTGTTTAATTCTGTATTGCTATGTTTGACAACCGTAAATAAAATATCGTCACTATATAAACCACCGGTAATCTCCAGCAGTTTTCTATTTACCATATTTAAGATAAAAATCCCCAGAAGATCGGTGACCTGCGCTGAGTCCGATGATCCCATGGTAATATCAAAGTTTCTATTCCTATCTGAACGGGTCCAATACTCATTGTTGAAATTAATTAGAAAGTAATTAATAATATATATATATATATATATATATTATATACATTAGAGCAAACATCACGGGCGCTCTATCTCAAAATTATTTTTGAAAAGCATTAGAAATGCGCATCCGGTAAAACTTAAAACCAAAACTGAATACTAACCAATACTATTACTAACTTTTACTTATTCCTAATTAAACTATTTTTCACTGGGAACAATTTGTCAGCATTTTCTTTTCCTTTTACCAATATATATATATATATATATATATATATATATATATATATATATATATATATATATATATATATATATATATATATAGAAATATATATATATATATCGGATTACAGCATTGTATCAGATCTCAGTTGCTAATCACTTTACTGTGCTGGCCGTCACAAGCATTCATAGCCATCACGGACTGGAGTTGAACTCTGTCAATCGATTGATTATTTTTCAGGCGAAAACTGCTGATGAAGCCATATGCACCGATTATGCATTGTTGCATAATATATGCGGACAGAGTGTGTAGTGCACCCTACTGCTGCATTAAATGTGGCAGAAACTCAAGTTTAGGAACTACTATAGGTACCCGTTTACGTGTGTTGCATTGAAGCGAATAACTATGTGTATACTCTGGGAGTGTATTTTACATTACCTATTGAGTACGCGGAGATGGAACCGGTTTCAGTTTATCTTCCTCGTATATTTTTTCTCATAAATGTCTCCTCTCACATTTTGCATCTATGTAGGTTTTGTTTTGTTTTGATGCATGTGATAGAAGAAGATATTAACTAATTATTTGCCTAATTACTACTTTTCATACTATAATTTACCCTCCGTTCTACTGTACGGTATTATCATTTAATAAATGGATAATACATCTGTAATATTGATCCCACGTTCAAAACTTCTTACTATAATTTAAAATCTCCCTATTTATTAGTTATTAGTTATTATACATATATATACATACGTTAGTGAAGTAATTCCGTCGGAAAGGTCCATGAAAAAAGAGCTCTCTATGTAGGTTACATAGCTTATTAGGTTTTTCAAATCCACTGTCAATAAATACACCAGGATTTTTTCATTCTGCTGACTGAAGGCAAATTTGTTTGCTTTCAAGAAACCACTGGTAAATGAAATAATTATCTTATGTTCTTTATTACATAACTATACATATATACAAATATATATATATATATGGCGGTGGATTGGCAGTATCGGTAGGGGGTCGGACGCCATGCTTTGACGCATAGATTTACGGCCGTTGCCATTCTGATTCACGCCGAGGTTAACTTTGCCTTTCATCCTTACGGGGTCAATAAAATAAAGTACCAGTAATGCACTAGACAATTGCTGCCCGTGTGCCAAAAAGTAGAAACAATTATATATATTCTTTTAATTTATTTATTTTTGCTTTATTTACTTCAATTTAAGATTTTAGCTTGTAATCTCTTACTTTCTAATTTTCAATCATAATTTCTTCTATGAAACCATAATATCTAGCATTAAGTTTAAGTTTATATTCTCTTAGCGGGTGATGGTCAATTATATTGTCCATGCATAATTTAGGGGTAGTGTCGAGGTCTATTGAAACTCATACACTGCCGCCACCACTAGGTTTCGTTCAACTGCCACTAGCAGGGCGACTAGAAGTAAACTATAATCGTGTCATATTACAGACCGCGTTGGGGGTTGATTGTTTCGTTGCGGTGTGAGGGGACCTGCCTAGGCGAGTTTCGTAGAGTTTTGAGATAGTGGATGGTCAACTTCCTTCGGACTTGCGCCATTGGAAACCGGTGGCGTAAATCTGAACTCACAAGGTATCGGGCGAAGAAATCAAGAACACCGGCTTTGTCCGTTCCCTTGTTGATTCAAATTAGATTGCCTCGGGAACATAACCTTATTATGTAAAAAGCTGTCTGATGATGTCACAACACTGGGCACACAGAAAATTGTGGCCACTGACGTCATTTAAATATGTATCACAGCATTATCATTAAAGAACTTTAACATCTGAAAGTACTTCAAATTTTCTTATTATATACATGTGTGTGTATATATATATATATATGCATATATATACATATACACACACACATATATATATATATATATATATATATATATATATATATATATATATATATATATATATATATATGAATTATACAATTGTCAAAGTTGTGTTCAAATCATTTAATAGCTGACAATCGTTTCTTCCAAACTCTCATTTGGAATCATCGGGGTATTATCAATGTTTGCACATATCATTAAACTCCTATTCAACTGAACAGTAACATACATACATATATATATTGATGTTGTGAGCAACAGTTTCGTATTTACAACATCAATATATATGTATGTATATTACTGTTCAGTTGAATAGGAGGTTAATTACATGTGCAAACATTGATAATGCTCCGATGACTCCAAATGAGAGTTTGGAAGAAACGATTGTCAGCTATTAAATGATTTGAACACAACTTTGATAATTGTATAATTTATTTATTTTCCTGCTCTGTAAAACATCTGATGTTCATACATTCAGCTATTTCTCTTACTGGTAATAAGTTAGTAGGAAATTACAAACCTTCCTGTTTATAGTTGTTTATACTATATACATAACTATAAATATTATTATTATTATTATTATATATATATATATATATATATATATATATATATATATATATATATATATATATATATATATATATATATATATATATATATATATATATATATATATATACATATATATATATTGTAAATACTTAGCATCTTTAGGAAATACCTTGTTGGCAGCTGTCACCAATATAACCTGCAGCACATCCATCTGAACAAGATCCAGTTCTCTTGTCGCAGTTAGCGTTGTTCATACAATGGCATGTCCCATTACATAATAAACCATACTCTCCTACTGGGCATTCTGAAAATATCATTATACATGATAATGTTGAAGATATCATTAATTACATACAATTGTAGATGTGGTATCAATTTTATACCATATCAATAATTATAAGATTAAAGTGTTGATAAACGAATCAGTCTGCATACAACTATTAAATAATATATTGATACAGTATATTACATAAAGAGATGTTAAGTTCATGTAAAACCAGAACAGCAATTTTACAATGCCTTATGACCTCTTATGGAAAATAATAATCAATATAATTAGAAGCATTGCATATATCAGAAATTGCAAACGAATCGAATATTATTATCAGAAATCTTTCCTTGAAACAGTTCTACTATAATTATTAGTGATATTCTTACATTTAACGATAAAATACGAGCTATTTATGGCTGGCTTTGCAATATTCAAATGAAAAAAAATCGCCCTACATGGCTGAATACAATAAATATAATCTGAGGTTTTCTAATATTAATAATAATATTCTATTAGTTTGAAATTATGCAAACGCGCCTCTTTTTAAAAGCCACGTCACTAGAATGAGCCCCTCATACTTGCTCATGTGTTAGCATGTAAACAGAACTGCAGTCATAAGTGATTCTGGGTATTACTCTTTTTTTTAGTTATATTTTTAATTTATATAAATATATATATATATATATATATATATATATATATATATATATATATATATATATATAGGAAGGCTGCAAACTCTGCTAAGATTATTGCAATTGCTTGTAACACGGCTCCCAACCTCCCCAATAATCCTCCCCAATACTCACGTCCTTAAACCTCCCATAAACCTTCCCAATACTTACGTCCCCAATTTCACAAAGCATCTTCCCAATTTTCAACCTCCTCTATAAATGGATCCCCGGAAGCTACACCAACAGAGCCCACCCCACACCATAGTTGTCATGTACGTGTCATGACAAAAGCGAGCGTTCAGTCCACACTGTAAAGTGGTTGTGTAGGCGACACGGCAAAAAGCACCCAGTCAATGCTATAAAGTGGTTGTGTAGGCGACACAGCAAAATGCACCCAGTACACACTCTAAATGTGTTTGGCATAAGTATGGGCAACCATCCATAGAAACCAAGCCAAAATGAATTCTGTGTGAGCGAATCAGGGATCCCAACCTGATCCCTCACAAACGGATAGCCTATCTTACTCATACTAGCGTGGAAGATGGGCAATGATGAGGATGATGATGATGATGTTGATATGGAAGTAATAATCAATATAAGCTGCAAAATTACACTCAGAAATATTAAAACTTTTACAGTACTTGTCTGTTTCTGCGTTATTTATGACTGATATTCTTACATTTACCCACAACAAATAAACACTTGTGTGTGAGTGCGTGCGTGTTTGTGTGTGCGTGCGTGTGTGTGTGTGCGCGTACGCGCGCGCGCGTGTGTGTATATCTGTGCATTTGAATTTAAATTAGTCTCCTCCCTACGAAATTCCGACTATTAAGCTATCTCTCTTTACATCTAATTGCATGGCTCGCTGGTCTAACAACTTATATGCATTGACCACACTAACCTCTCTATAATGGCTAGTAACACCGTGTAATATATTTATTGTTCCCCTGCTTTACTTATTATTTCCTGGTTTGATATATCCCATTATTATCAAAAAATACTATTATTTAATCAGAAGTTTGGGTCTTTTGTCAGGAGTTTGTTATTTCGAAATGTTTATATTTTTCAAGAAAAAACACATTTTTTTTCAATTTATCAGTTCATATAATTAAATCAACAGAGTATATATTTATTTTATTACACAAGCTTATCAAAAGCAAACAAGTAAAAACAAATAACACTTATAATGCAACTTATACACGTCAGAAATGACGGGATTTTCTGTATTTGCGGTTGTAGTCCAGGTCGCATTCCTGCACTAGCAATCAGATATAGTCCCCCATCATTTGTTCATGTAGTGGCCCTGCTACCTCCGCTCTATCTCTTTCACATCTTGGTGGAATCGTTCGCCTTGTTCTTCTGAGTAAGAGCCCATATTGTCCTTGAATTTTTCCAGGTGAGCGTCCAGAATATGGAGTTTAAGCGACATCCTGCATCCCATGGCGCCAAAAGTCTTTATCAGATCCTGCACCAGTTGCTGGTAGTTTTCAGGTCAGTAGTTACCCAGGAAGCCCTTAACAACTGACATGAAACAGTTCCATGCTGTTTTCTCAATCCTATTGAGCTTATTGGAGAACTCGATAGAATCAAACACCTTCTTTATCTGAGGTCCAACAAAAATTCCACCTTTCATTTTGGCCTCAGATAACTTGGGGAAGAACTCAAGAAGGTACTTAAAAGCGGATGATTCTTGATTGAGAGCCTTCACAAACTGCTTCATCAACCCCAACTGAATGTGCAGTGGCGGTATGAGCACAATCCTGGGATCAACCAGTGGCTCACACATGACGTTCCGGGTCCCAACTACAAATTCTGTTCGCTGCTCCCAGTTCTTTCTTTTGTAGTGGTCAGAGGTGGTTCTGCTGTCCCAAAGGCAGAGCAAGCATTGGAATTTGATAAAGCCTCCTTGGAGTCCAAGCAGGAAAGCCACCATCTTGAAGTCTCCAATAATTTCCCAATTGTACAGGTTGTATTGCAGAGCTTCCAAGAGGACTTTCACACTGTAGTAATCTTCCTTCAGGCAGACTGAATGAGCTAGGGGCAGTGGCGGGAACTTGTTTCCATTGTGGAGGAGGACAGCCTTCAAACTTGTGGTGGAGCTGTATATAAATAGCCACCACTCCTTTGGCACAAACGGCACCCCAATAACGTCAGACAATCCAGGCACGTCATGGCAGAAGCAGAGGCCATCCCTAAGAGTGTAAAAGCCTGAGAAAGGTTTGTGTCAACTTCTCTGACTTATCACCTGTACTTCCTCCTTGACCAAGTTCCACTGCTTCATTCAGGAAACGAATAGCTCTGCATTGGACTTGGTTAGAACCATATCTCTGACAAAGTCATTGACTTCTTTTTGGTTTGGGAAGTGAGGAACTTTTTCTGGTACCCCAGTATCAATAAATCTCTTTAATCCACTTTTTAACAATTTTATACTTTATTGCACTTTTATAATTTTCTTTATGTATTACTCTTTATTTAATAATTTTAATTTAACCTGAAACATATATAAAAAAATCATTTCACATAAGAAAGTTAAGCTTACATACAACGTAAAATCCAGCATACAAATAATTCTAGTGGATAGCTTAGAATTTTTACAAACCCAAACTTTTAACTGTTTAATAGCACTTTATTATTTATTTGGATTGGCAGTATCGGTAGAGGGTCGGACGCCATGCCTTCCAGCATAGTTACGTCCCTTTACGATCTGAGTTCAAATCCCGCCGAGGTTGACTTTGCCTTTCATCCATACAGGGTCGATAAAATAAAGTACCAGTAATGCACTGGTTAATTGCTGGCCTTGTGCCTAAAGTAGAAACAATTATTTATTTTGAAAAAAAGTGATTACAAGCCAGGAACAGAGAAATTTTGTTTTTGTTACACGGTGTAATCTGCATAACTTGTCTTCTCCGGACTAAGTGTACTGCTCTTTACCTTATATATATATATATGAAACTAGTACAGCGTTCCTTTGTCAGTGTTGAACAAACGAGGAACGATGGTTGCTAGATACTACGGCTTAATACGGGATGTTTGTTTGCAAACACAACGAGCATTATAATAAATGTTCGGTGAATCCATACATACATATATATATGCGTGCATGTATATATATATATACATACTACTGTACGTCTGTATACATATATGTATGTACGTGTACATACTTATATTTAAGTAACAGCCGTACTAAGTGTGGGACATGGAATTTCGTTTCATTTTTTCCGTCTATATATATATATATATATATATATATATATATATATATATATATATATACATATGTATGTATGCATGTATGTATGTATGTATGTATGTATGTATGTATGTATGTATGTATGTATGTATGTATATATATAAATAAATAAGGTAAAGAGCAATTACGCTACTCCGAAGGTGGCAAAGGTTATATATATATATATAAATATATATATATATATATATACATATATATACATATATACATATATATATATATATGTATATATAAATATATACATGTATATATATATATATATATATATATATATATATATATATATATATATATATATATATACAAATATATATATATATATATATATATATATATATATATATATATATATATAAACATATATATATATACATATATATACATATATATATATATATATATATATATATATATATAATCACCTTTGCCTTCTCCGGATTAACTTAATTGCTCTTTACCTTATATGTATATATATATATAAGGTAAAGTCATTATTTTCTTTTTCTTTCAATATAGCCAACTGTACCAAGGATTTCACACATTTTCCAATATATATATATATATATTGTTATACTTTGGGAGGGTCATGTTGCCAATAAGAAACACACGCACCAGTTGTTTTCACTTCAATTTATTATAATAAATTTATAATAAATTTATAAATTTCTGGTTGGTTGGTTGGTTCCACAACCAGATAGTTGTTTATACATAGTCATAGTTCTTTCGTCACACACTCTGTGACCTCTTCAGTGACTGGGGATTCCTTTCTTTGTTTCTGTGCCTCTCCTTTGTTCTGTCCTACGCCATTTTTTTTTCTGTGTGTGTGTTGTTTGCTTAGTCTGCGCATGCGCCACATCCGGGTGTCTGTGTGTGTTTATGTTCATTTATTTATTTGTTTATTTACATGTTACTGGTTGGTTGTTTGTTCTATGTGTGTGTGTGTTTTCATTTTGTCCTTAATTGTAAGTTGTGATGTTGCTGTTCCACTCATATTTTCTACTTAATTTTGGTTGTAATTCTTTTATGTTTATTGCCTCTGTAATTTGTCTAAACATTGCGTCTTTTCTGTGTGTAGATTCTACTTTTATTTCTATGTTCTCTAATTTACCCTTGTGTTCTATTTTAGCATGTTGGTAGAGTACAGATGATTCTTTACTATCTTGAAGGTCTCGCCAGTGTTCATTTATCCGTTCCCCTGCACTACGAGCTGTCTCACCTATGTACACTATATTTTTGTCTCTACATTGTCCTTCAGTACATCTTATGCTATACACTACATTTCTAGTTTTACAGTTAATATGGGGACTTATTTTACAGGTTATACATTTCTTATCTATACAGGAGGGTCTTTGAAAAGGGTATGTCTTGCTAATAAGTGTTTTTACGGAGGTACCTGGTCTTTCTACTATCTTAATATTGAGTTTATGTTTATTTAGGGCCCTTCTAAATTTGTAAGCTAATTCACCTCTAGGGGTTGTATCGATGAACATTACACTCTGGTATTTATTGCTATCATACCATGATACCTAGTTCTTTCTATTCTATTCCAAAATTTGCTCCTATACAAGGGGCAGGTCCCATTTATGTCATTATTTACCATTTTTTCCCATTTGGTTCTGGCTCCTCTATATTTATTTTATCTGATTTTATCTCTGATTTTATCCCTCTGATTGTAGCCAGAGAACTGCATACCGTGGATGAAATGTTGTATGTGTCTCTCTAGTTCTTCGGGGTTGCACATGCGGGACACATTTCTCATCACTCGTACCAAATCCGCAATCAGTATGTTGATTTTGGTATGGTCCGAAACGGCCCAGTTTCGGTGGATCAGATGTTTGGAAGTCATGGGTTTGGCATAATGGGAATGGAGGATTTGTTTTTTTGTTGTTAATGGTATCTAACCAGAGCTCTGTGTCTAGTACAGGTAATCAATGGTTGGGGTGTTTACTTGGGTAGTCTATAGTAACTCTAATGCTCTGGTGGATGGAGTTTGCTATTTGCTGGATGCTTTCCATTGTGTTTTTCTCTAGTTCCTGACTGTTCTCTAGTGGCGGTGTCTTAACTACGATGTTTATATCATCAACGTAGCGGGAGTACATTATCAGGGTTAAGGGGTCTTCTAATTGTTCTTTAAGTTTAAATTTAAGTCTACTGTCCCACCATACCATGTATAAGTTAGCTATGTCGCCTGCAATGCTAACACCAATGGCTGCTCCTTCTTCTTGGGCATATGTTTTTCCATTAAATTTGAACATATGTTCCTTAAGGGTTAGTTTTATGCTGGCCCCTACCGCATGTGCAATCATTTTCTTCAGTTCATCGTGGTTTTCGGGTGTCCGATTGGCTCTGGTCCACCCGTTCCATCTATCTGTGTGGGTTTTCTTGGCCATTGAGGTAATGGTAGGTGGTCTGCCTCTTGCTGGTCTTGTAGGGCACAGGTTCCTAAGGTCATATGTGTCTAGGTAATTATTACTATATGTAAGCTTAAGTAGGAGTCCCAGCTCACTGGTATCAATCCCACGGAACTCAACCTTGCTCTCACTGATCATTTCTACGCATTTCTCCACAGCAAAATCCACGTCAATAGATGGATACAGGGACACAACATCCATACTGCCTATTATGCAGTTTGTTAGGTCCCTAGATCGGTTACTCACGCCGATTCTACTGAGGAGGTCCTCCGTGCTGTCACATACATCTGAAGGTAAATATGATTAGTTGTCTGTCAAGAAGGTAAATATGATTAGTGTGTGTGTGTGTGTGTGTGTGTGTGTGTGTGTGTGAATGTAAGCGTTGGGGGAAGAACGGGGTTGCATTTCAGGAAGATGTGGGGGGGGGGGGTCGGAGTGTCTGTGCGTGTGTGGATAGAGGGGTGGGGGGAGAGGAATCAGGAGGCTGAGGGTGTAAATATGTGGTGGAAAGCACGTGTGTGTGGGGTTTAAGCGTGTTGTGGGCGTAGGTGGCGTGTGGGAGAAAAACATTTTTTTGGGCGTGTGTGTGGGTGAGTTATATAGGTGATTCCGTAAGAGGGTGGTTGAAATGTTGGTAAATTCCTATGATGTTTAGTAGATTCCATGGTGGTCAAGTTCCACATACGAGTATTCCATGAAGAGATGGTCGGAAGAGGAGAGATGTGGGGTGCGCGCGCAACAGGAAGTGGTCAAGCGGTGGGAGTGCTGTGTGTCTGTTTGTGCTGGGAGGTGGTCAGAGGGCATAGCAGCAGTCGGGTGGAGTGATAAAGGGGCGAGGATGGGTAGGTGTGAAAGTTGGAGTGAGGAGGGTGTGTGTGTGTATTAGTAGAGGTGTTAGTGGGATGAGTGAGTGTGGAGCGAGGGTGTGGGTGGAGCGGGGAGAGAAGGGTGTGTGTAGTTCTATGGAGGAAATGTGGTGTACTGGTGTGTGTGTAGTTTAATGAAGGGGGTGTTAGTGGGTGTTGGTATACGGGAGGTGGGGAAAGGGTTGAATGCAGGTGTAAGTGGGGGTTAGTGGTGGTAGGGTGTGTAGAGTTGGTGTAATTGGGTGCGTGTGTTCGTGTGCTTGGGGTCAGGGGGTGTTAGTGAGGTTAGTTGCGGGGTGTTGGGATGGTGGTGTGGGGGTGAGGGTTAGTGGTGGTAGTAGGGTGTGTGTTTAGTGTGAGCGCGTGTATATATGTGCCGGTGGGTGTGTGCGTGTGATAAGGAGGGGGGAAGGAGAAGAAGGGATGGATGTTAGTATGTTAGTTGGGGAAGGGTGGTGGGATGAGGGGTGGAGTGGAGCTGTTAGTATTGTTAGTTGTGGGGTGGGCGGTGAAAAGGAGGGGTGTGTTAGTGGAGGATAAGTGTGGGGGGAGGGGGGCGGTCGAAGGCTAAAGCAATAAAGGTGGGGAGTTCATGCCGGGGGGAGTGTGGGTCTGTAAGATGAAGATTTTTCTTTGTTCGACTCTAAGGCGATTGGCGGGTGTTCCGTGGCATTGGAGTAGGCCACAGACTGTGAGATGGCGTGCGGAATGTCCAGGGCCACCAAAGTGCCGGGCGATGGGGGAACTACCACCGAGACGAATATCCCGGAGGTGCTCAGTGAATCGGTCCGCCAGGCGACGTCCCGTTATTTCAGAATATTAACAAAAATAGACATTCGTGTGATCAAGTATATTTTATTATACATATTTCAGGGGTACTGAGCTATCTTCAACAGTACGTTCTCATCAGATAAAATAAGATGATGCATGACATACCCTGACATAGTAGATGGTTAAGATTCAGTCATGGTAGTGAATATGATATGACAAGCTCAATATTTATATACCTTAAGATTGAGACATGAAAAAACTTACATATAATACAGAAGGTGCGTGTGAGAAAGCTTAAAAATACATAATAGAAATTTACATAACTTTTAGAGATTGAAATAATTTAAATTATTGAAGAAAGAAGAAAGAAATAAGAAAGACATAGTGAAACAGATGAGGAAAAAATATAGTTACTAGAAGTATAGAAAGCAAAAGAGAATTGATCAAGGATAGAGAGACACAGGGGAATAATTTTTATAGATAAAGCATAGATAAATACATGAATATACATTTGGGCATAGCATTGTGAAAGAGTAAACTCGAATCTTTGAATTATCTAGAAGTATCCATCTATCTAAATATTAAATATATCTGGGTGTAATTATATGAGGGTTTAATTCCTCAATTAATAAGAAATATACTAACAATTATTTATACTCCATATATATCCAAACTTATCCGGCTGACCGTTAAATTTCAAATTTCTTATGTTAGCTAAGTATAATGGATTAAACTAAAGATATAATATTTCAGGCTATAAAAGTTTATAAATTTCTATATTAATATTAAAGTATACTAATATATTTAATTTATAAAATCATATTTAAAGTATTTTCAAACATGAGAAAGAAACTTAGTATTTTCATCCACACGAAGTTAAACCATATTAAATTATGTTATCTTATATTATTTTCCCATACTAAAATAATTATCACTATATAATTTAGAAAATAATTACAGTTATAACTTTAAACATTTTAAATCAACAATTAGAATGCCCTAAAGCATCTAAAGGCCTTACAATTAAACTTTAAAAAGTTATTATTAAATTTGATATATGCATTTGTCCAAATATATACAAAAAGTATATTGTCTAAAGTTCAAGACGATATTAATCAGTTATATATAACACAATATAATATGATAGAATGAATAACGTACTGTTAATATTGTTAGAATTAAGGTTTTAGATTAATTATTGTATCTTAGGATCCTGTAATACTATAAAAATTTCATGAATCATAAGGAAACGAACCAGATTCAAAATAAATAAATAAATTGTTTGCAATCATATAAGTGCCAAATATTTAAGCTATATAATTTAAAATACAAGAAAACTTTTAAGGATCTATATAGTAGTATAGTATCATATTTAAAGTGTCTGCAAATATGAGAAAGAGAAAACTTTGTGCGGCGCATAAACCATACATATATATAAACAAATATAAATATATAAATCAAACATCGTGAATCTTAAAACTAACATACTTCAATAGAATAAATACATAAATACATAAAAGCAAGAATTGTTTACGGTTCATTACATCTGTCAACCATATAAGCTATATATTTTAAAAAAATACAAGAATCCCAAACAAATTAAATGTATCTACACAATCAAAAAATATGCATATTCATCAAGAGATCGTGTTAACAATCTATATGTTAATATATTTATATACAACCCTTAATCTAACAATTATCAAATCATAAATGAGTAAAAAAGTTAATATCACATTTTACACACTTAGTTGATACGAGACGTCAAAAATTAGAACGTATTTATTTAGTGTTTTTTCTTGACCTTTTGCGAGGCTTGGAATGTAGAGGAAGCTTTATGAAGGCAATTTGAGAATAATTCACTTTTTTTGTTAATTAAATTATCATAATTAGTAATTATTAATAGGGTCTCCATGGTACAGAGATTGCAGTAAGGTGATATTGAAGAATTCGAGTATATTCGACTATTACACAGCTTCGACCAAGAAATCGAGTATTTTAAATTTTTGTCTTTTAACGACCATATAAGTTGTGATAAAGAAGTCGAAGATTTCCTATTAGGATTCGAAAAAGAGCATCTATGATTCGCAAATCTTAATTTAAATGTCGATGAAGTTGCATCAATGTTGTTGTATGTGATGTTATTTGCTTTTACGATGCATTTATAGACCAGATTGCTATCCAGACAATTATTTTGCAGAGGGCAATTTGATCTATTTCTACAATTACATTTCGATTTATTGTTATTACTATAAATTGGACAATTGACATTAACATTTTAGTACTTTGAAGTGTTCTATTGATTGTGTTGAGATCAATGTTATTGTTATTCCTAGTCTTAATATTCATTATCGCTAATTGTTTGTTGATTATGATTTAGAATTCTACTATTTATTTTTGCGATGTTCTGGGCCATTTTCATAGTTGTAGAATAAGAAAGCTTAATTGTGTGTCTGTTAAATATGGACCGGTATTTGTGTTGAATAGGGGAAGCATTTATCCAAAGCTTTAAAGAATAGATTTGCGAGTGGTGTTTTTATTGCTACAGAAGCTGGGGGGTAAACCATATAACTGATTTAGTTCTGATTTTTTTCGCCGATTTATTCACGGTGTTTGTATTATAATTTTTAGAATCTTGTTTGTATATGTTAGTCTTATTTTTATCAGGATTATAATTAAAATTATTATTATCTATATATTCAATATTATTTTTATAACATGCCTTTCTAAGCGCGTCATTATAATATCCTGCTTTTTCATCATATATGGATTTATTAGCGTAAATTCTAGTTATACGTTTCTGTACACTATTGTCTATTGCATTTTTCACGGATTTAGGGTGATTAGAGTAATAGTTAACGTAATTTAAGTTTTCATTGGGCTTATAGAAAGGGTAATAAAAACCAGAGTTTAAGTTAAGGGTAACGTGAAGGAAATTAACTATTTTGGTACTACTTTCAAATTCTAATTTAAGGTCATAATTTTTTAAGAATTCAATTATAGTTTTCTTAACCCTATTTAATTCTGTATTGCTATGTTTGACAACCGTAAATAAAATATCGTCACTATATAAACCACCGGTAATCTCCGGCAGTTTTCTATTTACCATATTTAAGAAAAAAAATCCCCAGAAGATCGGTGACCTGCGCTGAGTCCGATGATCCCATGGTAATATCAAAGTTTCTATTCCTATCTGAACGGGTCCAATACTCATTGTTGAAATTAATTAGAAAGTAATTAATAATATATATATATATATATATTTTATATACATTCGAGCAAACATCACGGGCGCTCTATCTCAAAATTATTTTTGAAAAGCATTAGAAATGCGCATCCGGTAAAACTTAAAACCAAAACTGAATACTAACCAATACTATTACTAACTTTTACTTATTCCTAATTAAACTATTTTTCACTGGGAACAATTTGTCAGCATTTTCTTTTCCTTTTACCAATATATATATATATATATATATATATATATATATATATATATATATATATATATATATATATATATATATATATATATATATATATATATATATATATATATAAATATATATATATATATATATCGGATTACAGCATTGTATCAGATCTCAGTTGCTAATCACTTTACTGTGCTGGCCGTCACAAGCATTCATAGCCATCACGGACTGGAGTTGAACTCTGTCAATCGATTGATTATTTTTTAGGCGTAAACTGCTGATGAAGCCATATGCACCGATTATGCATTGTTGCATAATATATGCGGACAGAGTGTGTAGTGCACCCTACTGCTGCATTAAAAGTGGCAGAAACTCAAGTTTAGGAACTACTATAGGTACCCGTTTACGCACACACACAGACATATATATATATATATAAATTATACAATTATCAAAGTTGTGTTCAAATCATTTAATAGCTGACAATCGTTTCTTCCAAACTCTTATTTGGAATTATCGGGGTATTATCAATGTTTGCATATGTAATTAAGCTCCTATTCAACTGAACAGTAACATACATACATATATATTGATGTTGTGAGCAACAGTTTCGTATTTACGACATCAATATATATGTATGTATATTACTGTTCAGTTGAATAGGAGGTTAATTACATGTGCAAACATTGATAACGCTCCGATGATCCCAAATGAGAGTTTGGAATAAGCGATTGTCAGCTATTAAATGATTTGAACACAACTTTGATGATAATTGTATAATTTATTTATTTTTCTGCTCTGTAAAACATCTGATGTTCATACATTCAGCTATTTCTCTTACTGGTAGGTAATAAGTTAGTAGGAAATTACAAACCTTCCTGTTTATAGTTGTTTATACTATATACATAACTATAAATAGTATTATTATTATTATTATTATATATATATATATATATATATATATATATATATATATATATATATATATATATATATATATATATATATATATATATATATATATATATATGTATACATATATATATATATATACATATATATATATTGTAAATACTTAGCATCTTTAGGAAATACCTTGTTGGCAGCTGTCACCAATATAACCTGCAGCACATCCATCTGAACAAGATCCAGTTCTCTTGTCGCAGTTAGTGTTGTTCATACAATGGCATGTCCCATTACATAATAAACCATACTTTCCTTCTGGGCATTCTGAAAATATCAGTATATATGATAATGTTGAAGATATTATTAATTACATACAATTGTAGATGTGGTATCAATTTTATACCATATCAATAATTATAAGATTAAAGTGTTGATAAACGAATCAGTCTGCATACAACTATTAAATAATATATTGATACAGTATATTACATAAAGAGATGTTAAGTTCATGTAAAACCAGAATAGCAATTTTACAATGCCTTATGACCTTATGGAAAATAATAATCAATATAATTAGAAGCATTGCATATATCAGAAATTGCAAACGAATCGAATATTATTATCGGAAATCTTTCCTTGAAACAGTTCTACTATAATTATTAGTGATATTCTTACATTTAACGACAAAATACGAGCTATTTATGGCTGGCTTTGCAATATTCAAATGAAAAAAAAATCGCCCTACATGGCTGAATACAATAAATATAATCTGAGGTTTTCTAATATTAATAATAATATTCTATTAGTTTGAAATCATGCAAACACGCCTCTTTTTAAAAGCCATGTCACTAGAATGAGCCCCTCATACTTGCTCATGTGTTAGCATGTAAACAGAACTGCAGTCATAAGTGATTCTGGGTATTACACTTTTTTTTAGTTATATTTTTAATTTATATAAATATATATATATATATATATATATATATATATATATATATATATATATATATATATATATATATATATATATAGGCAGGCTGCAAACTCTGCTAAGATTATTGCAATTGCTTGTAACACGGCTCCCAACCTCCCCAATAATCCTCCCCAATACTCACGTCCATAAACCTCCCATAAACCTTCCCAATACTTCCGTCCCCAATTTCACAAAGTATCTTCCTAATTTTCAACCTCCTCTATAAATGGATCCCCGGAAGCTACACCAAAAGAGCCCACCCCACACCATAGTTGTCATGTACGTGTCATGACAAAAGCGAGCGCTCAGTCCACACTGTAAAGTGGTTGTGTAGGCGACACGGCAAAAAGCATCCAGTCAATGCTATAAAGTGGTTGTGTAGGTGACACAGCAAAATGCACCCAGTACACACTCTAAATGTGTTTGGCATAAGTATGGGCAACCATCCATAGAAACCAAGCCAAAATGAATTCTGTGTGAGCGAATCACGGATCCCAGCCTGATCCCTCACAAACGGATAGGCTATCTTACTCATACTAGCGTGGAAGATGGGCAATGAATGAGGATGATGATGATGATGTTGATATGGAAGTAATAATCAATATAAGCTGCAAAATTACACTCAGAAATATTAAAACTTTTACAGTACTTATCTGTTTCTGCGTTATTTATCACTGATATTCTTACATTTACCCATAGCAAATAAACACGTGTGTGTGAGTGCGTGCGTGTTTGTGTGTACGTGCGTGTGTGTGTGTGTGCGCGTCGACTATTAAGCTATCTCTCTTTACATCTAATTGCATGGCTCGCTGGTCTAACAACTTATATGCATTGACCACACTAACCTCTCTATAATGGCTAGTAACACCGTGTAATATATTTATTGTTCCCCTGCTTTACTTATTATTTCCTGGTTTGATATATCCCATTATTATCAAAAAATACTATTATTTAATCAGAAGTTTGGGTCTTTTGTCAGGAGTTTGTTATTTCGAAATGTTTATATTTTTCAAGAAAAAACACATTTTTTTTCAATTTATCAGTACATATAATTAAATCAACAGAGTATATATTTATTTTATTACACAAGCTTATCAAAAGCAAACAAGTAAAAACAAATAACACTTATAATGCAACTTATACACGTCAGAAATGACGGGATTTTCTGGATTTGCGGTTGTAGTCCAGGTCGCATTCCTGCACTAGCAATCAGATATAGTCCCCCATCATTTGTTCATGTAGTGGCCCTGCTACCTCCGCTCTAACTCTTTCACATCTGGTGGAATCGTTCGCCTTGTTCTTCTGAGTAGGCGCCCATATTGTCCTTGAATTTTTCCAGGTGAGCGTCCAGAATATGGAGTTTAAGCGACATCCTGCATCCCATGGCGCCAAAAGCCATTATCAGATCCTGCACCAGTTGCTGGTAGTTTTCAGGTCAGTAGTTACCCAGGAAGCCCTTAACAACTGACATGAAATAGTTCCATGCTGTTTTCTCAATCCTATTGAGCTTATTGGAGAACTCGATAGAATCAAACACCTTCTTTATCTGAGGTCCAACAAAAATTCCACCTTTGATTTTGGCCTCAGATAACTTGGGGAAGAACTCAAGAAGGTACTTAAAAGCGGATGATTCTTGATTGAGAGCCTTCACAAACTGCTTCATCAACCCCAACTTAATGTGCAGTGGCGGTATGAGCACAATCCTGGGATCAACCAGTGGCTCCCACATGACCAAGTTCCACTGCTTCATTCAGAAAAGGAATAGCTCTGCATTGGACTTGGTTAGACACATATCTCTGACAAAGTCATTGACTTCTTTTTGGTTTGGGAAGTGAGGAACTTTTTCTGGTACCCCAGTATCAATAAATCTCTTTAATCCACTTTTTAACAATGTTATACTTTATTGCACTTTTATAATTTTCTTTATGTATTACTCTTTATTTAATAATTTTAATTTAACCTGAAACATATATAAAAAAAAATCATTTCACATAAGAAAGTTAAGCTTACATACAACGTAAAATCCAGCATACAAATAATTCTAGTGGATAGCTTAGAATTTTTACAAACCCAAACTTTTAACTGTTTAATAGCACTTTATTATTTATTTGGATTGGCAGTATCGGTAGAGGGTCGGACGCCATGCCTTCCAGCATAGTTACGTCCCTTTACGATCTGAGTTCAAATCCCGCCGAGGTTGACTTTGCCTTTCATCCATACAGGGTCGATAAAATAAAGTACCAGTAATGCACTGGTTAATTGCTGGCCTTGTGCCTAAAGTAGAAACAATTATTTATTTTGAAAAAAAGTGATTACAAGCCAGGAACAGAGAAATTTTGTTTTTGTTACACGGTGTAATCTGCATAACTAATCACCTTTGTCTCCTCCGGACTAAGTGTACTGCACTTTACCTTATATATATATATATATATGAAACTAGTACAGCGTTCCTTTGTAAGTGTTGAACAAACGAGGAACGATGGTTGCTAGATACTACGGCTTAATACGGGATGTTTGTTTACAAACACAACGAGCATTAT
>OZ024741.1:314754336-314859336 GCA_964016885.1 Eledone cirrhosa | reverse complement strand
TCTGTAATTTGTCTAAACATTGCGTCTTTTCTGTGTGTAGATTCTACTTTTATTTCTATGTTCTCTAATTTACCCTTGTGTTCTATTTTAGCATGTTGGTAGAGTACAGATGATTCTTTACTATCTTGAAGGTCTCGCCAGTGTTCATTTATCCGTTCCCCTGCACTACGAGCTGTCTCACCTATGTACACTATATTTTTGTCTCTACATTGTCCTTCAGTACATCTTATGCTATACACTACATTTCTAGTTTTACAGTTAATATGGGGACTTATTTTACAGGTTATACATTTCTTATCTATACAGGAGGGTCTTTGAAAAGGGTATGTCTTGCTAATAAGTGTTTTTACGGAGGTACCTGGTCTTTCTACTATCTTAATATTGAGTTTATGTTTATTTAGGGCCCTTCTAAATTTGTAAGCTAATTCACCTCTAGGGGTTGTATCGATGAACATTACACTCTGGTATTTATTGCTATCATACCATGAGTTTATTCTATTAGCCTTGTTCCTAGTTCTTTCTATTCTATTCCAAAATGTGCTCCTATACAAGGGGCAGGTCCCATTTATGTCATTATTTACCATTTTTTCCCATTTGGTTCTGGCTCCTCTATATTGATTTTATCTGATTTTATCTCTGATTTTATCTCTCTGATTGTAGCCAGAGAACTGCATACGGTGGATGGAGTGTTGTATGTGTCTCTCTAGTTCTTCGGGGTTGCACATGCGGGACACATTTCTCATCACTCGTACCAAATCCGCAATCAGTATGTTGATTTTGGTATGCTCCGAAACGGCCGAGTTTCGGTGGATCAGATGTTTGGAAGTCATGGGTTTGGCATAATGGGAATGGAGGATTTGTTTTTTGTTGTTAATGGTATCTAACCAGAGCTCTGTGTCTAGTACAGGTAATCAATGGTTGGGGTGTTTACTTGGGTAGTCTATAGTAACTCTAATGCTCTGGTGGATAGAGTTTGCTATTTGCTGGATGCTTTCCATTGTGTTTTTCTCTAGTTCCTGACTGTTCTCTAGTGGGGTGTCTTAACTACGATGTTTATATCATCAACGTAGCGGGAGTACATTATCAGGGTTAAGGGGTCTTCCAATTGTTCTTTAAGTTTAAATTTAAGTCTATTGTCCCACCATACCATGTATAAGTTAGCTATGTCGCCTGCAATGCTAACACCAATGGCTGCTCCTTCCTCTTGGGCATATGTTTTTCCATTAAATTTGAACATATGTTCCTTAAGGGTTAGTTTTATGCTGGCCCCTACCGCATGTACAATCATTTTCTTCAGTTCATCGTGGTTTTCGGGTGTCCGATTGGCTCTGGTCCACCCGTTCCATCTATCTGTGTGGGTTTTCTTGGCCATTGAGGTAATGGTAGGTGGTCTGCCTCTTGCTGGTCTTGTAGGGCACAGGTTGCTAAGGTCATATGTGTCTAGGTAATTCTTACTATATGTAAGCTTAAGTAGGAGTCCCAGCTCACTGGTATCAATCCCACGGAACTCAACCTTGCTCTCACTGATCATTTCTACGCATTTCTCCACAGCAAAATCCACGTCAATAGATGGATACAGGGACACAACATCCATACTGCCTATTATGCAGTTTGTTAGGTCCCTAGATCGGTTACTCACGCAGATTCTGCTGAGGAGGTCCTCCGTGCTGTCACATACATCTGGGGACATTTCAATGATGGGGCGTATGATCAGGGAGAGGAAGTAGGACAGTCTGTAGTTACTAGCAATGTTAGCTCCACAGACTGGCCGTGTTGGTGGTCCCGCGATAGGGTCATATACCCGTTTTATGGTCTTTTCGAAGCCCATACAACGCCGGCACGTCATTGATCCAGGCCTGGAAGTTGTTGGCAGTCCTTTTGTTGGGCTGCATTATATTCGTCCACATCACCATATGGGCATTGAGGGCTTTTTCTCTATCCTCATGCTCCTGTGGTGTTACCTCTCTTGTGTTAGTGATGTGGGGTTGCATTGCCTGGATGTAGTTTGGCAGGCTGTCAACCGACATTCTGCCAGACTTGTCTGTTGGAAAGCATGCTATCTCTCCATTACGTGAGCGCTGCATGAGCTTACGCAAGCCATTTGCAGATTTTTCTCCCAGTTGCTGGGCCTCCATTCTATTATGCTTCTTGCTATACTGTTCTATAATGTTTCTAAGTTCGGATCTAGCTATACTAAATTGTGCTTCTGTTTGTTCATCGACCTGCGACGGCAATTGCGTGCGTTTGTTAAATGGTAAAGTCGTGGCGTGGACTCGTCGCAGGTCGAACGATTTATCGGAGGGATTATAAAACGTAGAGTTCCAGGCAGCTGCTTTATGTGTACTAGTGCTATTGTTATTGTTAGTTGTGTTGTTTCTATTTCTATTTCCACCAACAGCCTCATGGTTGTTTCTATGTCTCTCATAATTACTCCTGTCTCTTTCCACTGGCTCATTGTTGTTATCTACCCTATTTTGTGTGTCTGTGTGTTCGTCTTGGTTATTCTCTTTGTCCTTAGTCTCCCTTCTCTTTTTAATCCTATTACTTTCCCTTATTTCTGTGATTTCTGTGCTACTGTCATTACTTGTTTTCTGTGTCTGTGTGCTTGTTAAGATTGTGGTGGTGGTGAGAGGCATTGAATGTGTGTGTGTGTTGTTGTTGTTGTTGATGTGTGCTGTTGTTGATGTGTGTTGTTGTTGTCTCCGTGTTTGTTATTGTTGTTGTGTGTGTTGTTATTGTTGTTTGTGTCTGCGTGTCTGTGGTTGTTGTTTCTGGGTATGCTGTTATTGTTGTTGGTGTGTGTGTTGTTGTTATTGTTGTTTGTGTCTGTGTGTCTGTGTGTCTGTTGTTGTTGGGATGTGTGTTGTATATGTGTGTGCGTATATTGTTGCTTTTGTTTTTGTTTTTGTTTTTGAGGCTCCAGCGTAGTCTTGTAAATGTTTTTTCTATTTCTGACAGACAACTAATCATATTTACCTTCTTGACAGACAACTAATCATATTTACCTTCAGATGTATGTGACAGCACGGAGGACCTCCTCAGCAGAATCTGCGTGAGTAACCGATCTAGGGACCTAACAAACTGCATAATAGGCAGTATGGATGTTGTGTCCCTGTATCCATCTATTGACGTGGATTTTGCTGTGGAGAAATGCGTAGAAATGATCAGTGAGAGAAAGGTTGAGTTCCGTGGGATTGATACCAGTGAGCTGGGACTCCTACTTAAGCTTACCTATAGTAATAATTACCTAGACACATATGACCTTAGCAACCTGTGCCCTATAAGACCAGCAAGAGGCAGACCACCTACCATTACCTCAATGGCCAAGAAAACCCACACAGATAGATGGAACGGGTGGACCAGAGCCAATCGGACACCCGAAAACCACGATGAACTGAAGAAAATGATTGCACATGCGGTAGGGGCCAGCATAAAACTAACCCTTAAGGAACATATGTTCAAATTTAATGGAAAAAGATATGCCCAAGAGGAAGGAGCAGCCATTGGTGTTATCATTGCAGGCGACATAGCTAACTTATTCATGGTATGGTGGGACAGTTGACTTAAACTTAAACTTAAAGAACAATTAGAAGACCCCTTAAACATGATAATGTACTCCCGCTACGTTGATGATATAAACATCGTAGTTAAGACACCCCCACTAGAGAACAGTCAGGAACTAGAGAAAAACACGATGGAAAGCATCCAGCAAATAGCAAACTCCATCCACCAGAGCATTAGAGTTACTATAGACTACCCAAGTAAACACCCCAACCATCGATTACCTGTACTAGACACAGAGCTCTGGTTAGATACCATTAACAACAAAAAACAAATCCTCCATTCCCATTATGCCAAACCCATGACTTCCAAACATCTGATCCACCGAAACACGGCCGTTTCGGACCATACCAAAATCAACATACTGATTGCGGATTTGGTACGAGTGATGAGAAATGTGTCCCGCATGTGCAACCCCGAAGAACTAGAGAGACACATACAACACTTCCACCACCGTATGCAGTTCTCTGGCTACAATCAGAGATATAAAATCAGAGTGTATAGAGGAGCCAGAACCAAATGGGAAAAAATGGTAAATAATGACATAAATGGGACCTGCCCCTTGTATAGGAGCAAATTTTGGAATAGAATAGAAAGAACTAGGAACAAGGCTAATAGAATAAACTCATGGTATGATAGCAATAAATACCAGAGTCTAATGTTCATCGATACAACCCCTAGAGGTGAATTAGCTTACAAATTTAGAAGGGCCCTAAATAAACATAAACTCAATATTAAGATAGTAGAAAGACCAGGTACCTCCGTAAAAACACTTATTGGCAAGACATATCCTTTTCAAAGAACCTCATGTATAGATAAGAAATGTATAACCTGTAAAATAAGCCCCCATATTAACTGTAAAACTAGAAATGTAGTGTATAGCATAAGATGTACTGAAGGACAATGTAGAGACAAAAATATAGTGTACATAGGTGAAACAGCTCGTAGTGTAGGGGAACGGATAAATGAACACTGGCGAGACCTTCAAGATAGTAAAGAATCATCTGTACTCTACCAACATGCTAAAATAGAACACAAGGATACATTAGAGAACATAGAAATAAAAATAGAATCTACACACAAAAAAGACGCAATGTTTAGACAAATTAAAGAGGCAATAAACATAAAAGAATTACAACCAAAATTAAATAGAAAATATGAGTGGAACAGCAACATCACAACTTACAATTAAGGACAAAATGAAAACACACACACACATAGAACAAACAACCAACCAGTAACATGTAAATAAACAAATAAATAAATGAACATAAACACACACAGTCACCCGGATGTGGCGCATGCGCAGACTGAGCAAACAACACACACACAGAAACAAAATGGCGTAGGACAGAACAAAGGAGAGGCACAGAAACAAAGAAAGGAATCCCCAGTCACTGAAGAGGTCACAGAGTGTGTGACGATAGAACTATGACTATGTATAAACAACTATCTGGTTGTGGAACCAACCAACCAACCAGAAATTTATAAATTTATTATAAATTTATTATAATAAATTGAAGTGAAAGCAACTGGTGCGTGTTTCTTATTGGCAACATGACCCTCCCAAAGTATAACAATATCGGTTTCAACACACGATTTCAGATAAAGAATCTTGCTAAACAAATTCAGAAACGAAATATATATATATATATATATATATATATATATAAATATAACGAAGGAAAAGTGGTAAGGAACCAGGTGGACCATAACACACCAAAGTACTCAATACTTAGTGTAGTAGTTTGGGTAATAGGAACGAGTAGGACCCCGACGGCTGAGCTCAAGCCGTTTCCACGGCTAATTCAGAATTAGCCGTTGAAACGGCTTGAGCTCAGCCGTTGGGGTCCTACTCGTTCCTATATATATATATATATATATATATATATATATATATATATATATATATATATATATATGCATGTGTATATATATATATACATATATTGAATTATTGTCGTTAAATGTCAGTATATATATATATATATTAGTAGAACACTGGAGGGTTATATCCGCAGTAGTAGAGCACTCAGTCCATGGGACGAGTTTGGTAGAAGTAAAGTAGTATCACTCACAACAGTTAGTTTACCATACCAAGAACAAATGTTTCAGCTTGCGGATCTTTGGCTTGGTCTGAGTGTGGTTGTACGGAAAAGGAAAGATAACCGTGTGAATACGCATGATCAGAAACGGTCACTTCTCCCAGGGGATATAATCCGACGGTCGAAAGGTGTAAGGGAGATAACTGCGAAAGTCCGGAATGAATTAGTCGAGTTGATTAGAATATTAGAATGTTCATGTTATTCAACCCGGAGCTTAGTAATTATGCAATATGTGTTTCCAGACGTGTGGACAACTTGGAAAAGCCCATTCGTTGAATTTAGGCAATCTCTATTACGTACTCTTCTCAGAATATTGATCTGTTCTTCAATGCACAGTCCACAAGACGGATAGCCTCTTGCGTATGGCTTCGACTTGTTGATAGCTTTCCATTGGATGGAGTAACCTACGCCTGAGTCTACGTGGCTCGCGAGTTTCGTGGACGATCGTTTATCCGGATATCTAAAGGTCGACTGATTGTTCAGGATTTCGGATTTCATATACATCGATAGGAGAGTTTTCCGAGAGTAAAGAGATATGTCGAGGAATGGAACAATGTGTGGACTTCTTTATCTGCTACATGCGTACAATTGAAATACACTAATCTCTATCAAGCGCGTGGTGTGCGCTGACATTGTTGCAGTCATGTAAAGTTCGTATTAGTCTTTCACACTAGAGAGAAGGAATGGTGGGTTTGTGTAAACGCACCAGTGCGTCCAATTCTTTGCGTTCTGTTAGTGGTAAGTTTGTTGGTAAGAGACGTGGTAGTTGTAGTCTGTCCATTTGTTGACTGCCAGTATCGGTCGGCCGGTCGGCAGGCGATTTCCTTCGCAGAGGATCCTGATTGATCACTGAACTACACTTTATATTTAGTGAAACGTATTTCATAACTATAGCGGGAAACATAGGAAGGAATATAACTAATTTTCTGCCAGGTATCTTTATTTGAAATTGTTTTGTTACATTTTAATATGTTACCTTAAGGAACTATGTGTTTTTACATTTTCTACAGTTTATCTCATGTTAAAGTTTGATATGTTATTTTATGCATGCATGCCATTCGATATATATGTATAATGTCAATCAATAATTTATAAAAAATGATTGATATATTGCTTAGAAACTTGCTTTGAGCTTCTACAGGTGACAGGGCGCTTGTTTGAGATTCTTTCAAACATGATATCTGTAATTTTTAATGTAATATATATGCATATATCCACCTATATAATTACAGAATATATTATTATTTGTGATATTCTTCCATGTAGCGCAGGGGAGTGTGTTGTTTGATAAACGCCAACAAGCGAAAAACAGACTGTCAATCACTCTCCCTTTATTTTCGCCGAAAATAAGTAAGTGGCATAGTCACTACTTTAAAACTCATAGCGAATGGTCATCTAAATGTGTTTAATTAAACATACGATATATTGCCAAATATACTATTCATACATTCATATATATATATATATATATATATATACATATCACATCCACTGATATTGATTCAAAACACTTGCATACGCTTAGGTCACATTAAGGTCAACTGCAGGAATCGGTGATAAGTTACAAAAAAATCTGATGATGAATGACCTGGATGTTGGCTTACCATGAGATTACTCCGAAGATTAAAACCCAAATCGTATGTAGACGAATATTCATACTCCCGGCATGTTAATTGTAACATGCCGTCTTTGAGAGTAGATTTTATTGTGTCGATATTCCGAGGTGACGGAACGTGGGAAAATTAACATGAATTAAGAAGATGTAACTTCTCCCCCATTATTAAGGGCCAACACTTCTGTTTGTTTATCTGACTTATTATGGTGTGTTTTCTGGTGTTGTGTCTACCATAGGGGGAAAACGGGATGGTTTTATTGAATTGCTTCAGTCATTCGGAGGGCTTTACAAACGGTGATATACATAATATTATATTGATACACTACATTACACATAGAGATTATATTTGAATATAATGTTCCGGAACCATATGGAAGTAACAATCAATATAAGTAGCAAAATTACATTCAAAAATATTAAAGCCTTTACACTACTTATCAGTTTCTGCATTATTTATCACTGATATTCTTACATTTAACGAAAACAAATAAATTATTATTATTGTTTTTATTACTTTTATTGTGGAAGTAAACACATCGCAGGAAATTTTGCTCCCGTATGTTTGTGATTTTTGAACAGTTTTTATTGAGAACTTATTGTAAAATTTATATTGTTTAGTGTTTAAACACACCCCGCTTCTCTTGAGGTGGTCGAAATTAATCAGTATTTAGCACTTCGTGGCTAAATTACAATTTGAACTTTGCATTTGGCAAATACGCCCACAAAACAAATAGAAATATGGCGTCACTCAAAAAATCCGTTTCTCTACCTTGTCTTCACTCAAAACTTTGTTCTTCACCAAGCTGTCAGCGTGGAGTCTCGCTTCTATTTTCATCTTCTTCATTGTCACGTAGTGTAAGTCAGGCAAAGGCCGTTTCATCTTCTTTTTTATCAAGTGGCGGTCGAGAAGTGGCTGCTGCTGATGCATTTGGCAACAAACGACGTACCAGCAGCAGCAGCAGTAAAAACAACACCAGTAGTAGTAGTAGCCACAGCAGCAGCAACACCAACAACAGCTCCAAGAACAATACGTCTGCAACAACGACAACACCAACAAGAACAACGAAAAACACCACCAACAACAGCAGCACCGCAACCAATAACAACAATACCAACGACAACAAGAACACTTTCGCTGTGGCAGCAACCAAGAAAAGGCCATGCTTCAACATGGACTTGACAAACAAGGAGACAAAGTTGGCCCAGTTATGGAAGCTCATCAAACAGGAGCAAACTTTGGCCAACTTAACTTTCCCGGCAGAAGCCGTAAAAGCGGTGGAGAAGAGGACTCTGGTCTTAAGATGCATCTCAACTGAGACGAAAAGAGCCACAAACTCTCCCCAAGCAGATGTCGATGCTGCGCTGAGGTGCATAAGAGGAGATACAGAGTACGTAGCGAAGGGGCGAAATTACGGCACTATCTCGGTGCGGTATACGTCGGAGGTTCTCGCTTTGAAGCACTCGTCGACCCCTTGCAAAACCAGCAAGGTTATTATGTACCCCTCCCCCATGGGAAAAAGAACGATTAGAATCAGCATTCCAGGATTCCACCTGGATTAGATATGTGGTGGCTCTTGGGATACGTGATTGTGGAGGAGTCAGATGCCGTCCCAATAGAGGTAACCAGGGCAGGAAGAGAGGACTGGTCCGGGGTTGATTTGGAGAAGTATCTCCAGATCAAACCTGAAGAAATGCAGAAAATTCCGGAGCAGATCCGCCTCCAAAATGGGACGGCTCTACAAATGATGGCTGAGGGAAAAGGCCGCAATGTTTCCGATGCGGCGGAACAACACACTGACGAGCCATCTGCCCTCAGCTGTTGAAAAATGCAGGGGGTCAAAAGTCTCTGCTGCTACCGACGACGGGACCTCATCGCGAAATAACAGCACCAAGAACAAAATCTGCAGCAACACCAGCAGAACCAACAACAACAACTGCAAAGACCACCAAGACCACCCATGGGCCACTCCAAAGAAGCTCCCCCCACCCCACACTTCAACACCCCCCCCCACACACACACCCATACATGCACAGCCACTTACATCTGACACAAACACAGAAACCTCTTCATCACTGAGCGAAGATGAACAGGAACACCAAAAGCCAAAAAATCAAGACAAGAAGAAATCTCACACATCAACAAACAAAAAGACACATTCGCACCAAACAGAGACACACGTACTACAACATCCATCCCCTCAACAGCACCACCGTCAACACAAACACCATCTCCACCAACAACACTAACAAAAACAACTAAAAGAAAACACTCACAGCAACAACTTACAACCACAACAACACCTAACTTCGTGTTAGTGAGGAAATCGAACACAAAACTACAGAACCTCATAACACGAAGTAAGGAAATAGAGAAAGAGGGGGAGGCGTTTAATACCTGCACCTTCAAGGTGCCACAAAAAATGTTCCTGGTACGAATGGCACTAAACGATTATAAAACAATAAGGAGAGCTTCCCCAACGACGTGGGAACACCCAGTGTAAAAGCCTCAAATAGGCTTTAAAAGGGGTTCCCAAAGAAATCCCATAAACTATGGAGGTCCAACCACCCGACGTTCACAAGACTCCGGGAGCTAAGTTAACGTTTGCTTTCTGTTTAAGCCTGCCAACATGGCCATATTAAGAGTAGGATGCTTAAATGTTCGTGACCTGGAAGCAGGGTCACCCGCTCAACGACCTCAGGTCTCGAGAAATGGATGTAATTGCCGTCAGCGAGACCAGGATTTTGTTCACGCGCGCACTAGCCCCATTTTCGACGACTATCAGATCTTCTCATCGGTCAGTCGGCCGGGAATAGGAGGTGGGGTGGCAGTGCTGTTTAGGAAAGCCCTGGCTCTCGAGGTAAGGTCGATCTTCTTGGACCCGGACAGTAAGTTGGTGGTCTTGGACGTGAGCAATAGCGAAGGTGGTGCCTTTATTCTGGTGGCCGCCTGCGACCCTACCGAGGCAGAACGGCTAGATTTCTTTAGATGCCTGGAAGCCTTTCTGGGTACGTCTCGCCCTTTACTGTTAGCGGGGAACTGGAACGGCATCTTAGGTGCACACTGGGACTGTGTGGGATTATCCGATATGTGCGGGGGGTGTAAAAGCCTCAAGTACCTGATCAGCCAGTTCCAACTCTCTGACAGGTAGCGACTAGATTTCCCTAATGCGCCAGTGTGGAACTGGACAAATCGTTTAGGGACATCTAGATAGTACTTAAGTTTCTAATTAGAATAATGGATAAGGATAGCATAGGGTGCCCAAAATTACATACGGTCGCCTATTCAGATCACAAGTTTGTGATCTGTATGGTCGACCTAGATAATATGCGTAGGTTAGGATCTGGTTACTGGATGCTGCCATGTCGTTTCCGACACGTAAGGCTTACAGGGACCGGGTCAACAATTTAGTTAAGAAAAAGTTGTCAGGGGGAGTCGTCAATAACATTAGATGGTGAGGGTTTCTCAAAAGAGAGATTAGAGTAATGTCGATAGGGTTTAGCAAAGAAGTAGCGTTAGAGAAAAATAGAAAGAAGGGGGCATTGGTATATAAGTTAGACGAGGCTATTTGTAGTGGCATTCCAACTGACGTGCTAACGGTGAAAATGGCATTAGATCATTTCTTCGATGAGAAAGACGAAGGTTGTATTGTCAGAGCTAAGGCGCGTGCTCTGAGAAACGAAGGAATGAAAGCTGTTCGATGGGTCCGCGTGGTAGAGGCGCAGCGTGGTAATAACACTACAATTCGGTCTTTGACGGAACGAGACGGAAACGAGCTAAATAACTCCAAGCGGATGTGTGAGGCCTTTTGCCAACATTTTTCTCAGTTGTTCGGGGGAAGTGGTGGGTCAGAGACGGTGGCGGACTTCAGTTCCTACCTTGATGGTTTGCCGCAACTCTTGACAGCCGACGCTGATCGCTGCGAAGAGCCGATTACTTCAGCCGAGATTCAGGATGCCCTTGTCTGCTGCATGTGGCGCAAGTCACCCGGTTTGGATGGTCTGCCCGACGAGCTTTACGTAAATAGGCCAGACTTGTTCTCGGATTTCCTCGAAGCGCTCTACTGCAACTGGCAACAGAACGGGAATATTCCCAGGTACTGTGAGGCGTGCTGTAGTGACGCTGATAAGGAAAGACGAGAACAAGAGTGACACATTACACAATTTCAGTCCCATATCTTTGCTCAGCACAGAGTTTAAGATTTTGACCAAGGTGTTATCGAAGAGGTTGGCGCTTGTCGTCGAGGATTTGGATGGGGAAGCGCAAACTTGCGCAATCCCACAGGTCCATACACGACAACCTCAACCTGATGCGATACATCATAGAGAGGGTTGGGTGTAAACCTGGCTCGGTGGGGCATGATCAATTTAGATCAATCGAAAACATTCGATAGGGTCGACTATTGGTACCTGGAGGCTGTCCTCAAGGCTGCTGACTTCGGCACATCTTCAGAAGCCGGACCGCTACAATGCACATCGGCATCTGTTTAGTTGTCAAAGTTAATGGCCACCTCTCGGAACCATTTTGGCTCTCCCGATCGGTCCGTCAAGGGTGCCCTCTCTCTTCCCTCCTGTACTTATTGACTCTCGAGCTTTTACTGCGAAAGCTGGAGCTGTTGCAGGGCATCCCGCACGAACCAGGACGCAGAAAGGCTGTGTCGGCTTATGCGGACCACATCACCCTGATGGGGTCGGATACCACGGAAATCGAGGTGGACGGTAACTTATTGGAGGAATATGAAAGGTTGGTTGCAGCAAAACTTAAACCGGAAAATTCGGTGGGGTTGCAAATCGGCACCTGGAGAGGCAAGTCCATGCCGCAAAACAGCGTCCTTGGGCGCTGGACGGACGGACTGTTAAAGTTGCTCGGGGTTTGGTTCGGGCTTGACCTCCAGGTGGATTCGAATTGGCCCAGAAATGGGCTGCGAGGAAACTATCACTGAAAGGTCGGGCGGAAATGGCGAAAGCGTACATCGCGTCCGTCATCTACTACCTCCTGACCGGCGTCCTTTGCCCCCGTTCGCGCCTCTTGGAACTTGGAACGGTTCCTCTTCAAATTATTTTGGAGGGGACAGGTTCCACTGGTGAGGCGGTCCATCTGCTGCCAGCACCCTCTACGTGGAGGGCTGGACACGCCGTGGCTAATGATGCGTAGACATGCGTTGAGGCTGCGGCATCTCCACATATACTGCATAAACGGTGAACAGGTGTGGTCGCTGTTTATCAGACGAGCCATTCCGCAGCTCGTCTCTTTGACTGTGCTGCAGTACTTGGTCAAGAAGAGACCGAGACTGGGTGACTGGCATCTGGAATGTTGCCAGGCACCCACTGCCCTCTACCAAGCTGGCAATGCGGTCAGTGGAACTTCCACTCCCGCCGAGTTCTATAGAGGATCAGTGGTGGGAAAGTGCGACGACGCACTCGGAGAAGCTCTAAGCGTCGACGAAGTCGAACTAGCCAGTCTGTTCCGGAGGACTTTCGAGTCGGGGACGATGGATAATTTCCAAAATTCCCTCGCTTGGCAGTTCTACCGGGGGGGGGGGGGCACTGCCGGTTCGAGATAAACTCTACTAGCACGGAAGTGCTGTCAGACGGACCTGCCCGAGATGCACGCAGAGCGACGAAACCATTCTGCACGCATTCGTCCAGTGTCCGTGCATTACTGACTTGTGAAGTTATGTCGAACACCTGTTGTCGCGTGTAGAACGGATCCGGCTATCCAGCGAGTCCATTGTGAAGATCGATCCGCCGCCTTCTTTTGGCCAGGAAAGGCAGCCAATTTTACTCTGTTTGGTGGCAGTAGCGAATGATATTGTATGGTGGACCAGGCTGAAAGGACTGAAGACAGACACTTTTCTCTTCGGCCAATCCCTCATCAACTTTTTCAAGTTTCACTTGGAAAGGAAGGTGAGGGAGGAGATAGAAGTGTTTCCCCTCCCCAGTACATTTGCTAAATAGTGGGTAAATGTGGAGAGAATGGCCCATTTGAGGGGACCTACTCTGATCATGCGCCTGTAGGTGGGTGAATTTGAGGAGGAGAGGGAGGCCCTTCCCTTGTGCTCTGGAAACGTCGGGTCGTTAAGGATTGGAGTGGTACCTGAGTGAACCCTCAGTGGTCATCCACCCTATTAGGGAATATTTCTTGTATTTTTTTTGTTTTTTATTTGTATTTTTCTTGTATTTTTTTGTTATTGTTATTTATATTGTTTACACGTTGTATATGTAAACAGCCACTGTCTCTGTCTTTTGTATTGTCCCCTATCTGTCGGAACTTGTGGCCTTTCAGCATCGGTAGTGGGTCGGCAGCCATGCTTTGGCGCATAGACTTACGGCCCTGCCATTCTGAGTTCGAATCCCGCCGAGGTTAACTTTGTCTTTCATCCTTACGGGGTCGATAAAATAAAGTACCAGTCACACACTGGGGTCGGTTTAATCGACTTTCCCCCTCCCCCAAAATTGCTGGCCTTGTACCTATATATGAAATCATTATTATTATTATTGTTCTTTGAGTCTCAGTCATTGATGTTATTTAACTGGAAAGTTTGTTGAAATGAATATAAAGCCGTTACCTGCTGCCTCATATATTCAGGACGTATCGGAGGATTCTTGCTGTTCCCAACAAGCATGCCTTTTGAAGTGTTCCAAAAAGCGGGGCTGGACTAATTTTCTTTAACCATCCTTGGAAACTCTTTGAGATAGTACCTAGAGCACCTATGACAATCCAGACGACTCTGACTTCATGACAGTTCCAAATCATTTTTACCTCCCACTTTAAGTCCTGGTATCGGTTAATTTTCTCCCTCCCCTTCTTGCACTCTCGTGTCAAATTGGCAGGCTACATCTAAAATCAGCCACGATCTTTTTCCCTTGTCCAAAACCGCCAGGTCAGGTCTATTGTGTTCCAGTTTCTTGTCCGTCTGTATCCTAAAATCCGACAGCACCTTCACCTGATCGTTTTCCATCACCGACTCTGTCTTATGCTCATACCACTTCTCAGAATGTGGTAAATTGTTTACTTTGCATAGGTGCCAGTGGATCACCTTGCCCATCACATCATGTCTGCAGCCTTTATAGTGAGACTGGGCTAGTTGTTTACACTCGGATACAATGTGAGCCACAGTCTCCTCTCTCTCTCCACAGATCCTACAGAGTGGGCTAGACTGAACCTTGTAAATATGGTGTTTCACCCATTTCATTCTGATGGCCTGCTCTTGCGAAGCCATTAGCATTCCTTTTGCATTAAGGACTCCTCTTTTTAACCAGATCCATGTCTGTGGATCTCTAAATTCAGTTTTCTTAAAGAAGGTACTATGAAGAGATTTTTCATGAACGTTGCTCTTCCTCCTTGTTATTTCCTCCTTGGACATCCCCTGGTCTATTGTCCTCTCCTTCAGTACAATTCTGAGCATTGGCTCCTTACTAACAGTCAAGTATTTGTGTAGGTTGTTTTTCTCCATCTGAACACAGTCTTCTATGCTGATAAGACCTCTTCCACCTTCAGATCTCCTTAAGTAGAGTCTATCGACATCACTCCTCTTGTGGAACATGTTGTAGATATTAAATAGCTTCCTAGTCTTCCCATCCATTTCTTTTTGTTCAGCAACATGCCATCTCAGAATTCCCGCACTGTACCTAATAATAGACACAGCTCGGGAATTTACTGCACTTATGGCATTCCTACTGTTCAGATGTGACTTTAATACGCACCTTACTCTCCGAATGTATTCAGTTCTTATCAATTCCTTCATTTTTTTTTTCTTGATGTCATCAGCCTCCAGAACGCCCAAATACTTGTATCCTTCTTCAGAGTCAATTTCCTTTATCATCTCACCTGTTGGTACCTGGATTCCGTTACTTCTGCTCAACTTACCCTCTTCATCACAATGACTCCACACTTACTAATAGCAAATTGCATACATATATCATTGTTGAAAATACGGACAGTGTCAACAAGCACATCCAACTCCTTCTCACTCTTCCCGAAGAGCTTAAGATCGTCCATGAAGAGGAGGTGATTGAACATTGTTGTCAGTTTCGGGTGGAGGGATGTTATATTTTTAATCCAATACCCCTGCACACCATCTGAGCCTGGTGATTTCCAGTTGGTTAGTTTTTTGGCCTGCCCCTTAAGAGTTTCAACTGTGATACTCAAATCAGTATGTTGGTGTGCCTGTTCACTAACCTCCTTCTGTACTGTCTCAATCCACACTGCCTGGTCATTATGTTTAACATCCTGCTCCCATATTCCTCTCCAGAATGTTTTAGTATGTTCCGCATTATTATTATTATTATTATTGTTATTGTTATTCCTTGAATCTCAGTCATTGATGTTGGTTAACTGAAAAGTCCGTTGGATTGAATATCAAGCCACTACCTGCAGCCTCAGATATTCAGGACGTATCGGAGGGTTCTTCCAAGCAAGCATGCCTTTTGAAGCGTTCCAAAAAGCGTGAAGGGGCCGATTTTCTTTAACCATCCCTGGAAACCTTTGGAGATAGTCCCCAGTGCGCCTATGACAATCGGGATCACTTTGACTTCATGGCAGTTCCAAATCCTTTTCACCTCCCACTTTAGGTCCTGGTATCGGTTAATTTTCTCCCTCTCCTTCTCTTGCACTCTCGTGTCGAACGGGCAGGCCACATCCACAATCAGGCACGATCTTTTTTCTTTGTCCACAACCACCAGGTCAGGTCTATTGTGTTCCAGTTTTTTGTCCGTCTGTATCCTAAAATCCCACAGCACCTTCACCTGACTGTTCTCCATCACCGCCTCTGGCCTATGCTCATACCATTTCTCAGAATGTGGTAGATTGTTTACTTTGCACAGGTGCCAGTGGATCACCCTGCCCATCACATCGTGTCTCCAGCCCTTATAGTGGGTCTGGGCTAGGTGTTTACACTCGGACACAATGTGAGCCACAGTCTCCTCTCTCTCTCCACAGATCCTGCACAGTGGGCTAGCCTCCTCCTTGTAGATATGGTGCTTCAACCACTTCGTTTTGAGGGCCTGCTCCTGCGCAGCCATTACCATTCCTTCTGTAGCCTTTTTGAGGTCTCCTCTTCTCAACCAGTTCCATGTCTGTGGATCTCTAAATTCAGTTTTCTCAAAGAAGGTACTATGAAGGGATTTTCCCTTAAGGCTGCCCTTCCTCCTTGATGTTATTTCCTCCTTGGACATCCCCTGGCCTACTGTCCCCTCCTTCAGTACAGTTCTGAGCATTGGCTCCTTACTATAGGTCACGTATTTGTATAGGTTGTTTTTCTCCATCTGAACACAGTCCTCTATGCTGATAAGACCTCTTCCACCCTCAGATCTCCTTAGGTAGAGTCTATCGACATCACTCCTCTTGTGGAACATGTTGTAGATAGTCAATAGCTTCCTAGTTTTCCTATCCATTTCTTTTTGTTCAGCAACATTCCATCTCAGAATTCCCGCACTGTACCTAATAATAGACACAGCTCGGGAATTTACTGCGCTTATGGCATTTCTGCTGTTCAGATGTGACTTCAATACGCTCCTTACTCTCCGAATGTTTTCAGTTCTTAACAATTCCTTCATTTTTTTGTTCTTTATGCCATCAGCCTCCAGAACGCCCAAATACTTGTATCCTTCCTCAGAGTCAATTTCCTTTATCATCTCACCTGTTGGTATCTGTATCCCGTTACTTCTGCTCAACCTACCCCTCTTCATCACAATGACTCCACATTTACCAATACCAAACTTCATACATATATCACTGCTGAAAATACGGACAGTGTCAACAAGCACATCCAACTCCTTCTCACTTTTCCCGAAGAGCTTAAGATCGTCCATGAAGAGGAGGTGATTGATGGTAAGCTCTCCCCTTCCCAACTTGTATCCTGCTCTCACTTTTCGCAGCATAATGGTCAAGGGCATCAGGGCAAGGACAAACAACAGAGGGGACAGGCTATCTCCCTGGAAGATACCTCTCTTGATCTTCACGCTTCCCAAGGATACTCCAGTTGATGTCAACTCTGTCTCCCAGGACCCCATACTCCTGCCCAGCAACTGTCTGATGTTATCTGCCACCCTGAAGATCTCCAGGCTTTTGGTGATCCAGGAATGAGGCACCATGTCAAATGCCTTTCTGTAGTCTATCCATCCCATGGCAAGATCAGTGTGTCTCCTCCTGCAATTCCCCATTACCATCTTATCAATAAGCAACTGGTCCTTTGTACCACGTGACTTCTTTCGGCATCCTTTCTGTTCGTCCGGTAACAAGTTGTTTGTGTGGAGGTGATGGTAGATTTGCTCAGACACAATGCTCGTCAACAGTTTCCACATTACGGGCAGACATGTGATAGGTCTATAGTTGGTAACATCATTACCCTTGATTCGGTCTTTCATTATCAGAACTGTGGTACCTTTTGTCAACCACTCTGGCACCTCACCCGACATCAAGCAGTCATTGAACATGGCCGTCAGCTTCGGGTGGAGGGATGTTAAATGTTTAATCCAATACCCCTGCACACCATCTGGGCCTGGTGATTTCCAGTTGGTTAGTTTTTTGGCTTGCCCCTTAAGAGTTTCAACTGTGATACTCAAATCAGTCTGTTGTTGTGCCTGCTCACCGATCTCCCTCTGTACTGTCTCAATCCACCCTGCCTGGGCATTGTGTCTAACATCCTGCTCCCATATTCCTCTCCAGAATGTTTTAGTTTGTTCCGCGTCAGGGATCAAGTCGTTGCCTCTTTCTTTCCCCTCAAGCTGTCCAAACAGCATCTTCTGGTTGTTGTCGAACATGCGGTTCTGTTTATACTGACTGACTCTGTTCTCGTATCGCCTGATTTTGGCACTCTTTGCTACAATGCGTTGCTTCAATTCCTCTATGATAATATTTAGCTTTTTACTCCTAGTTTTGTATTTTATTTCCAGTCTATTTTTAGTGCCTATGTTTTTTAGTGTCCCATTCAGTAGTGACTCAAGCTTTCCTATGTCATTTCTCATTTCCCCGATTTGCCCACTCAGTCGCTTCTTCCACCACGGCTCTGCTCTTTCTTGTCTGTTGTTTCCTCTCGCTTTTATACCAAGTAGTTTCCTCACCGTATTTGCTGTTGCTTTGAGGATATTGTTGCACTGGTGAAGACTCCTCGCCTCAAGGTATGGGATGACTTTGTTTACCTTAGCTGTTGTTTCTTTTAACTTTTTCCTCTCTACAAATCTTAGGTTCATAGGTCTCCCACTATCATTGTTCAACTCATCTACCACTAAATTTAGGATGTCAACCGAATCTTGTCCTAGCCCGTCAGCATTCATCTCCTCAGTGGCCGTATCTCTGTTCCAAGTATTATTTATCTCAGTATTCAGATCATTGTCTGCTTCGGGTGGTTCCTCCGTTCTCAGGACCTCCTCACCTTCATTTCCCGCCGGCTCGCTTGTCTGGCATACTACACCCGCCATCTCCAAGCTATTCTCTCTGCTCAGTTCCTCCAGTTCCAGCTCGCTTATCCACCCATTAGTTCTTATTACCCGAGCCTGCCCGGCCAATTTTTGTTCATCTAATTTAAATAAACCAATCTCGTTCCAGATGTTATGCATCCGTCTCCTGTAGCCCCTCTCCTTGGGGTTACTTTTCAGGTAGCATTGCATAACAGTTCTATTCAATTCTTTCGTCCAGTTGGTTCTGGCCCCTTTCCTTCTTCTTCTTCCTCCAACATCAGCAGTATTTGGTTGACAGTCAGGTTCCTGCTGCTGAGCCAGGGGGCACCTGTTGGGTGAGAGTCTGTCACATGACGTTCTAGTCTCCATTTCACCGTTATTCGAACTGTTTATGTTCGATATTTAAACACTCTTATCGAGGATTGGCGAATGTATGTTTACATAGCCATCTGTGGATCCGCCATCCCACTTAGCCCTTGTGTGGCATTATCACCACGCTGTATACAAACACACATAAACAAACAAACACACGGGCAGAAAGTGCCCCAAAAATGAATAAGCATAAGTTTCATTGTAATGTAGTATTCGAATGTCTGACTTAGTTTTTGTTTTTTAAGTTTTACTTTTTCCCCCCTCTTCTCTGTCCGTCCGCCTGCCTCTCTCTTCATTCTTATTTTCTTTACGTTTTTGGGGTTTCTTTTTTTGTTTTTGTTTTTCTCTGTTTGTTTTTCTCGTTTTTTGCTGTTGTTGCTGTGCTGCTTTGGTTTTGTTGTTTGTTTTTTCTTTTTTCTTTTGAGTCTATCTATATATTTTGATGCCTTCCTCTTTGTTAGTAGTAGGAATTCTATAATGTGGAAGTGGCAGCCAGCAGGGAGAAGTGGGAGACTGGCGGCGTTGGCGATACTGAGACAGTGGTGGTGGTGATGTCGATACCGAGGCAGTGGTGGCGGTGATGCGACCGTATTACTGTAGTGATAGTGCTGTAGCGGTGGCAGCAGCAGTGAAGGAGTCAAGGGGTGGTGGCGGCGGTGATGGGATAGTGGTGGTAATGATGGCCGTAGTGAGCGGTGGCGGTGAAGGTGAAAATGCTGTTGTGTTTAGTGTACACAGATGATGGGGTGGGTGGTGTATCTAGTTTCTGGTGTTGGTGAGTTTAGCTGTCCTATATAGTGTAGCCAGAGGAGAGGAGGGGGGGGGGGGGTTCTTCTTCTTCCATTTATAGCCATTTTTTTTTTTGGATATACAGTGTACAATACAAAGTTGAATATTTGAATATTTGAGCCTTATAACAATATATTTTGGGTCCGAATTTTTTGGGGCTCAAGCCGGGTGCTTTACGTAGCATTTGTACTAAGAGTTGTTATTTCACAAATGATTTAAATATGTTAAAAATTCAAAACTTACGGGAGCGATTTCATGACCTCCGTCACCTCGTGCGTCTTCTTCACTATTATTATTATTATTATTATTATTATTATTATTATTATTATTATTATTATTTGCATTTATCTTGCTTTATGTTTATACGAGTTATCACCAAGTCACAACCAGTGACCTCAAGAGACAACAAGGTCCGCCATGTTCAAGAAAGAACATACATATTCACACATGCATCCTTAGTGTTTAGACTTGTGATGTACTTATATTGACAGGATCTTCCTTAGTATATGGGCAGTTCCCATTAGTACTATCTTTTGTATTTCTCCTATACGCGGGTTTCCTGGGATTTGCGATAAGTAGTCGTTAGACCCCTTAGGTAACATTCCCAGAGCGCCTACAACCACTGGTATTGTTTTAGTTCTCAATTTCCACATTTTTCCAATTTCTATCTCCAGGTCCTTATACTTGCTCAATTTTTCAAATGTTTTTATAGATACATTCTTGTCTATTGGAACAGACATATCAATTAGCAGGCATACCCTCCTTTGAAAGTCCTTCAATATTATATCAGGTCTATTTGCATCTATTTTTCGGTCTGTTTGGATGCTAAAGTTCCACAAGATTGAGATGTGATCTTTTTCAAGTATGGGTGGTGGTTGATGTTCCCACCAATTCTTTTGATGGGGCAGGTCAAAATGCTTACACATTATCCAATGTATGTATTGTGCAGCTCTGTCATTCCTGTTTAGGTATTCGGTTGGAGCTATAGGACTGCACATTGAAATTATATGGTCAATGGTCTCTGGTTGTTTTTTGCATACACGGCATAATGGGCTGCACCCATTTTTTATTATGTTGGCTTGGTAATTTTTTGTTGGCAGAAACTGATCTTGTGCGGATATAATCAGTCCTTCAGTCTCCGATTTCAGTCCAGAGGATGCCAATCACTGATGGGTTAAAGTTTTGTCAACATCAGGATTGTTAGCTCGCTCTGGGTATTTTCCATACAGAGGCTTTTCTTGCCATTTCTTAGCCAGTTTCTGTAGCAGTTCTTTCTTTGCAGTTACTTTTACCTGCTTTGCTTTTTCTGTGTTTTCCATTTCAGCAGTAAATGGGACTTCTGAAATTTGTAGTCCATTACTGTATCTTTGTGCATCTTTTGTAATGGAATATGATCTTTTGGTGCTTTCGTGTTTCAAAACGAGTTTGATCATCCAATCATGTGATTCCCTTAGATATGTGGATAATCCAATTGTTGCAGTTTTCAACGCAATGTCTAACTGGATTAACCCACGTCCTCCTTCTTTCCTAGGGAGATATATTCTATCTATGTCTGCCTTAGGGTGATACATTCTGTGGATGGTTAAGAATTTTCGGATTTTTGTATCGAGCCTACGGATCTCTGGGCTTGACCAGTTGATGACATTGTAACTGTAGGTTACTACTGGTATGGCAAGCGTGTTTATGGCATCGATCCTTATTAAAATTTTATACATTGTGGTCAAGCAGGTTATCGGTCTGTAATTTTTGGGATTGTTTGTCTCATCATTCTTCGGTAGCAGGAATGTAATGCCGTTAACTAGCCATGATGGTATCTTTTCTGGCTCCTTAACTATTTCATTGTAAAGTTGGGCTAACAGCTCATGAGACTCTGTGAAGGCATTTATCCAAAAGTTTTGTATTTTGTCTTTTCCTGGGGATTTCCATTTGCTGGTTTTTCTTAGAGCCAAGCGCAGCTGTTCAACTTTTATATTTTCCCATGTTTGTTCTTCAAGGTGAGCTGTTTCTTTCATTTGTCTGTTTATCCATGGGGCATGTATGTTATGAACTTTTTCTTCGGCCCAGATCTTTTCCCAGAATTCTTGCACTTCCTCCTTGGGTGGTATTGATTTAGCAGTTATTGTTGACTTACCAATTTTTTTGTAGAAGTTTCTTTGGTTGTTTTTGAACATATTATTGTCCTTATAGAATCTAGATCGTTTTTCAAAGCGCCTTATACGAGCAGCTTTGGCCGACACTTTTTGCTTGATTGTTTCTATCAGCATGTCTATGTCACATGTTGATCTTATACTGTACTTTTTTTTCAATTTTCTAAGTTTAGTTTGTTTAACATGTTCACCTACTTTATAGTTTGTTAAAATTTCTATGTCAGATCGGAGAAGGTTTATTTGGCGATTGATGTTATCTTGCCAAGTAGATTTCTTGTGGGAATTCCTTTGTTTTTTCATCTTCACTCCACATAAGTGAGTGGTGACTTTAGCCGATGCATAATAGAGATGATTTAAGTCAGTAATGTTTATTTTGTTTGTGATGATAATGTTTTTGAGAATTATGTTAGTCTTGTGTATTATCTTTTGGTTCTGTTTGGAGTTCTGGATCTTAGGGAGGGTGTCTCGTTCCCCCATGTCAGATTCTTTCATTTTCATCCATTCGATCATAATTTCATCCTTCAAGTTGGCAAGTTCATTCTCATTCATTTCTTTATCATTTACGATCTCATTATTTTCATTTGGAGTTTCATCCTGAGCATGCACTCCCTCCACTTTTTCGCTCCTTTCTTTAATTTGTTCTGTTGCCAGTGATTCCGCCCCAACTCTGGGATTCGAAGTGTTACAGTTTACCTCGTTTTCACTGACACATGCTTCATTTTCCCTTCGCTGACTTTGTGCTACTAGCTTGATCTGATCAATTTCTATATCAGTTAGTAACTTTTTTCTTACAATATTTCTTCGTATATTGGCTAGTTTGTTACTGTCAATATAGCCTCTGTTTTCGGGATGTTTCTTTTTCCAGTTGATATATGTTTGCTCTGTATTCGATGTATTTGATGGGTAGTACATGGCAGTGTAGAAAGCCTCAAGGACTTCTTTATTATCTTCCCTTGACCATTTTTCTCTCTTTTTCTTTGGATTTCTTGGTGGTGAGCATGGAGGGCCAACAGTAGGAGTATTCCGGTTATGGGAGGTCTCCAGCTCCGAAGTGATGGGAAGGTTTGAACCATTAGCTGATTTTTCGACCCCAGTCTGGTTCCTCTCTGAGGGACGCGGCCCTTTTTTACCCGGGTGACGGCCGATCCGGTATGAGATTTCATCATTAGACATCTACTTTATTTTGTCGCGTTTTATCCTTATCCGCCAAGGGGTAATCTTTTCGTGTTACCACTTCTAGAACGAGTGTCAACCAAGACTAGAGGGGTCGTTCTCCCCTAGAGACATGGCTATTCCCCGCCGGCCGCCATCCCGGTATTTCTTGGTCACGGGGTTTTCTTTTTGTTGTTTTTTTTTAATTGTTATTATCATGAGTGGTTCCTTAATGTGAGCATTGCGTGGCTTAAGAATGAAATTATTAATAATTGTCTCCACTCCAGGGACAAGGCCAGCAATCACCCAGTGCATTACAATAATATAATATACTTTTTGTTGTAGTTGGCTGTTATTGCTGCTGGCTATGTCGGTGGTGGTGCCGGGGCTTTTTTATATTGTTGGTGAGGAAGGGGTGAGCCAGCAGTCCCATAATTGTTGATGTAGACGTTTGTCCGTGGCAAGGTCACCAAGTCAATCTATTTATATCTTTTGCTAGCCTCTCTCCTGTCTAGTGCTACCACCACCTTCCCTTTTCTCTCTCAAGTTAACAGGGGAATAGTGTCAGTAGCATTGAATGAGTGGTGGCGGCGATGATGGATGTGGTGGGGTGGTGGCAGCGGTGGTGTTGTGGTTACTGATATAGTATCTATGAGTTTGTGTTCGTATGTTTAATATATATTTTCATTATATTTTGTGTTGACATATTCCCGTAAAATTTGAATTAAACATTTTTTAAAATTTGAGACAATAATAATAGTAATTATTATTATGATGCTGGTGAAGTTGCCGTTATATTTAGTGTGATGGGATAGGTAGTGTATCAAGTTTCTGGTGTTGGTGAAATTGAAATTGCCGCTGTTCTATATAGTGTAGACAGAGGGTGTTTTGTTCCATTTATAACCATTTTCTTTTTTTGAATACAAAATATATAATACAAAATTGAATATTTGAGCGATACAACAATATAATATGGATCCGAAACTTTATGGGACCTCATTCGGTGCCTTTATGCAACATTTGTGCTAAGAATTGTTCTTTCACAATTGATTTAAATATGTTAAAAATCAAAAAACTTACGGGAGCAATTTCGTGACGTTCTACCACCTCGTGCGTCTTCTACCCTTCTTCTTCTTCTTCTTCTTCTTCTTCTTCTTCTTCTTCTTCTTATTATTATTATTATTATTATTATTATTATTATTATTATTATTATTATTATTATTATTATTATTATTATCATTATTATTGGCGACCTACGTAGTAAATCGTATCATCGTGAGCTCCGCAAAGGTTTGTTATTTCCGTTTGTTAAAAATTGCCATTCATGGAAAATTTTTATTGTTAACCATATATAAGCGCACATACATTGTTTTCCGAAAAGGACACCCAAAAAGATTGGGGCCTTGTGCCCAAAATTTAAACTTTTATGATTATCAAAACATTCTTTGAAAAAAAATGGCTAATTCACCTCTGCACCAAGCAGCTGAAAGCCTTCCTCACAAATTAACACCTCACACCGACACCACCGTTGTAAATGTTACTACGTTTGCCAACATACAAAAAATATAAGCAGTAGCAATATTTTAAATTTGTCTCAGGCAGACATTCATTTCCCGCCATTACCAATGACTGCAGATGTTAAAGCCTCCACCACCACCACCACCACCACCACCACCGCGAGAACCCCCACCCCCACCACCACTGCGACAACAGAAACAAAAGGAAAAAATAAATCAACTCGTGATGACGAAATAATTTCAACCAAATTGGACTCTTCCACTTCCACACCCAACTCCACTGACGTCACCACCACCACAACTGAAACTAAAATTAATAATAACAAAAATAACGATAGCAACAACAACAACAACAACAACAATGACATTAAAAAAACCACCCTGAATTTTGCCAGAGTAGCAAAACAGTTCGAAGCATTTACGGTAACTCAGGAGGATTTAGAAAATGCCAAACAAATGGTAAAGAAAGATGGGTACAGGGTCAGCCTCACCCCCCTCACCTAATAAAATGGAGCATCGGCGCCTATGCACCGTGTCGTATCGAACAATAAATGTAAAATCGCGCCGAGTGGAACGGGCATCCGAGTCCCAAATCCAAAAAGCTTTGGGACATGTGTAGGCAAGAAAAACCCACATCAGACGTGGGCAGAAGTATGGAACCGTGGACGTGTTCTTTGAAACACCAGAGGAGGATAGAGAACACTCCATGGCCCATTAAGAAGTGACGACTTCACACTCGTCCCAAGCTATTGTGGCCAGAGACTCGTAAAGATCAGGGTGACCCACGTTCCACCGGCCATCGAAATTCCCTGGCTAATAGTGGCCGTCCTCGCCGGCATCGAAGCCAACACAAAAATAATAGCAATAGCAAAAGAAAAGCAGGAGAACTGATCCAGATCTGGGATGGAGCACCTGATCCAAGCGGACCAAAAAAGCATTGAGGAGATCCCAGAGGTAATAGACCTCACTGACGGCAGCCACCTCACGGTAATTGTCGAGGGCAGAAGACCTAGGTGTGTCGTTTGTGGTGAAGGAACCCACGTAAGGGCTTTCTGCCCTCAGGCTAAAAGGTTGAGGCCACCTCTCCTACCCACCCAGTGACACAACCAACAACACCACCAGCAGCAGAGATGGCAGAAACAAATGTAGCAGCAAAACAGAAGCAACTATAACAGCAACAACCCCAGCAACAGTAGCAAAACCAACACCACCACCACCAGCAAAACCAACACCACCACCACCCAACGCTTCAGAACTAGCACCAGCGCCTACACCATCCACCAAGCCACAACCAAAACTAGCGCCTGTGGAGGATTTTCCACTCCCCGGCCTATCACAACTGGAGACAGATTGTGATGACGAGTAGTGGGAATCGGTATCTGGAAAAAAAAAAGAAACCAAAAAGGAAAAAATTCTCTTCCTTCCCCCTCCAAAAACAAAATACAGAGGGAAACAAATAAATTAACAAACAAAAAAGTTAGGACAGATATGCCACCATCCACACCAGCATCACCAACCCCATCAACCCAAACACCAACACCATCACCTTGATTAATCCCAACACCACCATCACCTACACCACAAAAGTCACCAAAATGCGAAACAGAAACAAACCCACAACAAACGCAAACAAAACAAAACAAAACAACCAAAACGATACACACTACACATCATTAAATTTGAACATCAAGCAATTATTACACTACATCCAACACAACACCAGCATCACAGAAAAAGACTACACAACAACCCCAAAATTCACACCACCTCCACACATACAAATCACTCGCATCACACAGAAAACGTACATGACACTAAAACAAAAATTCCCCAAAGACATCGGAGACTTCCGACAAGCACTCTCCAGGAGGATTTATAAGGACATCCTTCCTGAGGAGGCCACAAGCAGTGAAAAGGATGGAAAAACCGTCCTTCCCCTACGAGAAGTAAGGTAAGTGGTCTTTCCCATCTTTTCCACTCCTTTTCAACATGACCTCACTCAGAATAGGCAGCATAAATGCGCGTGGCTTGGGGTCGTCATGGAAGCAGGGCCACGTGCTCAACGACCTCAGGTCACTAAACATAGATGTAGTGGCCATCAGCGAGACCAGAATCTCCGAAGCACGGGCTTTCGCACCGATCTTCGGCGGCTACGATGTGTACGCATCTCCCAGCCGTCCGGGATCGGGGGGAGCAGTTGCTGTGCTTTTTTGGAGAGGTTTGGATCTTGCCATACGGGCCATCTTCCTGGATCCAGAAGGTAAGTTGGTGGTGCTGGACGTGACCAGGGGAGACGGGCAAGCTTTCAGGTTAGTGGCCGTCTATGCCATGACAGGAGCAGGGCGGCCTGATTTCTTCCGGCGTCTGGAGACCTTTCTTGGAACGTTCCGCTCTTTAGTGTTAGTGGGCGACTGGAACGGGATCTTAGATGCACGCTGGGATTGTGTGGGATTAGTAGATAGGGAAGGAGGGTGCAAGAGTCTCACCAACCTGCTCAGGCGTTTTGAACTGTCTGACAGGTACCGAATGGATTTCCCGAATGTACCAATGTGGACTTGGACAAATCGCATAGGGTCATCCAGATCATATCTAGATAGAGTAATTTGTAGGGAAATAGATAGGTCTAGCATAGGCTGTGCACAATTCAAGATAGTCAGCTACACGGACCACAAATTCGTGATCTGTGTGCTTGACTTAGATAGGCTTCATAGACGAGGACCCGGCTACTGGAAGCTAAACGCGTCCTTACCAGCGCGGAAGGCCTACAGAGACCGGATTAGCGAACTAGTTAAGCGGGCGTTGACGGGGGCCATCGTCAACAACAAGTGGTGGTTGGCTCTGAAAAGAGCAATTAGAATAGAGTCCATTAGGTTTAGTAAGGCTTTAGAAATAGAGAAAAATAGAGCAGAGGGAGAATTAGTTAGAAAATTAAACGAGGCCCTTAGCAAAGGCATCGCGACCGACGTACTTGCGGCGAAATTGGCCCTTGACCAAATCTTCAATGCAAAGCACGAAGGCTGCGTTGTCAGAGCTAGGGTGCGTGCTCTCAGACACGAGGGGACGAAGGCCGTTCAATGTGGCGGAGGCGCGTCGTGGGAACAAAGCCACGATCCGGTCTTTGGTGGACCACGACGGGCGCATGCTACTCGATCCCGGGAAAATGTGTGAAGCTTTTCAGCGACACTTCGCTCAACTGTTCGGGGGCAGCGGTGGGCCGGGTCGAAGGATGGACTTTAGTGTCTACCTCGACGGACTGCCGCGGCTCTCGGCCACTGAGGCGAAGTGTTGCGAAAAGCCGATAACAGCCGCTGAAGTCAGGGAGGCAATGACTGGCTGCACAAGGGGTAAATCGCCTGGTTTGGCTGGTCTGCCCTATGAACTTTACGTACAGATGCCAGACTTGTTCGGAGGCCTCTTGGCGGACGTCTACTGCAACTGGTAACAGAACGGGAGCATTCCCAGTTCTGTGAACCGAGGAGCGGTGGCACTGCTGAGAAAGGATCCAAAGAAGGGGGATAACATAGATAATTTCCGGCCCATAACTCTGCTAAACTCAGAGTTCAAGATTTTGGCCAAGGTGCTAGCAAAGAGGTTGGCGCTTGTCGTTGGTGGTCTGGTGGGAGAGGCGCAGACATGCGCCATTCCCGACAGATCCATCCACGACAACCTCCACCTCATGCGATACATCGTAGAGAGGGTAGCTAGGGAACCTGGCACGGGTGGGTCCTTGATCAATTTAGATCAGTCGAAAGCTTTCGATAGGGTCGACCATCGTTTCCTAGCGGCATTCCTGAGGGCGGCTGGCTTTGGGCCCGTCTTCAGAGGCTGGATCGCTGCCATGCACAGCGACATCTGCTCTGTGGTGAGAGTGAACGGTCACCTGTCCGAACCGTTCAACATCATGCGCTCGGTCCGCCAAGGATGTCCCCTCTCGTCTCTCTTGTACGTATTGACTCTCGAGCCATTACTGCACAAACTGGAGACGTTGAGGGGGGTCCCGCGCGAACTAGGATGCGGAAGATCCGTGTCAGCATATGCCGACGATGTCACCGTAGTGGTGTCGAACGCCAAACACATCGAGGCGATCGGCACTACACTAAGAGAATACGAAGCGGTGACAGGAGCAATGATCAACCAGGAAAAGTCAGTGGGCCTGCAGCTCGGCAACTGGAGAGGCAGGTCCATGCCGTCCAACAGCGTCGTCTGACGCTGGACGGACGGACCGGTTAAATTGCTAGGGGTCTGGTTCGGTCCGGACCTCCAGACGGACAAAAACTAGGATGAGGTGACGAGCAGGGTGGCTTCTCTCACCCAGAAATGTGCCGAGAGGAAGCTATCCCTGAAAGGTCGAGCGGAGGTGGCTAACGCGTACATCGCGTCTGTCATCTACTACCGCCTGACCGTCGTACCTTGTCCTAAGTCCCGCCTGACTGCGCTGGAGCGTTTGCTCTTTCGCTTTTTGTGGAAGGGACGCGCTCCAATGGTCAGGCGGTCCATCTGTTGTCAACACCCGCTACGTGGAGGGCTGGGCATGCCGTGGTTGATGATGCACAGGCACGCGCTCATGCTACGACATCTCCACCTCTTCCTCGACGGTGATCAGGTGTGGTCACCGTTTGCTAGACACGTATTTCCCCAGCTCGTTTCCTTGACGGAGCTGCAGTCCTGGGTCAAGCGAAGACCGAGAGGGAGCGCGTGGAGACTGGAATGTCTTCAGGCGCTCACAGGGTTCGGGCAATGTGATCGGTGGAAACTCCACCTCGGAGTTCTATAGAGGATTAGGGGAGGGGAAGAGCGACGACGTACTTGGGGAAACTCTAGGCGTCGACGAAAATCAACTAGCCAATCTCTTCGGAAGAACTTTCGGGCCAGGGCCTATGGACGACGAAACCGCAGGGCGACGAAACCGTCTTGCACGCACTCTTCCAGTGTCCTAAAATTGCTGACTTGTGGGTTTATGTCGAACACCTGCTGTCACGTGTAGGACGGATCCGGCTATCATCTGAGACCATCGTGAGGATTTCCCCGCCCTCCTCCTTTAGCCGGGAAGGGCAGGCAGTTTTTCTCTGTCTGGTGGCCATGGCGAAAGAGATAGTATGGTGGACACGTTTGAAAGGGCTGAAGACGAGCACTTACCTCTTCGGCGATGCTCTGATTGACTTTTTCAAATTTCATATGAAAAGGAAAATCAGAGTAGAGAAGGAAGTGCTCTCTTCCCAGCATTTTGTTGAAAGATGGGTGAGAGAAGCAAGAATGGCCCGAGTGAATGGGCCTACTCTGAGTATATATCTGTAAATTAAAGGTGGAAAACTGGGAGAGGGCACTTGCCTTGGTGGTCACGGTCATTGTGGCCTTTTACTGAGCTTTCTCCACAAATGTCTCTCCGAAGTCTCCCCCCTATTGGGGAATTTTTCATTGTTATTTTTGTTACATCCTCTGTTTTTGTTTTTTACACGCAGAAATGCCCATTTGTACCGTCCTGTATTGTCCTGTACTGTCCTTAATGTCTACTTTATGTAAACCCTTGTGGTTAATAAAGAAATCATTAATATTATTATTATTATTATTATTATTATTATTATTATTATTATTATTATTAGGTAAGTAAACCTTGCCTCTTTCCCTCTTAGCTTACCAATATGGCCATATTAAGAGTAGGAAGTTTAAATGTTCGCGGCCTGGGGTCACCCTGGAAGCAGGGTCGCCTGCTCAACGACTTCCGGTCGCTGGAAATGGATGTGCTTGTCGTAAGCGAGACCAGAATTTCCGACACGCGCGCACTAGCCTCCGTTTTCGACGACTATCAGATCTTCGCATCTGTTAGCAGGCCGGGAATGGGGGGTGGGGTGGCAGTGCTGTTTAGGAAAGGACTGGTTCTCGAGGTAAGGTCGATCTTCCGGGACCCGGACGGTAAGTTGGTGGTCTTGGGTGTGAGCAGTAGCGAAGGTGGTGCCTTTAGACTGCTAGCCGTCTACGCCCCTACAGGGTCCGGTCGACCTGACTTCTTTAGGCGCCTGGAGACCTTTCTGGGTACGTCTCGCCCTTTACTGTTAGCGGGGGACTGGAACGGAATGGCATCTTAGACGGACGCTGGGATTGCGTGGGAGTAGCCGATATGAGCGGGGGGTGCAAAAGCCTCAAGCACCTACTCAGCCAGTTCCAACTGTCTGACAGGTATCGACTAGATTTCCCCAATGTGCCAGTATGGACATGGACCAACCGAATGGGGTCATCTAGATCATATATAGATAGGATCTTCATTAGGAAAATAAATAGAAATAGTGTGGGCTGTCCACTTTTTAAAACGGTCGCCTATTCAGATCACAAATTTGTGATCTGTACGGTCGACCTAAATAAAACGCGTAGGTTAGGTCCGGGTTACTGGAAGCTGAACATGTCATTTCCGGCACGTAAGGCTTACAGGGGCCGAGTCAACAATTTAGTTAAGCAAAAGTTGACAGGGGGGGATCATCAACAACAGATGGTGGGTGGCTCTCAAAAGAGAGATTAGAGTAACTTCGATAGAGTTCAGCAAAGAACTAGCGTTAGAGAAAAATAGAAAGAAGGGGGAGATGGTAGATAAGTTAGACGAGGCTTTTTGTAGTGGCATCGCAACTGACGTGCTAGCGGCGAGAATAGCATTAGACCATTTCTTCAATGCCAAACACGAAGGTTGCATTGTCAGAGCTAAGGCGCGTGCGCTGAGAAACGAGGGAACTAAAAGTGTTCGATGGGCCCGCGTGGCGGAGGCGCAGCGTGGTAATAAAACCACAATTCGGTCGTTTGCGGACCGAGACGGACACGAGATAAGCGATTCCAAGCGGACGTGTGAGGCCTTTCGCCAGCACTTTGCTCGGTTGTTCAGAGAGAGAGTGGCGAGTCAGAGAGAGTGGTGGATTTCAGTCCCTACCTTGACGGCTTTCCGCGCATCTCGACGGTCGAAACTGAGCTCTGCGAAAGGTCGATTACTTCAGCCGAAATTCAGGACGCCCTTGTCGGCTGCATGAGGCGCAAGTCACCCGGTTTGGATGTTCTGCCCTACGAGCTTTACGTAAATATGGCAGACTTGTTCTCCGAACTCCTCGAAGCACTCTACCGCAACTGGCAGCAGAATGGGAGTATTCCCAGTTCTGTGAGCAGGGGAGTGGTGACGCTGATAAGGAAAGATGAGAACAAGAGGGATACATCAGACAACTTCAGGACCATAACTCTGCTCAACTCAGAGTTTAAGATTTTGGCCAAGGTGTTAGCAAAGAAATTGGCGCTTGTCCTGGAGGATTTGGTTGGGGAGGCGCAAACTTGCGCAATCCCAGCCAGGTCCATACACGACAATCTCCACCTCATGCGATACATCATAGAGAGGGTAGGGTGTAAACCTGCCTTCGGTGGGGAACTGATCCATTTAGATCAATCGAAAGAATTCGATAGGGTCGACCATCGGTATCTGGAGTTTGTCCTCAAAGCAGCTGGCTTCGGCCCTGTCTTTAGATGCTGGATCGTTGCAATGCACAGCGACACATGCTCGGTGGTCAAGGTTAATTGCCACCTCTCAGAATCATTTCGGCTCTCCCGATTGGTCCGTCAAGTGTGCCCTCTCTCTTCCCTTCTGTACGTATTGACTCTCGAGCCTTTACTGCGGAAGCTGGAGCTGTTGCAGGGCATCCCGTTCGAACCGGGACGTGGAAAGGCGGTGTAGGCTTATGCGGACGACATCACCGTGATGGTGTCGAACACCTCAGAAATCGAGGTGGTCGGCACCTTATTGAAGGAATATGAAAGGTTGACAGGGGCCAAACTTAACCCGGAAAAGTCGGTGGGCTTGCAGCTCGGAACCTGGAGAGGCAAGCCCATGCCGTCCAACAGCGTCGTGGGGCGCTGGACGGGCGGACCAGGTAAAGTTGCTCGGGGTTTGGTTCGGATCAGACCTCCAGGTGGAAAAGAATTGGGACGAGGTAACGAGCAGAGTAGCCAGTCTCACCCAAAAATGGGCTGGGAGGAAGCTATCACTGAAATGTAGCGCGGAGGTGGCGAATGCGTACATCGCGTCCATCATCTACTACCGCCTGACCGTCGTTCCTTTCTTCCGTCCGCGCCTATGCAAGCTGGAACGGCTCCTCTTCAAATTCTTGTGGAGGGGACAAGTTCCGTTGGTGAGGCGGTCCATCTGCTGCCAGCACCCTCTACGCGGAGGGCTGGGCATGCTATGGCTAATGATGCGCAGACATGCGTTGAGGCTGCAACATCTCCAGATATTCTGCCTCAACGGTGAACAGGTGTGGTCGCCGTTTATCAGACGGGCCTTTCCGCAGCTCATTTCTTTGACTGAGCTGCAGTCCTGGGTCAAGAAGAGACCGAGACTGGGTGACTGGCACCTGGAATGTTGCCAGGCACGCACTGCCCTCTATTAAGCGGGCAATGTGATCAGTGGAACTTCCACTCTCGAATTCTATAGAGGATCAGTGGTGGGCAAGTGCGACGACGCACTCGGAGAAGCTTTGGGCCTCGACGAAGTCGAACTGACCAATCTGTGCCGGAGGACTTTTGAGCCGGGGACAATGGACAATTTCCAGATATCCCTCGCTTGGCAGTGCTACCGGGGGGCACTGCCGGTTCAGGATAAACTCTACAGGCACGGAAGTGCTGTCACACGGACCTGCCCAAGATGCGCACAGAACGACGAAACCGTTCTGCACGCACTTGTCCAATGTCCGTGCATTACTGACTTGTGGAGTTATGTCGAACAGCTACTGTCGCGTGTGGAACGAATCTGGCTATCAGCCGAGTCCACAGTGAGGATCGATCCACCGCCTTCCTTAGGTCAGGAAGAGCAGGAAATTTTCCTCTGTCTGGTGGCAGTTGCCAAAGAGATTATATGGTGGACCAGGTTGAAAGGACTAAAGACAGACACTTTTCTCTTCGGCCAATCCCTCATCAACTTCTTCAAGTTTCACCTGGAAAGGAAGGTGAGGGTGGAGAGAGAAGTGCTGCCCCCAGCACATTGCTAAAAAGTGGATGAATGTGGCGAGAATGGCCCGTGTGAATGGGCCTACTCTGACAATGCGCCTATAGGCTGACTAACTTGAGGAGAGGGGTGCTCTCCCTGGGTGCCCTAGAAGCGCAGGGTGGTTCAGCATTGGTGGGGTACCTGAAGCACCCCAGGGTCCTACACCCCCTATCGGGGAATTTATTTTGTTATATTTATGCATAGTTTATTTTATATTTTTATAATTTCATTGTTAAATTAGACTTGCCATTGTGTGCATTTACTCCACCTTATTGTAAACCCCCACTGTCCCTGTCTTTGTATTGTCCCCTACATGTCGGCCCTGGTGGCTAATAAATGAAATCATTATTATTATTATTATTATTATTATTATTGGCGACCTACGTAGGAAATCGTATTATCATGAGCTCCGCAAAGGTTTGTTATTTCCGTTTGTTTAAAAATTGCCATTTATGGAAAATTTTATTGTTAACTGTTTATAAGCACACATACATTGTTTTCCGAAAAGGACACCTAAAAAGATTGGGGCCTTGTGCCCAAAATTTTAACTTTTATTATTATCAAAAAATTTCTTTGAAAAAAAATGGCTACTTCACCTCTGCACGAAGCAGCTGAAAGCCTTCCTCACAAAATAACACCTCACACCGACACCACCATTGTAAATGTTACTACGTTTGCCAACACAAAAAAAATATAAGCAGTAGCAATATTTTAAATTTGTCTCAGGCAGACATTCATTTCCCGCCATTACCAATGACTGCAGGTGTTAAACCCTCCACCACCACCACCACCACCACCGCGACAACAGAAACAAAAGAAGAAAAAAATAAATTAACTCGTGACGTCGAAATGAAATCAAGCAAAATAGACTCTTCCCCACCAAAGACGACTGACGTCACCACCACCACAACTGAAAATAAAATTAATATTAACGATAGCAACAACAACAACAATGACATTATAAAACCGACCCTCAGTTTCGCCATCGTAGCAAAACAATTCGAAGCGTTCACGGTAACTCAAGAAGATTTAGAAAATGCCAAACAAATGGTAAAGAAAGATGGGTACAGGGTCAGCCCCCCCCACCCCCCACCTAATAAAATGGAGCATCGGCGCCTGTGCACCGTGTCGTATAGAACAATAAATGTAAAATCGCGCCGAGTGGAACGGGCATCCGAGTCCCAAATCCAAAAAGCTTTGGGACATGTGTGGGCAAGAAAAACCCACATCAGACGTGGGCAAAAGTATGGAACCGTGGATGTGTTCTTTGAAACACCAGAGGAGGCTAGAGAACACTCCATGGCCCCATTAAAAAGTGACGACTTCACACTCCTCCCAAGCTATTGTGGCCAGAGACTCGTAAAGATCAGGGTGACCCACGTTCCACCGGCCATCGAAATTCCCTGGCTAATAGCGGCTGTCATCGCCGGCATCGAGGCCAACACGAAAATAATAACAATAGCAAAAGAAAAGCAGGAAAACTGGTCCAGATCTGGGATGGAGCTCCTGATCCAAGCGGACCAAAAAAGCATTGAGGAGATCCCAGAGGTAATAGACCTCACTGACGGCAGCCACCTCACGGTAATTGTCGAGGGCAGAAGACCTAGGTGTGTCGTTTGTGGTGAAGGAACCCACCTAAGGGCTTTCTGCCCTCAGGCTAAAAGGTTGAGGCCACCTCTCCTACCCACCCCAGTGACACAACCATCAACACCACCAGTAGCAGAGATGCCAGCAACAACTGTAGCAGCAACAACAGAAGCAACTATAACAGCAACAACCCCAGCAACAGTAGCAAAACCAACACCACTACCACCACCAGCAAAACCAACACCACCACCACCCAACGCTTCAGAACTAGCACCAGCGCCTACACCATCCACCACACCACAACCAAAACTAACTGCTGTGTAGGATTTTCCACTCCCCGGCCTATCACAACTGGAGACAGATTGTGACGACGAGGAGTGGGAAACGATATCCGGAAAAAAAAAAAGAAACCAAAAAAGAAGAAAAAATTCTCTTCCTTCCCCCTCCAAAAACAAAATACAGAGGGAAACAAATAAACTAAGAAACAAAAAAGTTAGGACAGATATGCCACCATCCACACCAGCATCACCAACCTCATCAACCCAAACACCAACACCATCACCTTGATTAATCCCAACACCACCATCACCTACACCACAAAAGTCACCAAAATACGAAACAGAAACAAACCCACAACAAACGCAAACAAAACAAAACAAAACAACCAAAACGATACACACTACACATCATTAAATTTGAACAACAAGCAATTATTGCACTACATCCAACACAACACCAGCATCACAGAAAAAGACTACACAACAACCCCAAAATTCACACCACCTCCACACATACAAATCACTCGCATCACACAGAAAACGTACATGACACTAAAACAAAAATTCCCCAAAGACATCGGAGACTTCCGACAAGCACTCTCCAGGAGGATTTATAAGGACATCCTTCCTGAGGAGGCCACAAGCAGTGAAAAGGATGGAAAAACCGTCCTTCCCCTACGAGAAGTAAGGTAAGTGGTCTTTCCCATCTTTTCCACTCCTTTTCAACATGACCTCACTCAGAATAGGCAGCATAAATGCGCGTGGCTTGGGGTCGTCATGGAAGCAGGGCCACGTGCTCAACGACCTCAGGTCACTAAACATAGATGTAGTGGCCATCAGCGAGACCAGAATCTCCGAAGCACGGGCTTTCGCACCGATCTTCGGCGGCTACGATGTGTACGCATCTCCCAGCCGTCCGGGATCGGGGGGAGCAGTTGCTGTGCTTTTTTGGAGAGGTTTGGATCTTGCCATACGGGCCATCTTCCTGGATCCAGAAGGTAAGTTGGTGGTGCTGGACGTGACCAGGGGAGACGGGCAAGCTTTCAGGTTAGTGGCCGTCTATGCCATGACAGGAGCAGGGCGGCCTGATTTCTTCCGGCGTCTGGAGACCTTTCTTGGAACGTCCCGCTCTTTAGTGTTAGTGGGCGACTGGAACGGGATCTTAGATGCACGCTGGGATTGTGTGGGATTAGTAGATAGGGAAGGAGGGTGCAAGAGTCTCACCAACCTGCTCAGGCGTTTTGAACTGTCTGACAGGTACCGAATGGATTTCCCGAATGTACCAATGTGGACTTGGACAAATCGCATAGGGTCATCCAGATCATATCTAGATAGAGTAATTTGTAGGGAAATAGATAGGTCTAGCATAGGCTGTGCACAATTCAAGATAGTCAGCTACACGGACCACAAATTCGTGATCTGTGTGCTTGACTTAGATAGGCTTCATAGACGAGGACCCGGCTACTGGAAGCTAAACGCGTCCTTACCAGCGCGGAAGGCCTACAGAGACCGGATTAGCGAACTAGTTAAGCGGGCGTTGACGGGGGCCATCGTCAACAACAAGTGGTGGTTGGCTCTGAAAAGAGCAATTAGAATAGAGTCCATTAGGTTTAGTAAGGCTTTAGAAATAGAGAAAAATAGAGCAGAGGGAGAATTAGTTAGAAAATTAAACGAGGCCCTTAGCAAAGGCATCGCGACCGACGTACTTGCGGCGAAATTGGCCCTTGACCAAATCTTCAATGCAAAGCACGAAGGCTGCGTTGTCAGAGCTAGGGTGCGTGCTCTCAGACACGAGGGGACGAAGGCCGTTCAATGTGGCGGAGGCGCGTCGTGGGAACAAAGCCACGATCCGGTCTTTGGTGGACCACGACGGGCGCATGCTACTCGATCCCGGGAAAATGTGTGAAGCTTTTCAGCGACACTTCGCTCAACTGTTCGGGGGCAGCGGTGGGCCGGGTCGAAGGATGGACTTTAGTGTCTACCTCGACGGACTGCCGCGGCTCTCGGCCACTGAGGCGAAGTGTTGCGAAAAGCCGATAACAGCCGCTGAAGTCAGGGAGGCAATGACTGGCTGCACAAGGGGTAAATCGCCTGGTTTGGCTGGTCTGCCCTATGAACTTTACGTACAGATGCCAGACTTGTTCGGAGGCCTCTTGGCGGACGTCTACTGCAACTGGTAACAGAACGGGAGCATTCCCAGTTCTGTGAACCGAGGAGCGGTGGCACTGCTGAGAAAGGATCCAAAGAAGGGGGATAACATAGATAATTTCCGGCCCATAACTCTGCTAAACTCAGAGTTCAAGATTTTGGCCAAGGTGCTAGCAAAGAGGTTGGCGCTTGTCGTTGGTGGTCTGGTGGGAGAGGCGCAGACATGCGCCATTCCCGACAGATCCATCCACGACAACCTCCACCTCATGCGATACATCGTAGAGAGGGTAGCTAGGGAACCTGGCACGGGTGGGTCCTTGATCAATTTAGATCAGTCGAAAGCTTTCGATAGGGTCGACCATCGTTTCCTAGCGGCATTCCTGAGGGCGGCTGGCTTTGGGCCCGTCTTCAGAGGCTGGATCGCTGCCATGCACAGCGACACCTGCTCTGTGGTGAGAGTGAACGGTCACCTGTCCGAACCGTTCAACATCATGCGCTCGGTCCGCCAAGGATGTCCCCTCTCGTCTCTCTTGTACGTATTGACTCTCGAGCCATTACTGCACAAACTGGAGACGTTGAGGGGGGTCCCGCGCGAACTAGGATGCGGAAGATCCGTGTCAGCATATGCCGACGATGTCACCGTAGTGGTGTCGAACGCCAAACACATCGAGGCGATCGGCACTACACTAAGAGAATACGAAGCGGTGACAGGAGCAATGATCAACCAGGAAAAGTCAGTGGGCCTGCAGCTCGGCAACTGGAGAGGCACGTCCATGCCGTCCAACAGCGTCGTCTGACGCTGGACGGACGGACCGGTTAAATTGCTAGGGGTCTGGTTCGGTCCGGACCTCCAGACGGACAAAAACTAGGATGAGGTGACGAGCAGGGTGGCTTCTCTCACCCAGAAATGTGCCGAGAGGAAGCTATCCCTGAAAGGTCGAGCGGAGGTGGCTAACGCGTACATCGCGTCTGTCATCTACTACCGCCTGACCGTCGTACCTTGTCCTAAGTCCCGCCTGACTGCGCTGGAGCGTTTGCTCTTTCGCTTTTTGTGGAAGGGACGCGCTCCAATGGTCAGGCGGTCCATCTGTTGTCAACACCCGCTACGTGGAGGGCTGGGCATGCCGTGGTTGATGATGCACAGGCACGCGCTCATGCTACGACATCTCCACCTCTTCCTCGACGGTGATCAGGTGTGGTCACCGTTTGCTAGACACGTATTTCCCCAGCTCGTTTCCTTGACGGAGCTGCAGTCCTGGGTCAAGCGAAGACCGAGAGGGAGCGCGTGGAGACTGGAATGTCTTCAGGCGCTCACAGGGTTCGGGCAATGTGATCGGTGGAAACTCCACCTCGGAGTTCTATAGAGGATTAGGGGAGGGGAAGAGCGACGACGTACTTGGGGAAACTCTAGGCGTCGACGAAAATCAACTAGCCAATCTCTTCGGAAGAACTTTCGGGCCAGGGCCTATGGACGACGAAACCGCAGGGCGACGAAACCGTCTTGCACGCACTCTTCCAGTGTCCTAAAATTGCTGACTTGTGGGTTTATGTCGAACACCTGCTGTCACGTGTAGGACGGATCCGGCTATCATCTGAGACCATCGTGAGGATTTCCCCGCCCTCCTCCTTTAGCCGGGAAGGGCAGGCAGTTTTTCTCTGTCTGGTGGCCATGGCGAAAGAGATAGTATGGTGGACACGTTTGAAAGGGCTGAAGACGAGCACTTACCTCTTCGGCGATGCTCTGATTGACTTTTTCAAATTTCATATGAAAAGGAAAATCAGAGTAGAGAAGGAAGTGCTCTCTTCCCAGCATTTTGTTGAAAGATGGGTGAGAGAAGCAAGAATGGCCCGAGTGAATGGGCCTACTCTGAGTATATATCTGTAAATTAAAGGTGGAAAACTGGGAGAGGGCACTTGCCTTGGTGGTCACGGTCATTGTGGCCTTTTACTGAGCTTTCTCCACAAATGTCTCTCCGAAGTCTCCCCCCTATTGGGGAATTTTTCATTGTTATTTTTGTTACATCCTCTGTTTTTGTTTTTTACACGCAGAAATGCCCATTTGTACCGTCCTGTATTGTCCTGTACTGTCCTTAATGTCTACTTTATGTAAACCCTTGTGGTTAATAAAGAAATCATTAATATTATTATTATTATTATTATTATTATTATTATTATTATTATTATTATTAGGTAAGTAAACCTTGCCTCTTTCCCTCTTAGCTTACCAATATGGCCATATTAAGAGTAGGAAGTTTAAATGTTCGCGGCCTGGGGTCACCCTGGAAGCAGGGTCGCCTGCTCAACGACTTCCGGTCGCTGGAAATGGATGTGCTTGTCGTAAGCGAGACCAGAATTTCCGACACGCGCGCACTAGCCTCCGTTTTCGACGACTATCAGATCTTCGCATCTGTTAGCAGGCCGGGAATGGGGGGTGGGGTGGCAGTGCTGTTTAGGAAAGGACTGGTTCTCGAGGTAAGGTCGATCTTCCGGGACCCGGACGGTAAGTTGGTGGTCTTGGGTGTGAGCAGTAGCGAAGGTGGTGCCTTTAGACTGCTAGCCGTCTACGCCCCTACAGGGTCCGGTCGACCTGACTTCTTTAGGCGCCTGGAGACCTTTCTGGGTACGTCTCGCCCTTTACTGTTAGCGGGGGACTGGAACGGAATGGCATCTTAGACGGACGCTGGGATTGCGTGGGAGTAGCCGATATGAGCGGGGGGTGCAAAAGCCTCAAGCACCTACTCAGCCAGTTCCAACTGTCTGACAGGTATCGACTAGATTTCCCCAATGTGCCAGTATGGACATGGACCAACCGAATGGGGTCATCTAGATCATATATAGATAGGATCTTCATTAGGAAAATAAATAGAAATAGTGTGGGCTGTCCACTTTTTAAAACGGTCGCCTATTCAGATCACAAATTTGTGATCTGTACGGTCGACCTAAATAAAACGCGTAGGTTAGGTCCGGGTTACTGGAAGCTGAACATGTCATTTCCGGCACGTAAGGCTTACAGGGGCCGAGTCAACAATTTAGTTAAGCAAAAGTTGACAGGGGGGGATCATCAACAACAGATGGTGGGTGGCTCTCAAAAGAGAGATTAGAGTAACTTCGATAGAGTTCAGCAAAGAACTAGCGTTAGAGAAAAATAGAAAGAAGGGGGAGATGGTAGATAAGTTAGACGAGGCTTTTTGTAGTGGCATCGCAACTGACGTGCTAGCGGCGAGAATAGCATTAGACCATTTCTTCAATGCCAAACACGAAGGTTGCATTGTCAGAGCTAAGGCGCGTGCGCTGAGAAACGAGGGAACTAAAAGTGTTCGATGGGCCCGCGTGGCGGAGGCGCAGCGTGGTAATAAAACCACAATTCGGTCGTTTGCGGACCGAGACGGACACGAGATAAGCGATTCCAAGCGGACGTGTGAGGCCTTTCGCCAGCACTTTGCTCGGTTGTTCAGAGAGAGAGTGGCGAGTCAGAGAGAGTGGTGGATTTCAGTCCCTACCTTGACGGCTTTCCGCGCATCTCGACGGTCGAAACTGAGCTCTGCGAAAGGTCGATTACTTCAGCCGAAATTCAGGACGCCCTTGTCGGCTGCATGAGGCGCAAGTCACCCGGTTTGGATGTTCTGCCCTACGAGCTTTACGTAAATATGGCAGACTTGTTCTCCGAACTCCTCGAAGCACTCTACCGCAACTGGCAGCAGAATGGGAGTATTCCCAGTTCTGTGAGCAGGGGAGTGGTGACGCTGATAAGGAAAGATGAGAACAAGAGGGATACATCAGACAACTTCAGGACCATAACTCTGCTCAACTCAGAGTTTAAGATTTTGGCCAAGGTGTTAGCAAAGAAATTGGCGCTTGTCCTGGAGGATTTGGTTGGGGAGGCGCAAACTTGCGCAATCCCAGCCAGGTCCATACACGACAATCTCCACCTCATGCGATACATCATAGAGAGGGTAGGGTGTAAACCTGCCTTCGGTGGGGAACTGATCCATTTAGATCAATCGAAAGAATTCGATAGGGTCGACCATCGGTATCTGGAGTTTGTCCTCAAAGCAGCTGGCTTCGGCCCTGTCTTTAGATGCTGGATCGTTGCAATGCACAGCGACACATGCTCGGTGGTCAAGGTTAATTGCCACCTCTCAGAATCATTTCGGCTCTCCCGATTGGTCCGTCAAGTGTGCCCTCTCTCTTCCCTTCTGTACGTATTGACTCTCGAGCCTTTACTGCGGAAGCTGGAGCTGTTGCAGGGCATCCCGTTCGAACCGGGACGTGGAAAGGCGGTGTAGGCTTATGCGGACGACATCACCGTGATGGTGTCGAACACCTCAGAAATCGAGGTGGTCGGCACCTTATTGAAGGAATATGAAAGGTTGACAGGGGCCAAACTTAACCCGGAAAAGTCGGTGGGCTTGCAGCTCGGAACCTGGAGAGGCAAGCCCATGCCGTCCAACAGCGTCGTGGGGCGCTGGACGGGCGGACCAGGTAAAGTTGCTCGGGGTTTGGTTCGGATCAGACCTCCAGGTGGAAAAGAATTGGGACGAGGTAACGAGCAGAGTAGCCAGTCTCACCCAAAAATGGGCTGGGAGGAAGCTATCACTGAAATGTAGCGCGGAGGTGGCGAATGCGTACATCGCGTCCATCATCTACTACCGCCTGACCGTCGTTCCTTTCTTCCGTCCGCGCCTCTGCAAGCTGGAACGGCTCCTCTTCAAATTCTTGTGGAGGGGACAAGTTCCGTTGGTGAGGCGGTCCATCTGCTGCCAGCACCCTCTACGCGGAGGGCTGGGCATGCTATGGCTAATGATGCGCAGACATGCGTTGAGGCTGCAACATCTCCAGATATTCTGCCTCAACGGTGAACAGGTGTGGTCGCCGTTTATCAGACGGGCCTTTCCGCAGCTCATTTCTTTGACTGAGCTGCAGTCCTGGGTCAAGAAGAGACCGAGACTGGGTGACTGGCACCTGGAATGTTGCCAGGCACGCACTGCCCTCTATTAAGCGGGCAATGTGATCAGTGGAACTTCCACTCTCGAATTCTATAGAGGATCAGTGGTGGGCAAGTGCGACGACGCACTCGGAGAAGCTTTGGGCCTCGACGAAGTCGAACTGACCAATCTGTGCCGGAGGACTTTTGAGCCGGGGACAATGGACAATTTCCAGATATCCCTCGCTTGGCAGTGCTACCGGGGGGCACTGCCGGTTCAGGATAAACTCTACAGGCACGGAAGTGCTGTCACACGGACCTGCCCAAGATGCGCACAGAACGACGAAACCGTTCTGCACGCACTTGTCCAATGTCCGTGCATTACTGACTTGTGGAGTTATGTCGAACAGCTACTGTCGCGTGTGGAACGAATCTGGCTATCAGCCGAGTCCACAGTGAGGATCGATCCACCGCCTTCCTTAGGTCAGGAAGAGCAGGAAATTTTCCTCTGTCTGGTGGCAGTTGCCAAAGAGATTATATGGTGGACCAGGTTGAAAGGACTAAAGACAGACACTTTTCTCTTCGGCCAATCCCTCATCAACTTCTTCAAGTTTCACCTGGAAAGGAAGGTGAGGGTGGAGAGAGAAGTGCTGCCCCCAGCACATTGCTAAAAAGTGGATGAATGTGGCGAGAATGGCCCGTGTGAATGGGCCTACTCTGACAATGCGCCTATAGGCTGACTAACTTGAGGAGAGGGGTGCTCTCCCTGGGTGCCCTAGAAGCGCAGGGTGGTTCAGCATTGGTGGGGTACCTGAAGCACCCCAGGGTCCTACACCCCCTATCGGGGAATTTATTTTGTTATATTTATGCATAGTTTATTTTATATTTTTATAATTTCATTGTTAAATTAGACTTGCCATTGTGTGCATTTACTCCACCTTATTGTAAACCCCCACTGTCCCTGTCTTTGTATTGTCCCCTACATGTCGGCCCTGGTGGCTAATAAATGAAATCATTATTATTATTATTATTATTATTATTATTGGCGACCTACGTAGGAAATCGTATTATCATGAGCTCCGCAAAGGTTTGTTATTTCCGTTTGTTTAAAAATTGCCATTTATGGAAAATTTTATTGTTAACTGTTTATAAGCACACATACATTGTTTTCCGAAAAGGACACCTAAAAAGATTGGGGCCTTGTGCCCAAAATTTTAACTTTTATTATTATCAAAAAATTTCTTTGAAAAAAAATGGCTACTTCACCTCTGCACGAAGCAGCTGAAAGCCTTCCTCACAAAATAACACCTCACACCGACACCACCATTGTAAATGTTACTACGTTTGCCAACACAAAAAAAATATAAGCAGTAGCAATATTTTAAATTTGTCTCAGGCAGACATTCATTTCCCGCCATTACCAATGACTGCAGGTGTTAAACCCTCCACCACCACCACCACCACCACCGCGACAACAGAAACAAAAGAAGAAAAAAATAAATTAACTCGTGACGTCGAAATGAAATCAAGCAAAATAGACTCTTCCCCACCAAAGACGACTGACGTCACCACCACCACAACTGAAAATAAAATTAATATTAACGATAGCAACAACAACAACAATGACATTATAAAACCGACCCTCAGTTTCGCCATCGTAGCAAAACAATTCGAAGCGTTCACGGTAACTCAAGAAGATTTAGAAAATGCCAAACAAATGGTAAAGAAAGATGGGTACAGGGTCAGCCCCCCCCCCACCCCCCACCTAATAAAATGGAGCATCGGCGCCTGTGCACCGTGTCGTATAGAACAATAAATGTAAAATCGCGCCGAGTGGAACGGGCATCCGAGTCCCAAATCCAAAAAGCTTTGGGACATGTGTGGGCAAGAAAAACCCACATCAGACGTGGGCAAAAGTATGGAACCGTGGATGTGTTCTTTGAAACACCAGAGGAGGCTAGAGAACACTCCATGGCCCCATTAAAAAGTGACGACTTCACACTCCTCCCAAGCTATTGTGGCCAGAGACTCGTAAAGATCAGGGTGACCCACGTTCCACCGGCCATCGAAATTCCCTGGCTAATAGCGGCTGTCATCGCCGGCATCGAGGCCAACACGAAAATAATAACAATAGCAAAAGAAAAGCAGGAAAACTGGTCCAGATCTGGGATGGAGCTCCTGATCCAAGCGGACCAAAAAAGCATTGAGGAGATCCCAGAGGTAATAGACCTCACTGACGGCAGCCACCTCACGGTAATTGTCGAGGGCAGAAGACCTAGGTGTGTCGTTTGTGGTGAAGGAACCCACCTAAGGGCTTTCTGCCCTCAGGCTAAAAGGTTGAGGCCACCTCTCCTACCCACCCCAGTGACACAACCATCAACACCACCAGTAGCAGAGATGCCAGCAACAACTGTAGCAGCAACAACAGAAGCAACTATAACAGCAACAACCCCAGCAACAGTAGCAAAACCAACACCACTACCACCACCAGCAAAACCAACACCACCACCACCCAACGCTTCAGAACTAGCACCAGCGCCTACACCATCCACCACACCACAACCAAAACTAACTGCTGTGTAGGATTTTCCACTCCCCGGCCTATCACAACTGGAGACAGATTGTGACGACGAGGAGTGGGAAACGATATCCGGAAAAAAAAAAAGAAACCAAAAAAGAAGAAAAAATTCTCTTCCTTCCCCCTCCAAAAACAAAATACAGAGGGAAACAAATAAACTAAGAAACAAAAAAGTTAGGACAGATATGCCACCATCCACACCAGCATCACCAACCTCATCAACCCAAACACCAACACCATCACCTTGATTAATCCCAACACCACCATCACCTACACCACAAAAGTCACCAAAATACGAAACAGAAACAAACCCACAACAAACGCAAACAAAACAAAACAAAACAACCAAAACGATACACACTACACATCATTAAATTTGAACAACAAGCAATTATTGCACTACATCCAACACAACACCAGCATCACAGAAAAAGACTACACAACAACCCCAAAATTCACACCACCTCCACACATACAAATCACTCGCATCACACAGAAAACGTACATGACACTAAAACAAAAATTCCCCAAAGACATCGGAGACTTCCGACAAGCACTCTCCAGGAGGATTTATAAGGACATCCTTCCTGAGGAGGCCACAAGCAGTGAAAAGGATGGAAAAACCGTCCTTCCCCTACGAGAAGTAAGGTAAGTTGTCTTTCCCATCTTTTCCACTCCTTTTCAACATGACCTCACTCAGAATAGGCAGCATAAATGCGCGTGGCTTGGGGTCGTCATGGAAGCAGGGCCACGTGCTCAACGACCTCAGGTCACTAAACATAGATGTAGTGGCCATCAGCGAGACCAGAATCTCCGAAGCACAGGCTTTCGCACCGATCTTCGGCGTCTACGATGTGTACGCATCTCCCAGCCGTCCGGGATCGGGGGGAGGAGTTGCTGTGCTTTTTCGGAGAGGTTTGGATCTTGCCATACGGGCCATCTTCCTGGACCCAGAAGGTAAGTTGGTGGTGCTGGACGTGACCAGCGGAGACGGCCAAGCTTTCAGGTTAGTGGCCGTCTATGCCCCGACAGGAGCAGGGCGGCCTGATTTCTTCCGGCGTCTGGAGACCTTTCTTGGAACGTCCCGCTCTTTAGTGTTAGTGGGCGACTGGAACGGGATCTTAGATGCACGCTGGGATTGTGTGGGATTAGTGGATAGGGAAGGAGGGTGCAAGAGTCTCACCAACCTGCTCAGACGTTTTGAACTGTCTGACAGGTACCGAATGGATTTCCCGAATGTACCAATGTGGACTTGGACAAATCGCATAGGGTCATCCAGATCATATCTAGATAGAGTATTTTGTAGGGAAATAGATAGGTCTAGCATAGGCTGTGCACAATTCAAGATAGTCAGCTACACGGACCACAAATTCGTGATCTGTGTGCTTGACTTAGATAGGCTTCATAGACAAGGACCCGGCTACTGGAAGCTAAACGCGTCCTTACCAGCGCGCAAGGCCTACAGAGACCGGATTAGCGAACTAGTTAAGCGGGCGTTGACGGGGGCCATCGTCAACAACAAGTGGTGGTTTGCTCTGAAAAGAGCAATTGGAATAGAGTCCATTAGGTTTAGTAAGACTTTAGCAATAGAGAAAAATAGAGCAGAGGGAGAATTAGTTAGAAAATTAGATGAGGCGCTTAGCAAAGGCATCGCAACCGACGTACTTGCGGCGAAATTGGCCCTTGACCAATTCTTCAATGCAAAGCACGAAGGCTGCGTTGTCAGAGCTATGGTGCGTGCTCTCAGACACGAGGGGACGAAAGCCGTTCAATGGGCCCGAGTGGCGGAGGCGCGTCGTGGCAACAAAGCCACGATCCGGTCTTTGGTGGACCACGACGGGCGCATGCTACTCGATCCTGGGCAACTGTGTGAAGCTTTTCAGCGACACTTCGCTCAACTGTTCGGGGGCAGTGGCGGGCCGGATCGAGGGATGGACTTTAGTGTCTACCTCGACGGACTGCCGCGGCTTTCGGCCACTGAGGCGGAGTGTTGCGAAAAGCCGATAACAACCGCTGAAGTACGGGATGCAATGACTAGTTGCACAAGGGGTAAATCGCCTGGTTTGGATGGTCTGCCCTATGAACTTTACGTACAAATGCCAAACTTGTTCGGAGGCCTCTTGGCGGACGTCTACTGCAACTGGCAACAGAACGGGAGAATTCCCAGCTCTGTGAGCCGAGGAGCGGTGGCGCTGCTGAGAAAGGATCCGAACAAGGGGGATAACATAGATAATTTTAGGCCCATAACACTGCTAAACACAGAGTTCAAGATTTTGGCCAAGGTGCTAGCAAAGAGGTTGGCGCTTGTCGTTGGTGGTCTGGTGGGAGAGGCACAGACATGCGCCATTCCCGACAGATCCATCCACGACAACCTCCACCTCATGCGATACATCGTAGAGAGGGTAGCTAGGGAACCTGGCACGGGTGGGTCTTTGATCAATTTAGATCAGTCGAAGGCCTTCGATAGGGTCGACCATCGTTACCTAGAGGCAGTCCTGAGGGCGGCTGGCTTTGGGCCCGTCTTCAGAGGCTGGATCGCTGCCATGCACAGCAACATCTGCTCTGTAGTGAGAGTGAACGGTCACCTTTCGGAACCGTTCAACATGATGCCCTCGGTCCGCCAAGGATGTCCCTTCTCGTCCATATTGTACGTATTGACTCTCGAGCCATTACTGCACAAACTGGAGACGTTGAGGGGGATCCCGCGCGAACTAGGATGCGGAAGATCCGTGTCAGCATATGTCCACGATGTCACCGTAGTGGTGTCGAACGCCAAACAAATCGAGGCGATCGGCACTACACTAAGAGAATACGAAGCGGTGACAGGAGCAATGATCAACCAGGTAAAGTCAGTGGGCCTGCAGCTCGGCACCTGGAGAGGCAGGTCCATGCCGTCCAACAGCGTCGTCAGGCGCTGAACAGACGGACCGGTTAAATTGCTAGGGGTCTGGTTCGGTCCAGATCTCCAGACGGACAAAAACTGGGACGAGGTGACGAGCAGGGTGGCTTCTCTCACCCAGAAATGGGCCGAGAGGAAGCTATCCCTGAAAGGTCGAGCGGAGGTGGCTAACGCGTACATCGCGTCCGTCATCTACTAACGCCTGACCATCGTACCTTGTCCTAAGCCCCGCCTGACTGCGCTGGAGCGTTTGCTCTTTCGCTTTTTGTGGAAGGGACGCGCTCCGATGGTCATGCGGTCCATCTGCTGTCAACACCCGCTACGTGGAGGGCTGGGCATGCCGTGGCTGATGATGCGCAGACACGCGCTCAGGCTACGACATCTCCACCTCTTCCTCGACGGTGATCAGGTGTGGTCGCCGTTTGCTAGACACGTTTTTCCCCAGCTCGTCTCCTTGACGGAGCTGCAGTCCTGGGTCAAGCGAAGACCGAGAGGGAGCGCTTGGAGACTGGAATGTCTTCAGGCGCTCACAGCCCTCGACCAATCGGGCAATGTGATCGGTGGAAACTCCACCTTGGCGTTCTATAGGGGATTAGTGGAGGGGAAGAGTGACGACGTACTTGGAGAAACTCTAGGCGTCGACGAAAATCAACTAGCCAATCTCTTCGGAAGAACTTTCGGGCCGGGGCCTATGGACAACTTCCAGAAATCCCTGGCCTGGCAGTGCTACCGGGGTGCTTTGCCAGTTCGGGATAAACTTTACAGGCATGGAGGTGCCGTCAGCCGGGTATGTCCGAGATGCGCACAGGGCGACGAAACCGTCCTGCACGCACTCGTCCAGTGTCCGAGCAATGCTGACTTGTGGGTTTATGTCGAACACCTGCTGTCACGTGTAGGACGGATCCAGCTATCAGCTGAGTCCATCGTGAGGATTTCCCCGCCCTCTTCCTTTAGCCGGGAAGGGCAGGCAGTTTTTATCTGTCTTGTGGCCATGGCGAAAGAGATAGTATGGTGGACACGTTTGAAAGAGCTGAAGACGGGCACTTACCTCTTCGGTGATGCCCTGATTAACTTTTTCAAATTTCATCTGAAAAGGAAAATCAGGGTAGAGAGGGAAGTGCTCTCTTCCCAGCATTTTGTTGAAAGATGGGTGAGTGAAGCAAGTATGGCCCGAATGAATGGGCCTTCTCTGAGTATGTGTCTGTAAATTAAAGGTGGAAAACTGGGAGAGGGCACTTGCCCTGGTGGTCAGGGCCACTGTGGTCTTTTAATGGGCTTTCTTCACAAATGTCCCTCGGAAGTCTCCCCCCTATTGGGGAATATTTCTTTGTTATTTTATTTCATCCTCTGTTTTTTTTACACGCAGAAATGCCCATTTGTACCGTCCTGTATTGTCCTGTACTGTCCTTAATGCCTACTTTATGTAAACCCTTGTGGTTAATAAAGAAAACATTATTATTATTATTATTATTATTATTATTATTATTATTATTATTATTATTATTATTATTATTATTAATTATTATGTATAAAGCCTCACACGTCTGCGGGGGAAAAGGTTCGTAACTTTAAGCTGTTTTAAAGTATCATTTTTGGTATTTTCCTGTCGTTAACGAAGCATAAGATAGACACAATGGTTCCATATTAATGGAATATTCAGATTATTTTTAAAAACTTCGAAAAAATCGCTTCCCCACAAAAAAAAGATATATGGAAATTTTCAACCTTGAAACGGTAAACAACGTTCAGGTCAAAAGTTCAAAAGCACCCACTGTAGATCTCACCACACCTACTACTGCTACAGACATGTCTGTCGACCACTCCACTGAGCGTGAAGGCAAAACACAAAAGGTACCACCACAACCTCTCCCTTCTGTGATAGTAGCAGTATCATCTCAAAACAACATCACCACCGCACCACCAGCACCACCACCACCAAAACAACAACAACAACTCAGAATAACACCGACAGCTTCAATGCAAACACGAATGACGGTGGCAACAGCAACAACAAACAAAACAACAACAACAACATCAATAACAACAGCAAGAACGACACACCAACAACAAGAAGAATAGAGGCACCACCATTGCTGCTGCAGCAGCAAAAACAATAGGTTTATTGAATATTGATATTAGCGGACAGTTGGCCCAGGCGTGGGGGTTAATTAAATGGGAGAAGTCCTAGGCAAACCTGACCATCCCGGACGGGGCAATAGCAGCCATGCAAAGGAGGGCGGTGTACTTTCGATGCATTTCAGTGCAGACATGCAAAGTGCAATTTGCCAGCCAAGCATAGGTCGAGGTTGCTTTGGAGTGCATCGGAAGTGACATAGAGTATAAAGCAAGTGGCAAACAGTTCGGTACAATCTCGGTAGTGTTCAAAACCGAGGCCCTTGCTATTAAGCACTCGGTGACCCCCTGAATAACGCAACGCATTATCATGCACTCATGCACCCGTCCTACATGGGCAAAAAGACAGTAAAGGTCCGCATTCCCAGGATCCCACCAGGAATGAACATATGGTGGCTGCTGGGATGCGTAATCGAGGAGGGGACAGACACTACCCTCCTGTATATCAAAAGGACAGAGAGAGAAGACTGGTCCGGAATGGATTTAGAGATTCTTCTCCAAATGAAACCAGAGGACATGAACGACATCCCGGATTTTGCCCGCCTGTAGGACGGGACAACAATCCAACTAATCACTGAGGGAAGAAGGCCACACTGCTTCGTCTGCGGGGAAGCAACGCATCTGCAAGCCTTCTGCCCTCAGCGCAAACATGCAGGGGTCGCAACACTCCTCTGTTGCCAACGCCAGTGTCAGCACGGAAAGCTGCGCCACCACCACCAAAAACAACACCAACAAAGACACATACACCAACACCAAAAACAGCCGGACCACCACCAACACCGAAACTAATCCAAGAGGAAAACGAGGAAAGCTCCCCCACTCCCCTACCCTTCCAATTTACACATAGACAAAACAATAAACGCACACACAGACACAGAGACACTCAAAGCCACAGACCCGTTGTCTTCCAACAGCGAAGATGAAGGAAAACCCAAAAGTGCAAAAAAACAGATAAAACTCACCCCCCCCCCCCCAAAAAAAAAAATCCCCAACAAAACACAAAAACATACACAAGAAAAAATACAGACACCACTAATGCAAACGCTTCCCCAATAACATCAGCACCAAGAGCAACATCGACACCACCCCCACAATCCCCGAAATGCAACGAAAAAAACATCTAAACCATCACCACCGGAGTCACCAAAATGAAAACAAATAGAACCACACCAACAAAATGTTAAAAACTTCGTGCTTGTCAGAAGGGCCAACGAAAAACTGATGGCCCTCTTAGCTCGAAGCGAGGACATTCAAACAGAGGGGAAGATCTTTGAAATGAGCACATTTTGCGTGCCAGATTAGCTTCTGGTCCGAAAGTCACTCGATTCCTTCAAAGATATTCGGGAGAGCTTTACTCAAGACGTGGGAACACCGAATGGGAAACGCACATCAAGACTTTTAAAGGGGTTCCCAAAAGAAACCCCACCAACCATGGAGGTCGAACCGCCCAACGTTCACAAGACCCCGGGATGTAATTAAACCTTCTCTCTCACTTTTAGCTTGCCAACATGGCCATATTAAGAGTAGGAAATTTAAATGTTCGCGGCCTGGGGTCACCCTGGTAGCAGGGTCGCCTGCCCAACGACCTCAGGTCGCTGGAAATAGATGTGATTGCCGTCAGCGAGACCAGAATTTCCGACCCGCACGCACTAGCCACCATTTCCGACGACTATCAGATCTTCGAATCTGTTAGCAGGGCAGGTATGGGAGGTGGATTGGCAGTGCTGTTTAGGAAAGGTCTGGATCTCGAGGTAAGGTCGATCTTCCGGGACCCGGACGGTAAGTTGGTGGTCTTGGATGTGAGCAGTAGCAAAGGTGGTGCCTTTAGACTGCTGGCCGTCTACGCCCCTACAGAGGCAGGACGACCGGACTTCTTTAGGCGCCTGGAGACCTTTCTGGGTACGTCTCGCCCTTTACTGTTAGCGGGGGACTAGAACGGCATCTTAGACGCACGCTGGGATTGTGTGGGAGTAGCTGATAGGAGCCGGGGGTGCAAAAGCCTCAAGCACCTAATCAGCCATTTCCAACTGACTGACAGCTATCGACTAGATTTCCCCAATGCGCCAGTATGGACATGGACCAACCGTATGGGGTCATCTAGATCGTATATAGACGGGATCTTCATTAGGGAAAGATAGAAATAGTGTAGGCTACCCACTTTTTAAAACGGTCGCCTATTCAGATCACAAATTTGTGATCTGTATGGTCGACCTAGATAAAACGCGTAGGTTGGGTCCTGGTTACAGGGAGACGAACATGTCACTACCGGCACGTAAGGCTTACAGGGACCGAGACAATCATTTAGTTAAGCAAAAGTTGACAGGGTGTATCATCAATAACAGATGGTGGGGGTCTCTCAAAAGAGAGGTTAGAGTAACATCGATAGAGTTCAGCAAAGAACTAGCGTTAGAGAAAAATAGAAAGGAGGGACCGCTGGTAGATAAGTTAGACGAGGCTATTTGTAGTGGTATTGTAACTGACGTGCTAGCGGCGAGAATGGCATTAGACCATTTCTTCAATGCGAAACACGAAGGTTGCATTGTCAGAGCTAAGGCGCGTGCGCTGAGAAACGAGGGAACCAAAGCTGTTCGATGGGCCGGCGTGGCGGTGGCGCAACGTGGTAATAAAACCACAATTCGGACTTTGGCAGACCGAGACGGACACGAGATAAGCGATTCCAAGCGGACGTGTGAGGCCTTTCGCCAACATTTTGCTCGGTTGTTCGGGGAGAGTGGCGAGTCAGAGAGTGTAGCAGATTTCAATCCCTACCTTGTCGGCTTGCCGCGCATCTCGACGGCCGACACTGGGCACTGCGAAAGGCCGATTACTTCAGCCGAAATTCAGGACGCCCTTGTCGGCTGCATGAGGCGCAAGTCACCCGGTTTGGATGGCCTGCCTTACGAGCTTTACGTAAATATGCCAGACTTATTCACCGATCTCCTCGAAGCACTCTACTGCAACCGGCAGCAGAATGGGAGTATTCCCAGTTCTGTGAGCAGGGGAGTGGTGACGCTGATAAGGAAAGACGAGAACAAAAGGGATACATTAGGTAACATCAGCCCCATAACTCTGCTCAACTCAGAGTTTAAGATTTTGGCCAAGGTGTTAGCAAATTGATTGGTGTTTGTCCTCGAGGATTTGGTTGGGGAGACGCAAACTTGCGCAATCCCAGCCAGGTCCATACACGACAATCTCCACCTCATGCAATACATCATAGAGAGGGTAGGGTGTAAACCTGCCTCCGGTGGGGAACTGATCAATTTATATCAATCGAAAGCATTCGATAGGGTTGACCATCGGTATCTGGTGTTTGTCCTCAAATCGGTTGGCTTCGGTCCTGCCTTCAGAAGCTGGATCGCTGCAATGCACAGCGGCACATGCTCGGTGATCAAGGTTAATGGCCACCTCTCGGAACTATTTCGGCTCTCCCTATCGGTCCGTCATGCGTGCCCTCTCTCTTCCCTTCTGTACGTAGTGACTCTCGAGCCTTTACTGCGGAAGCTGGAGCTGTTGCAGGGAATCCCGCTCGAACCGTGACGTGGAAGGGCGGTGTAGGCCTATGCGGACGACATCACCGTGATGGTGTCGGACACCTCAGAAATCGAGGTGGTCGGCACCTTATTGAAGGAATATGAAAGGTTGACACGAGCCAAACTTAACCCGGAAAAGTCGGCGGGCTTGCAGCTCGGAACCTGGAGAGACAAACCTATGCCGTCCAACAGCGTCGTTAGGCGCCGGACGGATCGACCGGTAAAGTTGCTCGGGGTTTGTTTCGGAGCAGACCTCCAGGTGGAAAGGAGTTGGGAGGAGGTAACGAGCAGAGTAGCCAGTCTCACCCAAAAATGGGCTGGGAGGAAACTATCACTGAAAGGTCACGCGGAGGTGGAGAATGCGTACATCGTGTCCGTCATCTACTACCACCTGACCGTCGTGCCTTTCCCCCGCCCGGGCCTCGTCAAGTTGGAACGGCTCCTCTTCATTTTCTTGTGGAGGGGACAAGTTCCGTTGGTGAGGCGTTCCATCTGCTGTCAGCATCCTCTACGCGGAGGGCTGGGAAAGCCGTGGCTAATGATGCGCAGACATGCGTTGAGGCTGCGACATCTCCAGATATTCTGCCTAAACGGTGAACAGGTGTGGTCACCGTTTATCAGACGGACCTTTCCGCAGCTCGTTTCTTTGACTAAGCTGCAGTCCTTGGTTAAGAAGAGACCGAGACTGGGTGACTGGCACCTGGAATATTGCAAGGCACGCACTGCTTTCTAACAAGCGGGCAATGTGATGAGTGGAACTTTCACTCTCGAGTTTTATAGAGGATTAGTGGTGGGCAAGTGCGACGACGCACTCGGAGAAGCTTTGGGCCTCGACGAAGTCGAACTGACCAGTCTGTACCGGACGACTTTCGAGCCGGGGGGCACTGCCGGTTCGGCATAAACTCTACAGGCACGGAAGTGCTGTCAGACGGACCTGTCCAAGATACGCACAGAACGACGAAACCGTCATGCATGCACTTGTCCAATATCCGTGCATTACTGACTTGTGGAGTTATGTCGAACAGCTACTGTCGCGTTTGGAACGACCCGCCGCCTTCCTTAGGTCAGGAAGAGCAGGAAATTTTCCTCTGTCTGGTGGCCGTTGCGAAAGAGGTTATATAGTGGATCAGATTAAACGGAGTGAAGACAGATACTTTTCTCTTCGGACAATCCCTCATCAACTTCTTCAAGTTTCACCTGGAAAGGAAGGTGAGGGTGGAGAGAGAAGTGCTGCCCCCAGTACATTTGCTAAAAAGTGGATGAATGTGGCGAGAATGGCCCGTGTGAATGGGCCTATTCTGACCATGCGCCTATAGGCTAGCTAACTTGAGGAGAGTTGTGCTTTCCCTGGGTGCCCTAGAAGCGCAGGGTGGTTCAGGATTGGTGGGGTACCTGAGTCACTTCACGGGTCGTCCACCCCCTATCAGGGAATTTATTTTGTTATATTTATGCATAGATTATTTCATATTTTTTATATCTTTATTGTTAAATTAGTCTTGCCATTGTGCACTTTTACACGACCTTATTGTAAACCCCACTGTCCCTGTCTTTGTATTGTCCCCTACATGCCGGCCCTTGTGGCTAATAAATTAAAGCATTATTATTATTATTATTATTATTGTTATTACTCCTTGAGTCTCAGTCATTGATGTTAGTTAACCGGAAAGTCCGTTGGAATGAATATCAAGCCACTACCTGCAGCCTCAGATATTCAGGACGTATCAGAGGGTTCTTGCTGTTCCCAGCAAGCATGCCTTTTCAAGCGTTCCAAAAAGCGTGAAGGGGCCGATTTTCTTTAACCATCCCTGGAAACTTTTGGAGATAGTCCCCAGTGCGCCTATGACAATCGGGATCACTGACTTCATGGCAGTTCCAAATCCTTTTTACCTCCCACTTTAAGTCCTGGTATCGGTTAATTTTCTCCCTCTCCTTCTCTTGCACTCTCGTGTCGAATGGGCAGGCCACATCCACAATCAGACACGATCTGTTTTCTTTGTCCACAACCACCAGGTCAGGTCTATTGTGTTCCAGTTTTTTGTCCGTTTGTATCCTAAAATCCCACAGCACCTTCACCTGATCGTTCTCCATCACCACCTCTGGATTATGCTCATACCATTTCTCAGAATGTCGTAAATTGTTTACTTTGCACAGGTGCCAGTGGATCACCTGCCCATCAAATCATGTCTCCAGCCCTTATAGTGGGTCTGGGCTAGGTGTTTACACTCGGAGACAATGTGAGCCATAGTCTCCTCTCTCTCTCCACAGATCCTGCACAGTGGGCTAGCCTCCTCCTTGTAAATATGGTGTTTCAACCACTTCGTTTTGAGGGCCTGCTCTTGCGCAGCCATTAACATTCCTTCTGTAGCCTTTTTAAGATCTCCTCTGCTCAACCAGTTCCATGTCTGTGGATCTCTGAATTCAGTTTTCTCAAAGAAGGTACTATGAAGGGATTTTTCCTGAAGGCTGCTCTTTCTCCTCGATGTTATTTCCTCCTTGGACATCCCCTGGCCTATTGTCCCCTCCTTCAGTACAGTTCTGAGCATTGGCTCCTTACTATCAGTCACGTATTTGTGTAGTTTGTTTTTCTCCATCTGAACACAGTCCTCTATGCTGATAAGACCTCTTCCACCCTCAGATCTCCTTAGGTAGAGTCTATCGACATCACTCCTCTTGTGGAACATGTTTTAGATAGTCAATAGCTTCCTAGTCTTCCTATCCATTTCTTTTTGTTCAGCAACATTCCGTCTCAGAATTCCCGCACTGTACCTAATAATAGACACAGCTCGGGAATTTACTGCGCTTATGGCATTGCTGCTGTTCAGATGTGACTTTAATACGCACCTTACTCTCCGAATGTATTCAGTTCTTATCAATTCCTTCATTTTTTTTTTCTTGATGTCATCAGCCTCCAGAACGCCCAAATACTTGTATCCTTCTTCAGAGTCAATTTCCTTTATCATCTCACCTGTTGGTACCTGGATTCCGTTACTTCTGCTCAACTTACCCTCTTCATCACAATGACTCCACACTTACTAATAGCAAATTGCATACATATATCATTGTTGAAAATACGGACAGTGTCAACAAGCACATCCAACTCCTTCTCACTCTTCCCGAAGAGCTTAAGATCGTCCATGAAGAGGAGGTGATTGATGGTAAGCCCTCCCTTTCCCAACATGTATCTTGCTCTCACTTTTCGCAGTACACTGGTCAGGGGCATCAGGGCAAGGACAAACAACAGAAGGGACAGGCTAGCTCCCTGGAAGATACCTCTCTTTATTTTCACGCTTCCCAAGGATTCTCCAGTTGATGTCAACTCTGTTTCCCAGGACCTCATACTTTTCCCCAACAACTGTCTGATGTTATCTGCCACCTTGAAGATCTCCAGGCTTTTGGTGATCCAAGAATGAGGCACCATGTCAAATGCCTTTCTGTAGTCTATCCATTCCATGGCAAGATCAGTGTGTCTCCTCCTGCAATTCCCCATTACCATCTTATCAATAAGTAACTGGTCCTTTGTACCACGTGACTTCTTTCGGCATCCTTTCTGTTCGTCCGGTAACAAGTTGTTTGTGTGGAGGTGATGGTAGATTTCCTCAGACACAATGCTCGTCAACAGTTTGTTTCCACATTACGGACAGACGTGATAGGTCTATAGTTGGTAACATCATTACCCTTGATTCGGTCATTCATTATCAGAACTATGGTACCTTTTGTCAACCACTCTGGTACCTCACCTGACATCAAGCAGTAATTGAACATGGTTGTCAGTTTCAGGTGGAGGGATGTTATATTTTTAATCCAATGCCCCTGCACACCATCTGGGCCTGGTAATTTCCAGTTGGTTAGTTTTTTGGCCTGCCCCTTAAGAGTTTCAACTGTGATACTCAAATCAGTTTGTTGGTGTGCCTATTCACTAATCTCCTTTTGTACTGTCTCAATCCACACTGCCTCGTCATTATGTCTAACATCCTGCTCCCATATTCCTCTCCAGAATGTTTTAGTTTGTTCCGCGTCAGGGATCAAGTCGTTGCCTCTTTCTTTCCCCTCAAGCTGTCCAAACAGCATCTTCTGGTTGTTGTCGAACATGCGGTTCTGTTTATACTGACTGACTCTGTTCTCGTATCGCCTGATTTTTGCACTCTTTGCTACAATGCGTTGCTTCAGTTCCTCTATGATAATATTTAGCTTTTTCCTCCTAGTTTTGTACTTTATTTCCAGTCTATTTTTAGTGTCTATGTTTTTTAGTGTCCCATTCAGTAGTGACTCAAGCTTTCCAATGTCATTTCTCATTTCCCTGATTTGACCACTCAGTCGTTTCTTCCACCAAGGCTCTGCTCTTTCTTGTCTCTTGTTTCCTCTCGCTTTTATACCAAGTAGTTTCCTCACCGTATTTGCTGTTGCTTTGAGGATATTGTTGCACTGGTGAAGGCTCCTCGCCTCAAGTTATGGGATGACTTTGTTTACCTTAGCTGTTGTTTCTTTTAACTTTTTCCTGTTTACAAATCTTAGGTTCATAGGTCTCCCACTATCATTGTTCAATTCATCTACCACTAAATTTAGGATGTCAACCAAATCTTGTCCTAGCCCGTCAGCATTCATCTCCTCAGTGGCCGTATCTCTGTTCCAGGTATTATTTATCTCAGTATTCAGATCATTGTCTGCTTCGGGTGGTTCCTCCGTTCTCTCGACCTCTTCACCTTCATTTCCCACTGGCTCGTTTGCCTGGCATACTCCACCCTCCATCTCCAAGCTAATCTCTCTGCTCAGTTCCCCCAGTTCCAGCTCGCTTATCCACCCATTAGTTCTTATTACCCGAGCCTGCCCGGCCAATTTTTGTTCATCTAATTTAAATAGACCAATCTCGTTCCAGATGTTATGCATCCGTCTCCTATAGCCCCTCTCCTTGGGGTTACTTTTCAGGTAACATTGCATAACAGTTCTATTCAATTCTTTCGTCCAGTTGGTTCTGGTCCCTTTCCTTCTTCTTCTTACTCCGACACCAGCAGTATTTGGTTGACAGCCAGGTCCTTGCTGCTGAGCCAGGGAGCACCTGTTGGGTGAGAGTCTGTCACATGACGTTCTAGTCTCCATTTCACCGTTATTCGAACTGTTTAGGTTCGACATTTAAACACTCTTATCGAGGATTGGCGAATGTATGGTTACATAACCACCTGTGGATTCACCGTCTCCGGTGGATGCGTCGCTCCATGTGGTTCTTGTGTGGCATTATCACGCTGTAGACGAACACAAATAAACAAACAAACAAACAGGTAGAAAAAAACCCAAAAATGAATAAGCATAAGTTTCATTGTAATGTAGTGTTCGAATGTCTGACTTAGTTTTTCCCTTCCCTTCTCTGTCCGTCCGTTTGTTTCTCTCTTCATTCTTATTTTCTTTACGTTTTTTTGTTTTTGTTTTTTCTCTGTTTGTTTGTTTTCTTTTGTTATTGTTGCTGTGCTGCTTTGGTTTTGATTTTTGTTTTTTCTTTTGAGTCTATCTATATATTTTGATGCCTTCCTCTTTTTTAGTAGGAATTCTATAATGTGGTGGCGGTGCTGTGCTAGCAGCAGCTAGCAGGAGGCAATGGGAGAGAATAGCGGCGGTAGCGATACTGAGGCAGTGGTGGTGGTGATGTGATCGTATTACTGTAGTGATGGTGTTGTAGCGGTGGTAGCAATGAAGGAGTGGTGGCGGCGGTGATGCGATAGTGGTAGTAATGATGGATGGGCGGCGGCGGCGGTGACTGTAGTGATGGTGTTGTCGCTACTGATGTCCGTTCGGTGAATCTATGGGGTTAGTCGCGTACATGTGTTGATATAAATTCCCTTATTGTAGGAATTAAATATTTTGTTAAAACTTGGGACAATAATAATAGTAATTATTATTATCATTATTATGTTGGGATTGGTTGTGGTGGTGGTGAAATTGCCGTTATCTGGCTGTTGTGTTTAGTGTACACAGGTGGGTGATGGGGTATGTGGCGTATCTAGTTTCTGGTGTTGGTGAAATTGTTGTTGTTTGGCTGTTCTATATAGTGTAGACAGAGGAGGGGGGGTTTCTTCTTCTTCCATTTATAGCCATTTTCTTTTTTTGAATATACAATGTACAATACAAAGTTGAATATTTGAGCCTTATAACAATATATTTTGGGTCCGAATTTTTTTTGGGCTCAAGCCGGATGCTTTACGTAACATTTGTACTAAGAATTGTTATTTCACAAATGATTTAAATATGTTAAAAATTCAAAACTTACGGGAGCGATTTCACCACGTGCGTCTTCTCCCTTCTCATTATTATTATTATTGTTATTATTATTATTATTATTATTATTGAATGCCATGGTTGACGGAGGCTCGGCTCTGTAAGGTATAGTAATTTTTAACCGTTAAAACAATTGTAAATTGTTTAAAACTTGAACCAAATTGTTGATAAAGACACCCTCCTCCTCGTGAGAGGGGTCTTTCTGTCCGTTATTTGGCCCTTCGGGGTTAAATAACCAGTTATTGGGGTTTTGTACCCAAAATTTCATTTTAAACAAAAAACAACATGGCTACGAAAAAGAAATTTCATACGTCACTCCCACTCATTCCGTCTTCTTCTTCCTCAATCATCACTACAGCAGAGAGAAGATTGTCTCTCTCCCTCCCTTCTTTAAATGTGTCTCTCTCCCTCCCTTCTCTTTCGCAAGTGACGAAAGAAAAGAAAAGTCTCGTGCAAAGCGTGCAAGGTTTCTCCACGACGACGACGACAGCGACGAAACAGGTGTGCGGGAAATACAAAAACCCAGTTCATTCGTCTGACGTAAGGAATAATAGCAGTAGCAGCCGTAATAACAACAGCAACAGTGACAATGAAAACAACAGTAGCAGCCGCAACAGCATTACCAGCAGCATAAACAACAACAGCATTAGCAGCAGCAACACCAACAACAACCACAGCAACAGCGGCGGAAGCAGTAGTCGTAGTACCTGCAGCAACAACAAAAGTACCAGCAGCTCTGACGACAACAACAACAGCAGAGAAAAACCAATCTCATTTGCAGGTATTGCGAAAAACTTGGAAACAATCCTCATAACAAATGAGGAATTAGAGGAAGCGAAGAAGATGGTGACAAAGAACGGACACCGAGCAATCTGCAAGGCAGCGGAAAAATTTTTCGTAACCCAAGAGCACTGTACGGTCACGTACCGTACAGTAAGTACAAAATCCCGTAGGGTGGAAAGAGCCACAGAGGCCCAAATACAAAAAGCCTTGGGGTCTGTGTGGCAGCGGAAAACGCACATCACCCGAGGCAAAAAATATGCCACCGTAGACGTACTTTTTGCCACACCCCAGGAGGCAAAGGCCCAATCAGTAGTGACCCTAAGGAGCGAGGAAATGGTGTTGGTGCCCTCCTACTGCGGGCAAAAAATTGTGAGGGTCAAACTGACTCACGTCCCCCCCGGAATGACCCCTTCTTGGCTGGCCGCGTCTGTCCTCGTCGGAATCGAGGACAAAACAACTGTACTGCAAGTACAGAAAAAAGTAAGAGAAGATTGGGTCGGCTCCTCCATTGAGATGCTAATCCAAACCAACCAGGAGTGCATCGAAGCTATCCCGGATGTGATAGACTTCGATAACGGCACTCAACTGCCCATAAGTGTTGAGGGCAAACGCCCGAAATGCTTTCGCTGTGGATCGAAGACTCACCTCAGGGCCTTCTGCAACGAGAAGACCCTGAGAAAGGAGAAAACCCCCCTCCTTCCGAATCCGGCTCCACGGCTACCAGCAACAGGACAAGCGGCAACCAGGAACGATAGGTCCGTGGCACCCATACCCACACCACGGAAATCAAAAACAGCAGCAGCAGTGGAAATATTAACAACAACAACAGCAATACCAAATGCAGCTGCAACAGAGACTCCAGTGCAAACATCACCAACAACAACAAGTGAAAGAGTGGAGCTGGTACCCCTCCCCGACCTCACAGAATCAGACATGGAGTGTGAGGTGGGAGAGGGATGGCAAAAGGTCGTAAGAAGGCACAAACGCAGAAGCAGCGCATCGTCGCCTTTGAAAAGGGAGGAAAGAAATGAGAAAAGGGTAAAGTCTACTGCAAAGAGACCCACAGCAGCAACAACACCAACACCATCACCACCCACATAGCACCACCATCATCACCGGCGACAACCCCACCGCCAACAACACCTTTAACACCACCACCACAAGCACCAACATCGCAAACACAACAACAAAACACACACACCCAGCAACAACGACAAGAAAATAGCAAAACCACACCCCACCCCCAGAAAAACAAATGCACGGCAATAAATACACACAACAAGAAACTAATGACTTACATAATTGAACACACAGACATTTCACAACTGGACTACATAATACCAGCACCAATCAAAACGCCAACTAACATAAGACTGCTAAAAATAGCACAGAAACAATACACAAACATTAAAACGAAATTCCCCAACGCAGTTGGTGATTTCAGGGACCTAGGAGGAACCATCAATCGAAGAGTATACTCAGACATTCTCTTAGAAGAGCCGACGACCAGCCGAAGGGACGATTCAACGGTCCCTTCACCAGACGATCAAGTGAAAAGGGATGTAAAAACCATCCCTCCTCTACCAAAAGTACGGTAAGTGGTCTTTCCCATCTTTTCCACTCTATTTTAAACATGACCTCACTCAGAATAGGCAGCATAAATGTGCGTGGCTTGGGGTCGTCATGGAAGCAGGGTCACCTGCTCAACGACCTCAGGTCACTAAACATAGATGTAGTGGCCATCAGCGAGACCAGAATCTCCGAAGCACGGGCCTTCGCACCGATCTTCGGCGGCTACGATGTGTACGCATCTCCCAGCCGTCCTGGATCGGGTGGTGGAGTTGCTGTGCTTTTTCGGAGAGGTTTGGATCTCGCCATACGGGCCATCTTCCTGGACCCAGAGGGTAAGCTGGTGGTGCTGGGCGTGACCAGCGGAGACGGGCAAGCTTTCAGGCTAGTGGCCGTCTATGCTCCGACAGGAGCAGGGCGGCCTGATTTCTTCCGGCGTCTGGAGACCTTTCTTGCAACGTCCCGCTCTTTAGTGTTAGTGGGCGACTGGAACGGGATCTTAGATGCACGCTGGGACTGTGTGGGATTAGCGGATAGGGGTGGAGGGTGCAAGAGCCTCATCAACCTGCTCAGGCGTTTTGAACTGTCTGACAGGTACCGATTGGATTTCCCGAATGTGCCAATGTGGACTTGGACAAACCGCATAGGGTCAACCAGATCATATCTAGATAGAGTATTTTATAGGGAAATAGATAGGTCTAGCATAGGCTGTTCACAATTCAAGATAGTCAGCTACACGGAAAACAAATTCGTGACCTGTGTGCTTGACTTAGATAGGCTTCATAGACGAGGACCCGGCTACTGGAGGCTAAACGCGTCCTTACCAGCTCGCAAGGCCTACAGAGACCGAATTAGCGAACTAGTTAAGCGGGCGTTGACGGGGGCCATCGTCAACAACAAGTGGTGGTTTGCTCTGAAAAGAGCGATTAGAATAGAATCGATTAGGTTTAGTAAGGCTTTAGCAATAGAGAAAAATAGAGCAGAGGGAGAACTAGTTAGAAAATTAGACGAGGCGCTTAGCAAAGGCATTGCGACCGACGTGCTTGCGGCGAAATTGGCCCTCGACCAATTCTTCAATGTAAAGCACGAAGGCTGCGTTGTCAGAGCTAGGGTGCGTGCTCTCAGACACGAGGGGACGAAAGCCGTTCAATGGGCCCGAGTGGCGGAGGCGCGTCGTGGCAACAAAGCCACGATTCGGTCTTTGGTGGACCACGACGGGCGCATGCTACTCGATCCCGGGCAAATGTGTGAAGCTTTTCAGCGACACTTCGCTCAGCTGTTCGGGGGCAGCGGTGGGCCGGGTAGAGGGATGGACTTTAGTGTCTACCTCGACGGACTGCCGCGGCTCTCGGCCACTGAGGCGAAGTGTTGCGAAAAGCCGATAACAGCCGCTGAAGTAAGGGAGGCAATGACTGGCTGCACAAGGGGTAAATCGCCTGGTTTGGATGGTCTGCCCTATGAACTTTACGTACAGATTCCAGACTTGTTCGGAGGCCTCTTGGCGGACGTCTACTGCAACTGGCAACAGAACGGGAGAATTCCCAGTTCTGTGAGCCGAGGAGCGGTGGCACTGCTGAGAAAGGATCCGAACAAGGGGGATAACATAGACAATTTCCGGCCCATAACTCTGCTAAACACAGAGTTCAAGATTTTGGCCAAGGTGCTAGCAAAGAGGTTGGCGCTTGTCGTTGGTGGTCTGGTGGGAGAGGCGCAGACATGCGCCATTCCCGACAGATCCATCCACGACAGCCTCCAACTCATGCGATACATCATAGAGAGGGTAGCTAAGGAACCTGGCACGGGTGGGTCCTTGATCAATTTAGATCAGTTGAAAGCTTTCGATAGGGTCGACCATCGTTACCTAGCGGCCGTCATGAGGGCGGCTGGCTTTGGGCCCGTCTTCAGAGGCTGGATCGCTGCCATTCACAGCGACATCTGCTCTGTAGTGAGAGTGAACGGTCACCTTTCGGAACCGTTCAACATCATGCGCTCGGTCCGCCAAGGATGTCCCCTCTCGTCCATATTGTACGTATTGACTCTCGAGCCATTACTGCACAAACTGGAGACGTTGAGGGGGATCCCGCGCGAACTAGGATGCGGAAGATCCGTGTCAGCATATGCGGACGATGTCACCGTAGTGGTGTCGAACGCCAAACACATCGAGGCGATCGGAACTACACTAAGAGAATACGAAGCGGTGACAGGAGCAATGATCAACCAGGAAAAGTCAGTGGGCCTGCAGCTCGGCACCTGGAGAGGCAGGTCCATGCCGTCCAACAGCGTCGTCGGGCGCTGGACGGACGGACCGGTTAAATTGCTAGGGGTCTGGTTCGGTCCGGACCTCCAGACGGACAAAAACTGGGACGAGGTGACGAGCAGGGTGGCTTCTCTCACCCAGAAATGGGCGGAGAGGAAGCTATCCCTGAAAGGTCGAGCGGAGGTGGCTAACGCGTACATCGCGTCTGTCATCTGCTACCGCCTGACCGTCGTACCTTGTCCTAAGCCTCGCCTGACTGCGCTGGAGCGTTTGCTCTTTCGCTTTTTGTGGAAGGGACGTGCTCCGATGGTCAGGCGGTCCATCTGTTGTCAACACCCGCTACGTGGAGGGCTGGGCATGCCGTGGCTGATGATGCGCAGGCACGCGCTCAGGCTACGACATCTCCCCCTCTTCCTCGACGGTGATCAGGTGTGGTCGCCGTTTGCTAGGCGCGTATTTCCCCAGCTCGTTTTCTTGACGGAGCTGCAGTCCTGGGTCAAGCGAAGACCGAGAGGGAGCGCCTGGAGACTGGAATGTCTTCAGGCGCTCACAGCCCTCGACCAATCGGGCAATGTGATCGGTGGAAAATCCACCTCGGCGTTCTATAGAGGATTAGTGGAGGGGAAGAGCGACGACGTACTTGGGGAAACTCTAGGCGTCGACGAAAATCAACTAGCCAATCTCTTCGGAAGAACTTTCGGGCCAGGGCCTATGGACAACTTCCAGAAATCTCTGGCCTGGCAGTGCTACCGAGGAGCCTTGCCAGTTCGGGATAAACTCTACAGGCATGGAGGTGCCGTCAGCCGGGCATGTCCGAGATGCGCGCAGAGTGACGAAACCGTCCTGCACGCACTCGTCCAGTGTCCGAAAATTGCTGACTTGTGGGTTTATGTCGAACACCTGCTGTCGCGTTTAGGACGGATCCGGCCATCATCTGAGACCATCGTGAGGATTGCCCCGCCCTCCTCCTTTAGCCGGGAAGGGCAGGCAGTTTTTATCTGTCTGGTGGCCATGGCGAAAGAGATAGTATGGTGGACACGTTTGAAAGGGCTGAAGACGAGCACTTACCTCTTCGGTGATGCTCTGATTGACTTTTTCAAATTTCATTTGAAAAGGAAAATCAGAGTAGAGAGGGAAGTGCTCTCTTCCCAGCATTTTGTTGAAAGATGGGTGAGAGAAGCAAGAATGGCCCAGTGTGGGCCGACTCTGAGTATATATCTGTAAACTAAAGGTGGAAAACTGGGAGAGGGCACTTGCCTTGGTGGTCAGGGTCATTGTGGCTTTTTACTGGGCTTTCTCCACAAATGTCCCTCCGAAGTCTCCCCCCTATTGGGGAATTTTTCATTGTTATTTTCATTGTTATTTTTGTTACATCCTCTGTTTTTGTTTTTACACGCAGAAATGCCCATTTGTACCGTCCTGCATTGTCCTGCACTGTCCTTAATGTCTACTTTATGTAAACCCTTGTGGTTAATAAAGAAATCATTATTATTATTATTATTATTATTATTATTATTATTATTATTATTATAGTTGCATTTATCTTGCTTTATATTCATACGAGTTATCACCAAGTCACAACCAGTGACCTCAATAGACAACAAGGTCCGCCATGTTCAAGAAAGAACATACATACACACAGATGCATCTTTAGGTGTTTAGACTTGTGATGTACTTATATTGACAGGATCTTCCTTAGTATATGGCCAGTTCCCATTAGTACTATCTTTTGTATTTCTCCTATACGCGGGTTTCCTGGGGTTTGCGATAAGTAATCATTAGACCCCTTAGGTATCATTCCTAGAGCGCCTACAACCACTAGTATTGTTTTAGTTCTCAATTTCCACATGTTTCCAATTTCTATCCCCAGGTCCTTATACTTGCTCAATTTTTCAAATGTTTTTATAGATACATTCTTGTCTATTGGAACGTACATATCAATTAGCAGGAATACCCTGTTTTTAAAGTCCTTCAGTATTATATCAGGTCTATTTGCATCTGTTTTTCGGTCTGTTTTAATGCTAAAGTTCCACAAGATTGAGATGTAATCTTTTTCAAGTATGGGATGTGGTTGATGCTCCCACCAATTCTTTTGATGGGGCAGGTCAAAATGTTTACACATTATCCAATGTATGTATTGTGCAGCTCTGTCATGCCTGTTTAGGTATTCGGTTGGAGCTATAGGACTGCACATTGAAATTATATGATCAATGGTCTCTGGATGTTTTTTACATACACGGCATAATGGGCTGCATCCATTTTTTATTATGTTGGCTTGGTAATTTTTTGTTGGCAGACACTGATCTTTTGCTGATATAATCAGTCCTTCAGTCTCCGATTTCAGTCCAGAGGATGCCAACCACCGATGGGTTAAAGTTTTGTCAACATCAGGATTGTTAACTCTTTTGGTGTATTTTCCATACAGAGGTTTTTCTTGCTATTTCTTAGCCAGTTTCTGTAGCATTTCTTTCTTTGCAGTTACTTTTACCTGCTTTGCTTTTTCTGTGTTTTCCATTTCAGCAGTAAATGGGACTTATGAAATTTGTAGTCCATTTCTGTATCTTTGTTCATCTTTTGTAATGGAGTATGATCTTTTGATGCTTTCGTGTTTCAAAACGAGTTTGATCATCCAATCATGTGATTCCATTAGATATGTAGATAATCCAATTGTTGCAGTTTTCAACGCAATATCTAACTGGATTAACCCACGTCCTCCTTCTTTCCTGGGGAGATATATTCTATCTGTATCTGCCTTAGGGTGATGCATTCTGTGCATGGTTAAGAATTTTCTAATTTGTGTATCGAACCTACGGATCTCTGTGCTTGACCAGTTGATGACATTGTAATTGTAGGTTACTACTGGTATGGCAAGCGTGTCTATGGCAACGATCCTATTCCTTGCATTCAATTCCGTTCTTAATACTGCTCTTACTCTGCGGTAACAGTCCCTTCTTATCCTTTCCCTCATTGTCGAGTGCTTGACTCCGTCTCCTTCACAAACACCTAGATATATGTAAGTTCCCTCTTGATCAAGTTCTCTTATCTCATTCCCCCGATCAAGATTAATGTCTGAACTTTTCAGCAACTTTCCTCTGGTGAACGTTGCTTTGGCTCATTTATCTAGTCCAAACTCCATTTTAATGTCATCACTGAACTGCTCTACAGTGGATAATAGCCCTTGCAATTATTCATCATTTTTTGCAAATAGTTTCAGGTCTTATTATTATTCAGGTATTATAATAATAAGACCTGAAACTATTTGCAAAAAATGATGAAAGAGATAGTATGGTGGACACGTTTGAAAGGGCTGAAGACGAGCACTTACCTCTTCGGTGATGCCCTGATTGACTCTTTCAAATTTCATTTGGAAAGGAAAATCAGAGTAGAGAGGGAACTGCTCTCTTCCCATCATTTTGTTGAAAGATGGGTGAGAGAAGCAAGAATGGCCCGAGTGAATGGGCCTACTCTGTGTATGTGTCTGTAAATTAAATGTGGAAAAATGGGAGAGGGCACTTGCCTTGGTGGTCAGGGTCACTGTGGTCTTTTAATGGGCTTTCTCCAGAAATGTCCCTCGGAAGTCTCCCCCTTATTGGGGAATTTTTCTTTGTTATTTTATTACATCCTCTGTTTTTTTACACGTAGAAATGCCCATTTGTACCGTCCTGTATTGTCCTGCACTGTCCTTAATGTCTACTTTATGTAAACCCTTGTGGTTAATAAAGAAAACATTATTATTATTATTATTATTATTATTATTATTATTATTATTATTATTCTTTGAGTCTCAGTCATTGATGTGAGTTAACTGGAAAGTTTGTTGAAATGAATATCAAGCCACTACCTGCAGCCTCAGATATTCAGGATGTATCGGAGGGTTCTCGCTGTTCCCAGCGAGCATGCCTTTTGAAGCGTTCCAAAAAGCGTGGCGGGACGAATTTTCTTTAACCATCCCTGGAAACTTTTTGAGATAGCACCTAGTGCGCCTATAACAATCGGGACCACTTTGACTTCATGGCAGTTCCAAATCCTTTTTACCTCCCACTTTAAGTCCTGGTATCGGTTAATTTTCTCCCTCTCCTTCTCTTGCACTCTCGTGTCGAATGGGCAGGCCACATCCACAATCAGGCACGATCTTTTTTCCTTGTCCAAAACCACCAGGTCAGGTCTATTGTGTTCCAGTTTCTTGTCCGTCTGTATCCTAAAATCCCACAGCACCTTAACCTGATCGTTTTCTATCACCGACTCGGACTTATGCTCATACCACTTCTCAGAATGTGGTAAATTGTTTACTTTGCATAGGTGCCAGTGGATCACCCTGCCCATCACATCATGTCTCCAGCCTTTATAGTGAGTCTGGGCTAGGTGTTTACATTCGGATACAATGTGAGCCACAGTCTCCTCTCTCTCTCCACAGATCCTGCACAGTGGGCTAGCCTGCTCCTTGTAAATATGGTGTTTCAACCACTTCGTTTTGAGGGCCTGCTCTTGCGCAGCCATTAGCATTCCTTCCGTAGCCTTTTTAAGGTCTCATCTTTTCAACCAGTTCTATGTCTGTGGATCTCTGAATTCAGTTTTCTCAAAGAATGTACTATGAAGGGATTTTTCATGAAGGCTGCTCTTTCTCCTTGTTGTTATTTCCTCCTTGGACATCCCCTGGTCTATTGTCCTCTCCTTCAGTACAATTCTAAGCATTGGCTCCTTACTATCAGTCACGTATTTGTGTAGGTTGTTTTTTTTCCCATCTGAACACAGTCCTCTATGCTGATAAGACCTCTTCCACCTTCAGATCTCCTTAAGTAGAGTCTATCGACATCACTCCTCTTGTGGAACTTGTTGTAGATAGTCAATAGCTTCCTAGTTTTCCTATCCATTTCTTTTTGTTCAGCAACATTCCATCTCAGAATTCCCGCACTGCACCTAATAATAGACACAGCTCGGGAATTTACTGCACTTATGGCATTCTTACTGTTCAGGTGTGACTTTAATACGCACCTTACTCCATTTTACTAATACCAAATTGCATACATATATCATTGCTGAAAATACGGACAGTGTCAACAAGCACAACCAACTCCTCCTCACTCTTCCCGAAGAGCTTAAGATCGTTCATGAAGAGGAGGTGATCGATGGTAAGCTCTCCCATTCACATTTGCATATTCACACATAAGTTTGAATCATCCCTAATATATTTCCACTATCCAGTGAATTTCCAACCGATAAGGTATGATTTTCATCGGTATGTCTCTATTTATAAAACAAACTTTGTATTTTATCTGATGAAAGCGTACCAATGCTGTCTTGATTACTCTTGAAATATATATAATAAAATAAATATGGTTTTATAAATATAGTTTCCATTCATTTAATATCATTGAATATTTACTCCAATTATATGTTGAGTGCTGTAAATAAGTTATACACATTTATGCTTGTCGGACTTACAACAAATTAAATACCACTTCTATATATATATATATATATATATATTTCTGCCAGGGAAATGGAGAAATTATCCAAATAAACTGAATGTGGATGACGTAAGTAGAAATAATCCCTTCAATAAATACTCTGGGAATAATAAAACACTCATAGACCGAAACATAACCAAAAACTTTATAACTTAAAATTGCACATTAAGGAATAGTTCATACCGAAGGTGCACATAATAGTGTTCGGTAAAACTGTGACGACAATCAACAATAATAAAACTAATATTTGTGTATATTTTTGACACAAAGCCAGAAATTTGAAGGGGAATGTGAAAGTCGATTAATTCGACCCCAGTGCGTTACTGGTGATTTATGCTATTGACCCTATTAGGATGAAAGTTAAAGCTAGCATGGACATCACCTCTTTCTACAGCATCATCCCTCACGTTGAAGACAACCGCTCCCATCCACACTTTCTAGATTTACGTTTCGCCACCTCTTCTCACACTTCTACGCGTCCCCTTGCTGAGCTCGTTCTCAACCTCAACAGTTTTCCCCTTTCAGGAAAGTATAACCAACAAATTACTGGGATAGCCTTGGTAAATTGAATGTTCCCGAAATACGCCGACTTTTTCGTCAGCTACATCGAAGCTCAAATTTTCTCCCAGTATACTGCACCTACCCCTGATCTATACGGCCGTTACATCGAGTATTCTATCGGCGCCACTTCTTTCTCCCATGAAAAGCCTGACTCCTCTCTTTCTTGTGTCCAGTCTTTCCAACCCACCCTTACCTCCATTATCTCCTTAACTAGGTTTAACTTGCTATACCTAGCAAGGGCAGAGGGAGAGAAACAATTGCTCATGTTCTTCGTTGCGAAGATCAGTTGAAGGAAGTATATCGGATTGCAAGAGAGCGTGCTATAGAAAATCGTGAAATGGTCTAAATGGCAGTGGGACACTTACCCTGTCTTATGCCGAAAAGAAGTATTTACTATGAGAGACTACTGAATGAAGAGAATAAATGGGACAGTAAGGGCTTACCGCATGTTGATCTGACTAAGGGATCAGCTAAGAAGTTGACAGCAGTGAGATAGATAAATCAATTAAGGACATGAAGATAGAGAAGGCCACTGGACCATCTGGTATATTTGTTGAGAGGCTAAAAGCACCCGGCATTGTAGGATATGTGCTAGTCGGACATATAGTTAATCAGGTAGTACAAGAAAGGTGTCATACACAATGACTCAGCAGCAAAGTTATTGTAATCTTCTACAAGGGTAATGAAGATACTCTAGAGAGAATAAGTACGCAAGTATCAAGTTGATGGAGCATGTCATGAAATTTGTTGAAAATGTTATAGCATGATTAATTCGGGAGATAATCAAAGTAGATAAGATGCAGTTTGGAATTATGCTAGGCAGGACTACCACTGGATAAATGGTGCTAAATGGAAAGCATTCAATATGGGAGTCGGGTTCTGCCAAGGATGCGTCTTTCAGCTATCGTGTTCATTATTTACATGAAAATGATTGACATGCGCAGTCGGGCTAGAAGTTGTATTACGACTGGTAAGTGTAATATCAGTCGGCTAGAATTTTCAGACAACACGGTATTCCTTAACTCGGCAGGACGTAATTACCGAATGGCACTCTGTAGGTTTGATGTCGAGTGCTACATGGCTGGAATGAAAATCAATGCTGCGAAAACTGAGACACTCGTCGTCTTAAGGAATCTTGTGCCGTGCAATCTATATATGAATGGAGTTCTACTGAAACACGGGCAGAAATTCAGGTATCTCGTGGCTAAGTTCACAAGTGATGGAACGCATGAGGCTAAATTAAGTGCAAGAATTACATGAGTTTGTGCTGTAATGCGCCCGCTTCAGCTGTTGTTATTCAGATGTAGGTGTCAAATCCAAACTAGTTATCTTCAGTACAGTATTCGTGTCAACACTCATTATGGTCATGAATCTTGGGTAATGACTAAACGAATATGATCGTGGATGCAAGCGTCAGAGATGGGGTTCCTCCAAAGGGTAATTTGAGTAACGTTACTCATTAGGGTGCGTAGCTTGGAGATCAGGTCTCCCTCCAGTGAGTCGCTACTTCTCCGAATTGACAGATTACAGATACTATATACATGCGTTTAGAATGTCTCGGGATAAAAGTCGCTAGAATGATTTTACGGGTAAACGCAACCGGAAGGAAGCCCAGAGACAGTGACCGCGCAAGTTGGTTGGATGATACGCATGAGCCCATCTGATCCAGCCGGATGATATGAAGACGGTTGCGTCTTACAAACCCACTGGAAGGAATGGTTGAAGACTTCCCCAACCCACTACCATTTTAGGAATATGTGGGTGAAGAAGAAGAAGAAGAAGAAGAAGAAGAAGAAGAAGAAGAAGAAGAAGAAGAAGAAGAAGAAGAAGAAGAAGAAGAAGAAGAAAAAGAAGAAGAGTGCCATTGATTCTCCCTTTATAGTGCGACGACTGCTTGAGAGGTACTTAGCAAAGTGTATGGCATTGTATCTAGATTTTGTAGATAGGGAGAATGCCTTTGACGGTCCCATTCTCTATAATATGGTGGACACTTAGGAAGCTAAATGTAGATGAATGTCTTGTGAGAGCAGTGTGGGCCATGTATAAAAATGCTGGATGCCGGTAGAGTGATGAAGTGCAGTTCGATGTCCACCAGGGCTCCGTCCTTAGTCTACTCCTATTTGTCACTGTTCTTCACTGAGTATTTCAAAACTGGTACTCCGTGGGCGTTACTATATGAAGTAGTACTTCACCTCTAACCCGGGTGAGGGTAAGGGACAAAACGTCAAACATGCAAGGACCTAGAGTTGAAAACCCTAAAACTAATCAAATCAAAGGCAAAAGGGCTACGTTCGAAAGAGGACAAGAAGGTGATACAATCAGGGAGATGGCTGTGTTCGATATGCCAGAAAACAGTCGCCAGGTCTTCTATAATGTGCACAGAGTGCAATCGATGGACTCACAAGAGATGTGGCTGATGCACAGAAGAAGGGAGCCTTAAGAACTTACGTGAAGGAGATTCCTTTCGCCTCCAGGGAAGCTCCTTGGAAGTTATCAATAGCTATTGTTACTTAGGCGATCAAAATCACAAGTGTGGAGCATACACTGAAAGTGTGACAACCAGGATCAGAACAGGTTGGAAGAACTTTAGAAGCTGATACCTCTACGAACAACAAACCTTTTCTCATTCGGAGTGAAGAGTAGACAGTATGATGCCTGTGGGCAAAGGGCAATGCTACATGGCTGGGAAACATGGGCCTTAGCTACAGAAGACCTGCGAAGGCTGGAGAGAAATGAAGACAGTATGCACCGATGAATGTGTAATGCTAATGTGCATGGATGACGTAGTAGAAGTGAACTGAGAAGAAAACATTAAATAAGAGGTTTACTTTGCCTTTCATCCTTACGGGGTCGATAAAATAAAGTACCAGTAATGCACTGGGTAATTGCTGGCCTTGTGCCTAAAGTAGAAATAATTATATAAGAGGATTTGGATGAAATGGGCAAAAGAGAGATTACTCTGGTATGGATATGTGATATGTATGGAAGATAGCAGTTGAACAAAGAAATGCAGAGCAATGGCAGTGGCTGGAACACGAGGAAAAGGAAGACCCCCCAAAAAATTGTGATGACAAAGGATCGAATGGGCTGATGCTAATCTGTGTTAATGAAGACCCGGCCAGAATCATAAAATATGACCTGACCCAACCATGAACGACCCCCTCCCTCCTACTATTACTCTCCCCATCTGTCCTCCTCACTGCGGCATCCACTACTCATCCACCCTCGAGAACCATATATATATATATATATATATATATATATATATATATATATATATATATATATATATATATATATATATATATATATATATATATATATATATATATATATATATATATATATATATATATATATATATATATAAAGAGAGAGAGAGAGGGGGAGAGAGATATAAACACATATATACATACCGACTACTACAGGTATTAACTCCACATCAATTATTATTGTGGACCGCTACTGTTAGGTTTGAGGATCAGGTGACAACATGACAGTATTAATGAAAAAGAGAAGACATTTGAGGACAGACAAGTAATTAAAATATTCAATAAGTGAATAAGATAACGAATGAGTTATTTTCTTACCATCTGCTAAAGTTGACTGCCATGTTAATAATATAATAAATCCAGCAATAGAAAGGGAGGACATTGCCAGCCGAGTTAAATTATAAATCAAACATTTTGTCTCAGTGGCGTTCCTCACGATGATGCTAACGGAATTATCGTTAGCGTTCAGTGTCACGAGACGACGTGTGCACCCTTTGTGCTAAACTTCAGTAGATTACTCATGTTCTATTTCAATATATCATTTTCTTGCGTTTTTTTAATACTTCTGTATTATGTAAGACTAACCTTTTAATTGGAAAATAGTTAATAAAAGAAAAAGAAAGGTTATATGTCTTAATCCGTACGGTGAGCATATAAAGTCCCACATACAGACCTCCTCACAGACCCGGTGGACAGAATGGAGAATGCGTTTCCCCGGAGGATGGTAAGGGAGATGCGCTGGAAGAGTCATTCCAACTCGCGAGGCACACACCTGCGTCTGGCCAGTGCAGCGCCTATGGTGGTGAAAAGAGAGGTAGCCGCAGGGCCAAGGACACCAGAAGTCTCCTTTGTCGGAGTGTGACCGGTACTTTGAGAGTTTGGCCTCCTCAGACCGACGTGCAGCAGTAGCTGGTTTAGTCGCAGACTGCACCAAGTTGCGGCTAGAGAAAGTGTCGCTGCAACTGGCTTCCCAGATGAGACGTCTGCCACCGTGGAACGGGAAGATGGTCACACTGTCTGGCCTTTTGCCGTCCCCTCGGCCCATCCCCACCGGCTCGAGCTGGGAAGGGAAGCCTGAAGCGTGCAATCCATGCTTTATGAATTCGTTGAAGCCAGCATGGCGTGGCTCACAGATCCGGAGGCCAAGCCTAAAGGAAACGGCGATGCGCAGGCTATCGTTATCCAGCTGCGTGCCAGTGGAGAAAAGAGGAAAAGACATGGAGACAGGCACCACTGTGGGTTTGGGAAGCCGCGCGAAATCAGGGAAGGCGGTGCCGGTCGAGCTGGCGCGTGATCCTGGCTGGGGCCAGGCTGCACAGGATGGCATCCCAAATGCTTTGGGGGGACATGACGTCAGCAGGAAGAGAAGGAGGAGGGACGTCTACTGGGCTAAGACCCATCCGGTCTTACATCTCATAGGTGGCCTCACGTTCCTTGATCAGAGAGGGTTTCATTGTGTTTTGGAGAACCCTGCTGACGAGGACATGGCATGAGATTAGCGATGAAAGAAGCGCCGGCAAAGCCAGCGAGATCGGCGACCGGAGGCCAAGGCCACCATGACAGGTAAAGTGGCCTGTTGCCATCCAATGTCCTCAAACCTGAAGTTGCCTATCTCCTCGGCTACCACTCGGATACAAGTATCGAAGTCAACGAGGAGAGATGCGTGGCTGTAACACGTAGCGCTACGAGGGTGTAGAGGAGCTTCGGCATGGCGAAACAGTTCCTCAACAGGAACAGAGCTGGGTGGCCGTCGATCATGCTCAGTCGGCTCATGACGGTCTGGCGTTGTTGGAGCCTGGACCATAAGGTGGAGCGGCCGGTGGGTGGATCGGTGACTCGAGGATGAGGACATCCGCTTTGACGGTCATCTGTACCTGGTGGAGAATGGACCGCACGTTCGAGATGGAGACAGCAAAACTCTGAGCATCATAGCTGACATCCAACACCTCCGACTTGGACGAGTTGACCTGGAGGCCGATTTCCGCCAGGGCAGGAACTACCGATTGAAGGTCATGGCAGACAGTCTCCACGGGCCCACCCAGCGTAGCGTCATCCAGGTACCAAACATTGAAAGAGGCCGTGATACTAGGGGCAATGTGGTCTATACCAAGGGCAATCAGGAGGGGGCCAAAGGGTTACTCTGTTGGCCCCCAGTGGCCGAAGGTATGACCGTGTCAGCAGCAAGAACCATGCTCGGGGCTCCATATGACAGATAGGCCAGCAGGTGGCCGGAGAGGGCACCGCTGAGACAAGTATCAAGCAGATGGTCCCGGCGTATGCAGATAAAGGCATTCCTCGTGTCAAGCTTAACAATGAGGTGCCTGATGTCCCTGAAAGATGGTTCCAGTACACAGCTGTTGAAGAACTTCCTGGCTGCATGTGCGGCCCCTCACGGCCACCGGACCGGACAAGCCGACACCCAGTTGCAACGGACTGAACTCCTCATCCAGTTTAGGTGTTATGGACCTGCAGACCATCTTTGCAGCCAGCCTCCGGAAGACATTGCCCACAGCGATGGGGCGTATGCCACCCTCTTTCTTCCTGGTTTATCTTTGCACCTGTCACCGATTTGTATTCCTTGAGAGCGATGTCAAGCATCTGGACGTGTCTGGTACTTCACACCACCACGCTGAAGTCGTCGGCGTAAGACGACTCGGATTTCCCGCATCCTAGTTCACGTGGGACGCCCCTCATCGCCTCCAGTTTGTGCAGTAACGGCTCGAGAGCCAATACGTACAAGAGGGACGAGACGGGACAATCCTGGCGGACTGAGCGCATGATGTTGAACGGCTGCGACAGGTGACCGTTCACCCTCACAGCTGAGCAGATGTCGCTATACATCGCAGCGATCCAACACCTGTAAACGGGCTCGAAACCGGCTGCCTCGGGGACCGCGGCCAGGTACCGATGGTCGACCCTATCAAATTCTTTGGATTGATCCAAGTTGATCAGGGCCCCACCCGGGTCAGTTTCGTTAACCACCCTCTCTATGATGTATCGCAGGAGGTGGAAGTTGTCGTGTATGGATCTGTCCGGAATGGCGCATGTCTGCACCTCTGCCACCAGACCCTTGACGACAAGCGCCAACCTCGTTTCTAACACCTTGGCCAAAATCTTGAACTCTGCGTTTAGCAGGGTTATCGGCCTGAAATTATCGATAACATCCCCCTTGTTCGGGTCTTTTCTCAGCAGCGCCACCGCTCCTCGGCTCACGAAACTGGGATGCTCCCGTTCTGCTGCCAGTTGCAGTAGACGTCTGCCAAGAGTCACCGAACAAGTCTGGCATAAATGCATAAAGCTCGTAGTGCAGACCATCCAAACCTGACGATTTACCCCTCGTGCAGTTAGCCATCGCTTCCCGTATTTCACCGGCTGATATTGGCTTTTCGCAACACCGTGCTGCGGTTGTCGAGAGCCGAGGCAGTCCGTCGAGGTATGCACGGAAGTCCATGCTCCGATCCGAGCCGCCGCTGCTCCCAAACAGTTCAGCAAAGTGTTGCTGAAAAGCTTCCCACATCTGCTCGGTTTCGGGCAATACGAACCCGTTTTGGTCAGACAAAGACCGAATTGTGGCTTTGTTGCTACGTCGCGCCTCTGCCACCCGGGTCCATTGTACGGCTTTTGCCCCCTCGTGATTCAGAGCACGCACTCTAGCTCTGACAACGCACCCTTCGTGTTTTGCGTTGAAGAATTGGTCGGGGAAGATACGCACGTGGTGGATATAGTGTTATGGAATCGCTCCCGTGAAGTTTTTGATTTTTACGTATTTAAAACAATTGTGATAGAATAATTCTTATTACAAATGGAACATAAGATACCAGTTTCAGCTCTCAGGAAGTGACAACGCATCACATTATGGCATAGGGTTCCAATATTTAATATTTAATTTTGAAGAAATGTTATAGTCAAAAAAGAAAACTGGCAAATAATTTCACCACCAACACCACCATCACCACTACCACACAAAAAATCTAGCAAGCCAAACAAACAAACCAAAACCAACGGCTACATCAACACCTTCACTACAGTACTTCTATCACATCACAACCGCCACCACCACTGTATCATCATCGCTACCGCCGCTATTCTCTCACCACCTCCTGTTAAGAAAGGGATGGTAGTAGTCCCACTAAACATGAATAGAAGCGAGGAAGGTATCAAAAGATATAAATAGACTGATTTGGTGACCCGGTCAACAGCAACAACAACAACACCAAAAACATTATTGCTGTTGTACCTCTAAACTCTCTCAAAATGTTTAGTTTAAACGATGTCAAATCTAAACTATGATATAATGATAATGATTGTTTCTGCTTTTTTGGCGCAGGGCCAGCAATTACGCAGTGCATTGCTGGTACATTGTTTTATCGACCCCGTCTAATATAATAATAATAATTGTTTCTATTTTAGGTACAAGGCCAGCAATTACCGAGCACATTACTGGTACTTTATTTTATCGACCCCGTAAAGATGAAAGGCAAAGTTAACCTCGGCGGGATTTGAACTCAGATCATAAAGGGACGTAACTCTATGCTTCAAAGCATGGTGTCCGACTAATAATAATAATTGTCTCTACATTTGGCACAAGGCCAGCAAATACCCAGTGCATTGCTGGTACTTTATTTTATCGACCCCCAAAGGATGAAAGGCAAAGTTAACCTCGACGGGATTTGAACTCAGACCGTAAAGGGACGTAACTATGCTGGAAAGCATGGCGTCCGACCCTCTACTGATACTGCCAATCCACCGACTAATAAAAATAATTGTTTCTACATTTGGCACAAGGCCAGCAATTATCCAGTGCATTACTGGTACTTTATTTTATCGACCCCGTAAGGATGAAAGGCAAAGTTAACGGGATAATAATTGTTTCTACTTTAGGCACAAGGCCAGCAATTACCCAGTGCATTACTGGTACTTTATTTTATCGACTCCGTAAGGATGAAAGGCAAAGTCAACCTCGGCGGGATTTGAACTCAGATCGTAAAGGGACGTAACTATGCTGGAAAGCATGGCGTCCGACCCGCTACTGATACTGCCAATCCACCGACTAATAATAATAATTGTTTCTACTTTTAGCACAAGGCCAGCAATTATCCAGTGCATTACTGGTACTTTATTTTATCGACCCCGTAAGGATGAAAGGCAAAGTCAACGGGATAATAATGATAAGCAACAAGTTGAAACAAATTTCAAAAGTTTTGAACGCAACAAACCCTACTTCCCACGAGGCTAAAATCAAATCAAAACAGGACAGCAGCAACAAAAACACTAGTAACCGATGCTACTGGCCTTGAAAAACGAAAAACGTAAAGGTAAAAAAAAACAAAAAAAAAAACTAGTCAGACATTCAAACATTACAATGAAACTTATGTTTATTTTTTAAAGTTTTTATCTATTTATTTGTTTATTTATTTATGTTCGTCTACAGCGTGATAGTGCCACGCTAAAATCACCGGGGGTGATCAAATCACTGGGGGTGATGAAATCATCGGTGGTTATGTAACCATACATTCACCAATCCTCGATATGAGTGTTTAAATGTCGAACCTAAACAGTTCGAATAACGGTGAAGAGGAGGCTAGGACGTCATGTGACAGACTCTCACCGAGCAGGTGATCCCTGGCCCAGCAGCAGGGTCCTGGCTCTCATCCAAATACTGCTGGTGTTGGAGGAAGAGGAAGAAGGAAAGAGACCAGAACCAACTGGACGAAAGAATTGAATAGAATTGTTATGCAATGTTACCTGAAGAGTAACCCCATGGAAAAAGGCTATAGGAAACGGATGCATAACATCTGGAACGAGATTGGTCTATTTAAATTAGATGAACAAAAATTGGCTGGACAGGCTCGGGTAATAAGAACTAATGGGGGGTTAAGTGAGCTGGAAATGGAGGAACTGAACAGAGAGATTAAGTTGGAAATGGAGAGTGAAGAATGTCAAACAAACGAGCCAGTGGGAAATGAAGGCGAAGAGGTTGAGAGACCTGAGGAAGCATCCGAAGCAGACAATGATCTGAATGCTGAAATATATAACATCTGGAACAAAGAAAGTTAGTCCAGCCCCGCTTTTTGGAACACTTCAAAAGGTATGCTTGCTGGGAACAGCAAGAACCCTCTGATACGTCCTGAATATCTGAAGCTGCAGCTAGCGGCTTGATATTGAATTCAATAAACTTTCCAGTTAAATAACATCAATGACTGTGACTCAAAGAACAATAATAATAATAATAATAATAACAATAATAATAATAATAATAATAATAATAGTATTAATAATAATAATGATTTCTTTATTAACCACAAGGGTTTACATAAAGTAGACATTAAGGACAGTGCAGGACAATGCAGGACGGTACAAATGGGCATTTCTGCGTGTAAAAAAACAAAAACAGAGGATGTAACAAAAATAACAATGAAAATAACAATGAAAAATTCCCCAATAGGGGGGAGACTTCGGAGGGACATTTGTGGAGAATGCCCAGTAAAAAGCCACAATGACCCTGACCACCAAGGCAAGTGCCCTCTCCCAGTTTTCCACCTTTAATTTACAGATATATACTCAGAGTAGGCCCATTAACTCGGGCCATTCTTGCTTCTCTCACCCATCTTTCAACAAAATGCTGGGAAGAGAGCACTCCCCTCTCTACTCTGATTTTCCTTTTCAAATGAAATTTGAAAAAGGCAATCAGAGCATCACCGAAGAGGTAAGTGCTCGTCTTCAGCCCTTTCAAACGTGTCCACCATACTATCTCTTTCGCCATGGCCATCAGACAGATAAAAACTGCCTGCCCTTCCCGGCTAAATGAAGAGGGCGGGGCAATCCTCATGATGGACTCAGCTGATAGCTGGATCCGTCCCACACGCGACAGCGGGTGTTCGACATAAACCCACAAGTCAGCAATGCTCGGACACTGGACGAGTGCGTGCAAGACGGTTTCGTCGCCCTCGCGCATCTCGGACATGCCCGGCTCACGGCACCTCCATGCCTGTAGAGTTTATCCCGAACTGGCAAAGCTCCTCGGTAGCACTGCCAGGCCAGGGATTTCTGGAAGTTGTCCATAGGCGCCGGCCCGAAAGTTCTTCCGAAGAGATTGGCTAGTTGATTTTCGTCGACACCCAGACTTTCCCCAAATACGTCGTCGCTCTTCCCCTCCACTAATCCTCTATAGAACGCCAAGATGGAGTTTCTACCGATCACATTGCCCGATTGGTCGAGGGGTGTGAGCGCCTGAAGACATTCCAGTCTCCAAGCGCTCCCTCTCGGTCTTCCCTTGACCCAGGACTTCAGCTCCGTCAAGGAGACGAGCTGGGGAAAGACGCGTCTAGCAAACTGAGACCACACCTTATCACCGTCGAGGAAGAGGGGGAGATGTCGTAGTCTGAGCGCGTGTTTGCGCATTATCAGCCACGGCATTCCCAGCCCTCCACTTAGCGGGTGTTGACAGCAGATGGACCGCCTGACCATCGGAGCGCGTCCCTTCCACAAAAAGCGAAAGAGCAAACGCTCCAGCGCAGTCAGGCGGGGCTTAGGACAAGGTACGACGGTCAGGCGGTAATAGATGACGGACGCGATATACGCGTTAGCCACCCCGCTCGACCTTTCAGGGATAGCTTCCTTTCGGCCCATTTCTGGGTGAGAGAAGCCACCCTGCTCGTCCCAGTTTTTGTCCGACTGGAGTCCGGACCGAACCAGACCCCGAGCAATTTAACTGTTCCGTCCGTCCAGCGCCTGACGACGCTGTTGGACGGCATGGACCTGCCTCTCCAGGTGCCGAGCTGCAGGCCCACTGACTTTTCCTGGTTGATCATTGCTCCTGTCACCGCTTCGTATACTCTTAGTGTAGTGCCGATCGCCTCGATGTGTTTGGCATTCGACACCACTACGGTGACATTGTTCGCATATGCTGACACGGATCTTCCGCATCCTGTTCACGCGGGACCCCCCTCAACATCTCCAGTTTGTGCAGTAATGGCTCGAGAGTAAATACGTACAAGAGGGACGAGAGGGGACATCCTTGGCGGACCGAGCGCATGATGTTGAACGGTTCCGAAAGGTGACGTTCACTCTCACCACAGAGCAGATGTCGCTGTGCATGGCAGCGATCCAGCCTCTGATGACGGGCCCAAAGCCAGCCGCCCTCAGGACTGCCACTAGGTAACGATGGTCGACCCTATCGAAAGCTTTCGACTGATCTAAATTGATCAATGACCCACCCATGCCAGGTTCCCTAGCTATCCTCTATGCGATGTATCGCATAAGGTGGAGGTGGTCGTGGATGGATCTGTCGGGAATGGCGCATGTCTACGCCTCTCCCACCAGACCACCAACGACAAGCGCCAACCTCTTTGCTAGCACCTTGGCCAAAATCTTGAACTCTGTGTTTAGCAGAGTTATGGGCCTAAAGTTATCTATGTTATCCCCAGAGCTGGGAATTCTCCCCCATTCTGTTGCCAGTTTCAGTACGCGTCCGCCAAGAGGCCTCCGAACAAGTCTGGCATCTGTACGTAAAGTTCATAGGGCAGACCATTTAAACCAGGCGATTTACCCCTTGTGTAGCTAGTCATTGGCTCCCGTTCTTCAGCGGCTGTTATCGGCTTTTCGCAACACTCCGCCTCAGTGGCCGAGAGCCGCGGCAGTCCGTCGAGGTAGACACTAAAGTCCATCCCTCAATCCGGCCCGCCGCTGAGCCCGAACAACTGAGCGAAATGGCGGTGAAAAGCTTCACACATTTTCCCGGGATCGAGTAGCATGCACTCGTCGTGGTCCACCAAAGACCGGATCGTGGCTTTGTTGCCACGACGCGCCTCCGCCACTCGGGCCCATTGAACGGCTTTCGTTCCTTCGTGTCTGAGAGCACGCCTCCTAGCTCTGACAACGCAGCCTTCGTGCTTTGCATTGAAGAATTGGTCAAGGGCCAATTTTGCCGCAAGTACATCGGTCGCGATGCGTTTACTAAGCGCCTCGTCTAATTTTTTAACTAATTCTCCCTCTGCTCTATTTTCTCTATTGCTAAAGCCTTACTAAACCTAATGGACTCTATTCTAATTGCGCTTTTCAGAGCAAACCACCACTTGTTGTTGACGATGGCCCCCGTCAACGCCCGCTTAACTAGTTCGCTAATCCTGTCTCTGTAGGCCTTGCGCGCTGGTAAGGACGCGTTTAGCTTCCAGTAGCCGGGTCCTCGTCTATGAAGCCTATCTAAGTCAAGCACACAGGATTTGTGATCCGTGTAGCTGACTATCTTGAATTGTGGACAGCCTATGCTATACCTATCTATTTCTCTACAAAATACTCTATCTAGATATGATCTGGATGATCCTATGCGAATTGTCCAAGTCCACATTGGCACATTCGGGAAATCCAATCGGTACCTGTCAGACAGTTCAAAACGCCTGACCAGGTTGGTGAGGCTCTTGCACCATCCTCCCCTTACCGCTAACCCCACACAGTCCCAGCGTGCATCTAAGATCCCGTTCCAGTTGCCCACTAACACTAAAGAGCGCGACGTTCCAAGAAAGTTCTCCAGTCGCCGGAAGAAAATAGGCCGCCCTGCTCCTGTCGGGGCATAGACAGCCACTAGCCTGAAAGCTTGCCCGTCTACCCTGGTCACGTCTAGCACCACCAACTTACCTTCTGGGTCCAGGAAGATGGCCCGTATGGCGATATCCAAACCTCTCCGAAAAAGCACAGCAACTGCTCCCCCCGATCCCGGACGGCTGCGAGATGCGTACACATTGTAGCCGCCGAAGATCGGAGCGAAGGCCCGTGCTTCGGAGTCTCTGGTCTCGCTGATGGCCACTACATCTATGTTTAGTGACCTGAGGTCGTTGAGCAGGTGGCCCTGCTTCCATGACGATCCCAAGCCACGCACATTTATGCTGCCTATTCTGAGTGATGTCATGTTGAAATGGAGTGGAAAAGATGGGAAAGACCACTTACCTTACTTCTCGTAGAGGAAGGATGGTGTGTCCATCCTTTTCACTGCTTGATACTGGAAGATTGTCATAATGGACACAAAAATCTTTCAATTGCTTGGATAGATTATAAAAAGGCATTCGATTGTTTGCTACACAGTTGGATTGAAAAATGTTATGAGATTTTCAAAATATCTCCCGTTGTGAGGAGGTTCCTGTCATTCAGGATGAAGACATGGAAAACGACACACCTTTTGAATAGTGAAAAATAAATCACTGGAAGCTGGAGAAGTTAATATTAATTGTGGAATTTTTCAGGGTGACTCTTTATCACCTCTTTTATTCTGCATCGCACTTATACCATTAAGTAAAATGCTCAATGAAACAAAACATGGATATAAAGCCTATGACAAAACCATTAATCACTTGTTCGACATGAATGACCTGAAACTATTTGCAAAATAATGATGAACAATTGCAAGGACTAATATCCACTGTGAAGCAGTTCAGTGATGACATTAAAATGGAGTTTGGGCTAGATAAAAGCGCCAAAGCAACGTTCACCAGAGGAAAGCTGCTGAAGAGTTCAGACATTAATCTTGATCGGGGGAATGTGATAAGAGAACTTGATCAAGAGGAAACTTACATATATCTAGGTGTTTGTGAAGGAGACGGAATCAAGCAATCGGCAATGTGGGAAAGGAAAAGGAAGGAATGTTACCGCAGAGTAAGAGCAATCTTAAGAACGGAATTGAATGCAAAGAATAGGATCGATGCCATAAACACACTTGCCATACCAGTAGTAACCGACAGTTACAATGTCATCAACTGGTCAAGCACAGAGATCCGTTGGCTCGATACAAAATTTAGAAAATTCTTAACCATGCACAGAATGCATCACCCTAAGGCAGATACAGATAGAATATATCTCCCTAGGAAAGAAGGAGGACGTGGATTAATCCAGTTAGATATTGCGTTGAAAACTGCAACAATTGGATTATCTACATATCTAAGGGAATCCCATGATTGGATGATCAAATTCGTTTTGAAACACGAAAGCATCTAAAGATGCACAAAGATACAATAATGGACTACACATTTCAGAAGTCCCATTTACTGCTGAAAGCAAAAGCACAGGAAAAAGCAATGCAGGTAAAAGTAACTTCAAAGAAAGGACTGCTACTGAAATTGGCTAAGAAATAGCAAGAAAAACCTCTGTATGGAAAATACCCCAAAAGAGTTAACAATCCTGATGTTGACAAAACTTTAACCCATCGGTGGTTGGCATCCTCTGGACTGAAATCGGGGACTGAAGGACTGGTTATATCAGCACAAGATCAGTGTCTGCCAACAAAAAATTACCAAGCCAACAATAAAAAATGGATGCAATCGATTATGCCGTCTATGTAAAAAACAACCAGAGACCATTGATCATATAATTTCAATGTGCAGTCCTATAGCTCCAACCGAATACCTAAACAGGCATGACAGCTGCACAATACATACATTGGATAATGTGTAAGCATTTTGACCTGCCCCATCAAAAGAATTGGTGGGAGCATCAACCACATCCCATACTTGAAAAAGATTACATCTCAATCTTGTGGAACTTTAGCATCCAAACAGACCGAAAAATAGATGCAAATAGACCTGATATAATACTGAAGGACTTTAAAAACAGGGTATGCCTGCTGAATGTTATTTCCGTTCCAATAGACAAGAATGTATCTATAAAAACATTTGAAAACTTGAGCAAGTATAAGGACCTGGAGATAGAAATTGGAAACATGTGGAAATTGAGAACTAAAACAAAACCAGTCGTTGTAGGCGCTCTAGGAATGATACCTAAGGAGTCCAATGATTACTTATCGCAAATCCCAGGAAACCCGTGTATAGGAGAAATACAAAAGATAGTACTAATGGGAACTGGCCATATATTAAGGAAGTTTCTTTCAATATAAGTACATCACAAGTCTAAACACCCAAAGATGCATGTGTGTGTATGTATGTTCTTTCTTGAACATGGCGGACCTTGTTGTCTCTTGTGGTCACTGGTTGTGACTTGGTGAAAACTGGTATGAACATACAGTAATATAAATGCAACTGTAATAATAATAATAATAATAATAATAATAATTGATAAGATCTGAGTACATTCGGAGAGTAAGGAGCGTATTAAAATCACATCTAAATAGTAGGAATATTATAAGTTCAGTGAATTCCCGAGCTGTGTATATTATTAGGTACAGTGCGGGAATTCTGAAATGGAATGTTGCTGAACAAAAAGAAATGGATAGGAAGACTAGGAAGATATTGACTATCTACAAAATATTCCACAAGAAGACTGATGTCGATAGACTCTACTTAAAGAGTTCAGAAGGTGGAAGAGGTCTTATCAGCATAGCGGACCGTGTTCAGATGGAGGAAAACAACCTGTACAAATACGTGACTGACTGTAGGGAGCCAATGCTCAAAATTGTACTGAAGGAGAAGAGAATAGACCAGGGGATGTCCAAGGAGAAAATAACAGCAAGGAGGAACAGCAGCCTTCATGAGAAATCCCTTCATAGTACCTTCTTTAAGAAAACTGCATTTAGAGATCCACAGACATGGAACTGGTTAAAAAGAGGAGACCTTAAAAAAGCTACAGAGGGAATGCTAATGGCTGTGAAAGAGCAAGCCCTCAGAACGAAGTGGGTGAAACATCATATTTACAAGGAGGAGGCTATCCCACTGCGTAGGATCTGTGGAGAGAGAGAGAGGAGACTGTGGCTCACATTGTATCAGAGTGTAAACACCTAGCCCAGACTGACTGGGGACATGATGTGATAGGGAGGGTGATCCACTGGCATCTAAGCAAAGTAAACAATTTACCAAATTCTGAGAAGTGGTATGAGTATAAGCCAGAGTCGGTGATAGAAAACGATGAGGGGAAGTTGCTATGGGATTTTAGGATACAGACGACAAGAAATTAGAACACAATAGGCCTGACCTGGTGGTTTGGGACAAGGATTGTAGATGTAGCCTGCCTATTTGACACGAGAGTACAAGAAAAGGAGAGGGAGAAAATTAACCGATACCAGGACTTAAAGTGGGAGTTGAAAAGGATTTGGAACTGCCATGAAATCAAGGTCTTCCCGATTGTCATAGGCGCACTAGGTACTATCTCAAAGAGTTTCCAAGGATAGTTAAAGAAGATTAGTCCTGCTCCGCATTTTGGAACACTTCAAAAGGCATGCTTGCTGGGAACAGCAAGAACCCTCCGATACCTCCTAAATATCTGAGAGTCGCTACTTCTCCGAATTAAGAGATTACAGATACGATACTATATACATGTGTTTAGAATGTCTCGGGGAAAAAATCGCTAGATAGATTTTACGGGCAAACGCAACCGGACGGAAGTCCAGAGACAGAGACCGCGCAAGATGGTTGGATAACATCCATGAGCTCATCTGGTCTAGATTGGGGATCCAGCCGGATGTTTTGGAGACGGTTGCTTCTGACAAACCCACTGGAAGGAATGGTTGAAGACTCTTCCCCCACCTTCTACCATTTTAAGAAGAAGAAGAAGAAGAAGAAGAAGAAGAAGAAGAAGAAGAAGAAGAAGAAGAAGAAAAAGAAGAAGAAGAAGAAGAAGAAGAAGAAGAAAAGAAGAAGAAGAAGAAGAAGAAGAAGAAGAAGAAGAAGAAGAAGAAGAAGAAGAAGAAGAAGAAGAAGAAGAAGAGAGCCATTGATTCCCCCTTTATAGTACGACAACTGCTTGAGAGGTACTTAGCAAAGTGTACGCCATTTTATCTGGATTTTGTAGATAGGGAGAATACCTTTGACAGGGTGCCGTTCTCAGCAAAATTGTGGACACTTAGGAAGGTAGATGTAAATGAATGTCTTGTGAGAGCTGTGTGGGTCCTGTATAAAAAAGATAGAAGCCAGTAGAGTGATGAAGTGCAGTTCGATGTCCACCAGGGCTCCGTCCTTAGTCCACTCCTATTTGTCACTGTTCTTCACTGAGTATTTCAAAAGTGGTACTCCGTGGGCGTTACTATTTGCTGATGATCTAGTACTTCAACTGAATCCATAGCAGGGTAAGGGACAAAACTTCAAACATGCAAGAACATAGAGTTGAAAAGCGTAATACTAATCGCATCAAAGGCAAAAGTGCTAAGTACGAAAGAGGACAAGAAGGTGATACAATCAGGGAAATGGCTGTGTTCGATATGCCAGAAAAGGGTAGGCAGGAGTTCTATAAGGTGCACTGAGTGATATCGATGGACTCACAAAAGATGTGGCTGATGCACAGAAGAAGGGAGCCCTAAGAACTTACGTGAAGGAGATTCCTTTAGTTTCCAGGGAAGCTCCTTAGAAATCACAAGTGTGGTGCATACACTTAAAGTGTGACAACCAGGATCAGAACAGGCTGGAAGAAGTTTAGAGAGCTGATACGTCTGGGAACAACAAACATGTTCTCACTTGGAGTGAAGAGTAGACAGAATGATGCCTGTGGGCAAAGGGCAATGCTATACAGCTGGGAAACAAGGGTCTTAACTACAGAAGTCTTCGGAAGTCTGGAGAGAGATGACGACAGCATGTTCCGATGAATGTGTAATGCTAATGTGCATGGACGACGTAGTAGAAGTGAACAGAGAAGAAAACATTATATAAGAGGGTTTGGAGGTAATGTGAAAAGGAGAGAAGATAACTCTACTATAGAATATAGCAGCTGAACAAAGGAATGCAGAGTAATCGCAGTGCCTGGAACACGAGGAAAAGCAGACAAAAAAGACTTGTGATGACAAAAGATCGAATGGGCTGGCGATATGCTGTGTTAATGAAGACCCGACAAGAATCATAGGATATGACCTGACCCATCCATGAACTATCCCCTCCCTCCTACTATTACTGCCCCCATCTGTTCTCCCCAATGCGGCATCCACTTCACATATACCCTCGAGGACTACTCACACACTAGACACCTTAGATATCCTCACCATTGGCCAATAGTAGCTGCATTCACTCCCCATTGTTCACTCTACCCCTATTAGCAAACCTTATCCCTCACTATCCCTTATCAATCTCTGTAACATAACCCCAATCTCTATCGACCACATCCTTCACTACAACCCCCACTCCCTGTTCACTAATCAGGTATCCCTAACTCTCACTCATACCTAACCACCTTCCTATCTCCCCATATCTCGACCATGTTGACCACATCCCTCACACCACTACACCCCACACACTAGTCAGCAACTGGTACCCCTTACTCATTGTCGTGCCAAACAAACCCACACACATACCTATAACTTTATACTTATCTCCATCCCTTATTGTCCCTTTTCCAGATTTGAAGGGTTCTGCAGTTTGACTTATGGTCAACCTCTCCAGAGTGGTTGGTGAGTGGAAGTTCACCCGCTGTAGATCCCATACATAAAAGAATTGAGATAAACCTTTAGTTGTTTCAAAAACACAACCCCCTTAGTTCTGGTAATCTACACAATAAAAGCAAACAGTTGGTGGTAGGAAAGGGATACGGCCGTAGAAAGCATACTAAACAAAGGATGAGTAGTACCCTTACTCTTTGTGTCAAAAAACAACTTCTCGATATTACCTTGACCTGTCTGATTGCTCAGTAGACACACTTCAGTACTAATGTATTCTATGTAATCCCAGGCAAATCTTGCTTGCAGATGAAAGCGAACGTGAAATGATGATAATGATGACATGTACACATGTATACACACACACACACACACACACACACACACACACACACACACACACACACACACACACAAACTCACACACCCAAACACAAATATATATATATATATATAATAAAATGAGGTAAATATCTCTCTGGGTACTAAGTACCCATAGAGATATATAGGGTGTCTATAATACAATTGTTGTTCGATGGTACTAATTTGAGATACCAGAACTATAAAAATTGAGATGAGCAGAACAAGCAAACATTAAACAATTCTTTAAAAAAATTAAAAAATGATTTAAATATCTACCTGTTCATAACGCTATTACCGGCGGTTTCGCTTTACAAAATATTAGAAATTCATAGAATTTCTAACGGAAAAGTAAAGTTCATCAGATAGCTATTTCCACTCTATAGGACTAAGTCCCAGAGTCTGCAAATATATTGCCAACTACCAGCTCGTATGGGTTATGGCCGTTAAAGTGACCGACACGTGAACTAGCCACTAATAAAAGCGGGAATATTACAGACGCGCAAAAGAATTGTTTAATGTTTGTTTGTTCTGCTCATCTCAATTTATATATATATAGTCAGTATGTATGTGTGTCTATCTCTCTCCCCCTCTCTCTCTCTCTCCCTCCCTCTCTCTCTCTATATATATATATATGTCTCTTACACCACTATATATATATATATATATATATATATATATATATATATATATATATATATATATATATATATATATATATATATATATATATATATATATATACATATATATATATATATGTATATTTATATATATATATATATATAGTGGTGTAAGAGACATATAAATATATATATAGAGAGAGAGGGAGGGAGAGAGAGAGAGGAGGAGAGATATAGACACACATACATACATGCATACTGACTACAACGGGTATTAGCTTCACATCAATTATTATTGTGGACCGCTACTGTTAGGTTCGGGGATCAGGTGATAACACCACAGTATTGTTGAAAATGAGAAAAACATTTGAGGACAGACAAGTAATTAAATTATTCAATAAATGAATGAGATATCAAATGCTAAAGTGGTCTGCCATGTTAATAATATAATAAATCCAGCAATAGAAATGGAGGACGTTGCAAGCCGAGTTAAATTATAAATCTAAAGTGAGGAAAACTCCGAAAATGTTGTCTGAGTGGCGTTCCTCAGGACAATGCTAACGGAATTATCGTTAGCGTTCAGTTTCACGAGACGACGTGTGTACACTTTGTGCTAAACTCACTCATGTTCTATTTCACTATATCATTTGTTTTCGTTTTTTTTTTACTTCAGTATTATGTAAAACTAACATTTTAATCGTAAAAGAGTAAATAAAAGAATAAGAGAGGTTATATGTTTTAATCCGTACGGTCAGCAAATGGGGTCCCACGTGCTGGCCTCCCCACAGCCCCGGCGGACAGAATGGAGAAGGCGTTTCTGCAGAGGATGGTAAGTGAGTGCGCTGGAAGAGCCATTCCAACTGGAGAGGCACACACCTGCGTCTGGCCAGTGCAGCGCCTATGGTGGTGAATAGAGAGGTTGCCCTAGGGCAAAGGACACCAGAAGTCTCCTTTGTCGGAGAGCGACCGGTATTTGGTGAGTTTGGCCTCCCCAGACCGACGTGCAGCAGTAGCTGGTTTAGTCGCTGACTGCACCAGGTTGCAGCTGGAGAGAGTGTCGCTGCAATTGGCATCCCAGACGAGGGGTTTGCCTCCGTGGAACGGGAAGATGGTCTTACCGTTTGGCCTTTAGCCGTCCCCTCGTTCCAGTCCCATCGGTTCGAGCTGGGAAATGAAGCCTGCAGCGTCCAAACCATGCTTTATGACATCGTTGAGGGCAGCATAACAAGCATGGAAGACGTTCGGAACTGTGGCGACGGGAAAGCCAGTGGAGGCCGAAAGAGTCCATGGTGGATCCACAGCGACATTTATGTGGTTCGCAGATCCGGATGCCAAGCCGCAAGGAAACGCCGATGCACAGGCTATCGTTATCCAGCTGAATCCCAGTGGCGAAAGGAGGGCAAGGCATGGAGCCAGGCACCACAGTGGGGTTTCGAGCTGGCGCATGTGCCTGTCTGAGGACAGGCTGTGCAGGATTGGATCCCAAATGATTTGGGGGGACATGACGTCATTAAGGGGAGAAGAAGGAGGGACGTCTATTGGACTAAATCTTAGCCGGTCCCATGTCTTATAGGCGGCCTCACGCTCCTTGATCACAGAGGATTCCATTGTGTTTTGGAGAACCCTGCTGACAAGGACGCAACATGAGGTTACCAATGAAAGAAACTCCGGCAAAGCCAGCGAGATCGTGAACCGGTGGCCAAGGCCAACATATCTGACAGGTAAAGTGGCCTGTTGCCATCCAAATTATCCTCAAACATGATGCTGCAAATCTCCTCGGCTGCCGCTCGGATACAAGTATAGAGGTAAGTGAGGAGAGATGCGTGGATGTAGCACGGGCCGCTGCGAAGGGTGTAGATGAGCATCGGCATGACGAAGCACTTCCTAAAGAGGAAGAGAGCTGGGTGGCCGTCGATCAAGCCTAGTCGGTTTGTTGGAGCCTGGACTTGATGGTGGAGCGGATGGTCGGCGGGTGGATCGGTGACACGTAGAAGAAGACATCATCTTTGGGGGTCACCTGTACCTGGTAGAGAATGGACCGCACGTCCGAGACGGAGGCTGCAGAGCTCTCAGCATCATGGCTGACATTCACCACCTCCGACTTGGGCGAGTTGACCTGGAGACCGATTCCTGCCAGGGCAGGAACCATTTATTTAAGGTCATGGCACAGCCTCTACGGGCCCACCCAACGTAGCATCATCCAGGTAACAAACGTTGAGAGGGGCCGTGATACTACGCCTAATGCGGTTTAAACCAAGGGCAAACAGGAGGGGTCCCAAAGGGTCACTCTGTAGGGCCCCATTGGCCGAAGGTATGACCGTAGCTCGAGCTCCATATGACAGGTTGGCTAGCGGGTAGCCTGAGAGTGTTCGGCGGAGACAGACATCGAGCAGATGGTCCCGGCGTATGCAGATAAAAGCATTCGTCATGTCAAGCTTGACAATGAGGTGCCTGGAGTCCTGGATGCCGGTTCTGGAGGGCAGCTGTTGAAGAACTTCCTGTTGTATGTGTCATCCCCTCACATCTACCGGAAACGCCGACACCCACCTGAACTCCTCATCCAGTCAGTTCAGGTGTTACGGACCTGAAGACCACCATAGCAGCCAGCCTCCGGAAGACATTGCCCACAGCGATGGGGCGTATGCAAGCCTCTTTCTTTTTGAGAGCGGTCAGGCTAGCCGGAAAAAAGAGGCCTCGTGCGTGAGGATCCAGGGCACCTATTTTTAAGTGCCACAAATACACTCAGAAGGCGGTGCCCGGCCTCACGGGGAGAGGGGATAGCAACTCCATGCGATGGCCAGATCGGAGACCATCAGCACCTCCGCTGCTGCTAGCTGGGAAGGACTTGATGGCAGACAGGATGTCTGCATCGAAAGCTACAAGGCGCAGGTGGAGATCGAGTGGGGGTATGGGACGGATGTCAGCAGATGGCTCAGGGTACTTGAGTCGCAGGGAAGCCAGGACCTCCACGGTGGATTGGAGGACAGTGTCCTCTGAGGCAACCACTCTGACTGCGGCCGAGACATCGTGATTAGTTTATTGTTTACGAGGTATCGCAAACGCTGGCCTCAGAGTTGGCGGATTGGAGGCACCCGAGAGCATGGTGTGGCATCGTTCGGCACGCTTGGTATGGGCGCTTGCCAAAGCACGAAACACTGGCCTTGACAAAGGCTGCTGTCGGCAGCCCACATTGGTCAGCGCCAGAGCTGGGGAGGCCGAGGGTGACTTGGGCGAAATAGAAGAGGCGCTCCCTGTCGCTGTTTCTATTGGAGTCCAGGGCCATCTCAATCGAGGAAGCCAGGGCATCGTCTACCAGCACCCGTGCCGCTATCGGGATATTGAGCAGAATCTTAAGGAGCCGCCTGAGTCGAGCCATTTTGACCAGCGAGGCTTGGGCATCATGCAAGCTCGCTGTCTCATCTGGTAGTGTGCCAGAAGGCCATGACTGTGCAGTCGAGGGAAAGAGACAGTTTATGCATCTCCGCGCTGCGATGGCACTGGAAGCTCGACGCGTCAAGCCAACACAGGTGAGGTGGTAGAAGCAGCCTCACCCCGAACAGTTCCGGCCTCTCTTCCGTCTGTTCATGGTGCTGCAAGTGCTGTGGTGTCGACTGGAAGGTTTGGAGGATGGAGCGTTGAGCCGGGTAGGGGCACCAAGCGTCAGGAAGGGGTGAGTGACTGGTTGTCACCAGTATAGGTGCTAGGCACAATTGTATGTGAGTGGAAGGGAAAGTGTTCGTATTAGTGAGGCCCCATAGCTTTCCCGCCTTTGCCATTGTCTAAAGGTGTTAAAGCCGCCATCTCCACCACCATGATGTTGAAGAGTACCTCCAACACAAGTGATACCACCACCACTACAGCAACAACTGAAATAAAAACATTATCTCGTGATTACAAAATGGATTCTCCCACAATGGATTATTCCACGGCGAACGCCACTGACACCACCACGACCACCACCACCACAAAAACAACTGAAACAAAAATAATAATAACAAAAATAACAATAACAGCAAAAGCAACAATAAGAATAACACCAACACCAACACCAGCCCGAAAACAGATGTGTTTTTGCTAAAGAGGCGAACAAGAAACGATTGAGGTAACCCAGGATGTAACGAATGAGGCCAAGTGAATGATGAAGAAAAGTGGCAACAGGGTCATCCTCAGCCCCCCCCCCCCCCCATCAAATACCATGCAGCATCTCCGCCTATGTTCTGTATCATTCCACACGATTAATTAAAATCACGCCGAATGGAGAGGGCATGCGAGTCCAAGATCCCAAAATACTTTGGGATATGTGTGGGCTAAAAAAACCCACATCAGACATGTACAAAGATATGGGAGCGTGGAAGTTTTCTTTGGAACACCACAGGAAGCCAGAGAGCACTTCATGGCCCCACCAAAATGTGACGCATTCACCCTTAGCCCAATTTACTGTGGGAAAAGGCTCGTAAGAGTAAGGATGACCTAGGTTTCGCTGGTCATTCAAATTCCCTTGCTGATGACTGCCGTCCTCGCCGACAACGAGGCCGACACAAAGGTGATAGAGGTGATTAGAGTAAAACAAGAGAACTGGTCCGGATATTGAATGGAACTCCTGATCCAAGCGGACCAGAAGAACATCCATGAGATTCCAGAGGTGATAGACCTCGATGACGGCAGCAACCTCACCATAATCGTTGATGGTTGAAGGCCTAGGTATGTCGTTTGTGGCGAGGGAACCCACATAAAGGCCTTCTGCCCTCATGGGCTGGCTAAAACATTAATGCCAAATCTCCGGCCCACCACACTGGTTCGACAAACAAAATCAGCAGCAGAAATGGTAGCAGCAACTCTAGCAGCACCTCTAGCAGCAACTGTAGCAACAACAGTAGCAAGACCAACACCACCACCCACACCTGCATCACCAACACCACAAAAGTAAAAAAACACCACAGCAAACGCAAACATATCAAAGCAACGAAACTGAAACTGAAACACACTACACAGCATTAAACTTGAACAATAAGCAATTATTATACAACATCCGAAACATCACCAATATCACAGAGAAAAACTATATAACACCTCAACAATTTCCACCACCCTCACATATACAAATCATTCGTATCACACAGAAAACATACACAACACTAAAATTAAAATTCCCCATGGAAATCGGAGATTTCCGACAAACATTTTCCAGGATGATATATAAAGACATTCTATTGGAGGAGGCCAGAAACAGTCAGAAAGGCGGAAAAACCATCCTTCCTCCACAAGAACTGAGGTAAATGGTCTTTTCCATCTTTTGCCACTCATTTTCAACATGACGTTACTCAGAATAGGCAGCATAAATGCACGTGGGCTGCGTTCGTCCTGGAAGCAGAAAGGACTACTCAATGACTTCAGGTAAATGAACATAGATTGTGGTGGCCATCAGCGAAACCAGAATTTCCGAGGTACATGCCTTCGCATCCATCATCGGTGGTTACGATGTGTACGCCTCTCCAAACCGGCCGGGAACAGGTGGCGAAGTCGCTATGTTATTTCGGAGAGGCCTGGATCTCCGAGAAGAAGAGTCCGTGGTGCTGGACGTGACCAGCAGCGAAGGCTATGCTTTTAGGCTAGTCGGTGTTTATTCCCCGACAGGGCCAGGCCTGTTTGTTTTCTTCAGGCAACTGGAGACCTTCCTAGATACAGCCCCCCTCCTTAATGTTATGGCAATGTGTATATATATATATATATGTGTGTGTGTGTGTGTGTGTATATATTTGTGTATGTATGTATATATGTGTATATATATGTATATGTATGTATATACTTGTGTAGATATGTGTATATCTATGTATATATATATATATATATATATATATATATATATATATATATATATATATAGGAACGAGTAGGACCCTGACGGCTGAGCTCAAGCCGTTTCGACGGCTAATTCTGGACTAAATGAACATTTTTATCCTGGTATATGAATAGCCGAGCTTCTCAGGGGGTAATTCCATATATGGTAAAAGTGATTGTCACAAGGATTGGTCAAAAGTTTGTTGTTGAGACATAATAATTCTATCATTGCAATTTGTGGAGGAAAGGGGTAGCTGAACCTGCCAATAGAAGAAAGAGGGAGAGGGGGTGGAGGAAACCCAGTCGTCCGTTGATAGTGCCAACTACAGCTGGGCAGTATCTTCTTTGACCTCCCGCCCAGCTGTAGTTGGCACTATCAACGCACGACTGGTTTTCCTCCACCCCTCTCCCTCTTTCTTCTACTGGCAGGTTCAGCTACCCCTTCCCAAGTCGGACAAGGCAAATTGCCTCCTCGGACAAGGCAAATTGCCTTGTTCGACGAACGAATGAGGACGTTTTTCGTATTCGTCTTATTCGGGAAACCTCTGGTAATGAGGTAATTATATTGTATTGTTTATTATACATTATATATATATATATATATACACACACACACACACATATATATATATATATATATGCAAAATATCATATATATACATATATATGCATCTATATATATATATATATATATATATATATATATATATATACATATATATATACATATACAGATACATATATATATACATATATATACATGATTATATATATAAATATGCAAAATACCATATATATATATATATATATATATATATATATATATATATATATATATATATATATATATAGGCGTGCTATATATATATATATATACATATATATATACATATATATACATATTTATATATATATATATATATATGCAAAATATCATATATATATATATATATATATATATATATATATATATATATATATATATATATATATATATATATATATATATAGGCGTGCTGCTGAGTGGTTAGAGAATTGAATTCATAGACTTGAGGTTGTGAGTTCCATTCCTGGACCGGCCGATGCGTTATATTCAGGAGCAAGATACTTTATTTCACGTTCCTTCTTCTACCTGGAGTTGCGACCGATAGATAGTATTAGCAATTGGAAAGACCGACGAAATCATTGTTTCCTCGGTCCGATTTGATGAAAGTCGATCGATCTTTATATATATATATATTATATACAACATATTAAAACAAACATATCTTAGTTTAATACATTTAATTGTTGACAACTGTTTCTTCCAGACGGATGTCTGGAATGATCGGAGCATAGAGAATGTTTAAACAGGAAATTAAAACCTAGTCTTTAGAATATTTAGATGCATACATAACGATTGTCAGTGTTCGTAACATCATATAGAAAATCAGGAGTTACAAAACTATGTTATGCTACAGAAAACACATTATAAGGAGCAATGGTGAAAAGTGAACAATTAAGCATATTATGTATAAAAAGATATTGTTTAAGGTAATACATGTGCAAAAGATACAATCAAAAAAAGATGTAAGATAAGATAGATAAAAGATATCATAGCATTGGAAATCAGGTAATGTTAAGGGTATATAATGCAAAAGTTAATGAAATTAATAAAGGCATGCATGAGGTAAGAGATATATAATATTTGAAACAAGCATATTTCAAGCCGGCCGGGAACAAGTGGCGAAGTCGCTGTGTTATATCGAAGAGACCTGGATTTCAGGATACGGACCATCTTCCCTGAAGGAGAGTCGGTGGTGCTGGACGTTGCCAGCAGCGAAGGCTATGCTTTTAGGCTAGTGGTTGTTTATTCCCCGAAAGAGGCAGGCCGGCCTGATTGCTTCAGGCAACTGGACACCTTCCTAGATATATCCCGCTCTTTAATGTTAATGGGCGATTGGAACGGGATCTAGCGTGTACGCTGGTATTGTGTAAGATTAGCAGATAGGGGAGGACGGTGTAAAAGCCTCGCAAACCTACTCAGACGTTTCCAACTGTCTGACAGGTTCAGACTGGATTTCCAGAAGGTAGCAATGTGGACATGGACAAACCGCATTGGGACATCCAGATCGTATCTAGATAGAGTATTTGTGAGGAAATAGATAGTTCTAACATAGGTTGTCGACAATGCAAAATAGTTGACGACACAAACTCGTGACCTGTGTGGTCGACTTAGATAGCTTCATAGAGAGGGACCGGCTATTGGAAGCTAGACGCGTCGTTGACAGCGTCCAAAGGCTACAGAAATCGGAATAGCGAAGTAGTTAAGCGGGCATTGACGGGGGCAATCTTCAACTATAAATGGTAGTTCGCCTTTAGAATGGCGATTAAAATAGAGTCCATTAAGTTTAGTAAGGTGTTAGCAATAGAGAAAAATAGAGCAGAGGGAGAACCTATATATATATATATGAACAAAGGAAAAGAATGACTTCACTTGTAGTTGGTGTTCTAATCAATTTAATTTTACAATTTTACAATTGTGGTGTGTAGATCAAATTAGCAAAATTTGATCTACATAGATTTGCATAGCAAAATTGTTAAATTATAATATTATAAAATTAAATTGTTTAGAGCACCAATTACAAGTGAAGTCATTACTTCCCCTTTTCCAAATATACCTAACTGTACAAAAGATTTCACACATATTCAAATATATATTTATGAATACTTTGTATATATATATATATATATATATATATATATATATATATATATATATATATATATATATATATATATATATATATATATATATATATATATATATATATATTTATATATAGGAACGAGTAGGATCCCGACGGCTGAGCTCAAGCCGTTTCGACGTCTAATTCTGGACTAAACAAATTTTTTTAGTCCAGAATTAGCCGTCGAAACGGCTTGAGCTCAGCCGTCGGGGTCGTACTCGTTCCTATTACCCACTCTACTACCCTAAGTATTGAGTACTTTGGTGCGTTATGGTCCTTCTGGTTCCTTACCAGATTTCCTTCGTTATATATATATTAATACAAGGAATTCCAACTTTGTCTGATTTACTCATTTTATTTACAATCCTTTAAAATTTATAATGGTATTAGAATGAAATAGTATGGTAGAATATTAAATGTTAAGTGTTAATTGAACAAGTACTTTCATGCCTTCGTAATCTTCAGGTTCATAATCTGTGGTGACAGTCAAGTTTGCAATTTTCAACTATATATATATATATATATATATATATATATATATATAGTTATAGACTCAAATAGTCTTTTACAATTAAATAGCTCAAAGAAAGGAATATTTCTGAGCCGTGTAATACTAATGAATATATGATAGGGATAAACACTGATACAAGTATACATGTGTTTGTATTGCAAATGACCAAGTTAGCTAAATTGAAAAATACTAATTAAAATAATACGGTTTGCCTGTCTCGATTTAAAAAGAATAAATCAATATAAACAAACCTATATTGGCAATAGCCGTGATACCTGGACACATTTTAAATTTTAAATTTTAAATTTGTTTCGCAACAATTAAGTGAAATTTCCTATTCCTGTGCTCTTCTGCAGGTATCCAGAAATTGGTAAGTTTTACTTCAAAATACTTAAGAAGACTGAGAGAAATGTGTTGTTGAACGCACATGTGTCGCAGTGTCTAGCACGTCCTATACTCGTGTCGCTAAAAATAGCAGCCGGTATTATGGGACTAAAAATTAGCTCAACGCATGGAGCCGAGAATATTATATATAGAGTTATAAACTCAAATAGTCTTTTACAATTAAATAGCTCAAAGAAATTAAATAGCCGTGTAATACAAATGAATATATGATAGGGATAAACACAGGAATAGGAAATTTCACTTAATTGTTGCGAAACAAATTTAAAATTTAAAATTTGTCCAGGTATCACGGCTATTGCCAATATAGTTTTGTTTTTATTGATTTATTATTTTAAATCGAGACAGGCAAACTGTATTATTTTAATTAGTATTTTTCAATCTAGCTAACTTGGTCATTTGCAATACAAACACATGTATACTTGTATCAGTGTTTATCCCTAATCAACAATGGATTCCATGGTGCCCTAAAACTCAACATCCAGGACTTAGACACCCAAACCAAGGAATGAACCGAAACAGAAAACTCTACCATACATCTCCATAAACAATGCCCTTAACAATGGAGAATTCGACACCATCCTCCAGAACATAACTTTACTAAAAAGAGACCTAAGAATGAATAAAATCCTCCAAACGCACAACATCATAAAGAGCAAAAGACAGCCCAAATCAATAAAAAACATCCTCACACAAGCCAAAATCCAACCGACACTCACAATGAACCCTACATGAAAAAGAAATGCGGAATACCCAACTGTGGTATATGCATCAATCTAATAGAAGGATCGGAATTCCATTTAAAAAAAGGACAACACTTCACAGTTAAATACAACTTCATATGTGCATCAGAAAACCTGGTTTATGTTTTGACCCGCTCAGGTAGTCGAGAACACTATAGAGGACAGACCAAAATAGCTTCCAACAACGTATGACCGTCCATAGATCCCAAATCAAAATACGGGAATACAGAAAGAACACATCGCGTACTGTGCATTTAATCAACAACCCAACAATTTTTCCCATCTATAAATTTAAATACAACACTACCTTCATCCAGTGCATTAACAAGGAATCGCACTTCATCACCAAATTCTAACCCCTTCTAAATGCCACTACTTCGTTCTAAAGTAAAGCTAGAATGAATTATGATCCCTGGAGTCACCCAGAAGAGATTATTGTACCTCTATTTCTTTTCTTTTCTTTAAATTCAATTAAATTCAATTAAATTCAATTAAATTCAATTGACTGTGTTCTCCCAAGAGTTACCTCCCTTAGCCCTTACCTTTTCGTTTTAAAAAAATAATATTCATTAACCTTACGTTCTTCTCCCTCTCTAGATTACCTTCCCCTGCATGAGCTCCCCTGCCTTTTCCCCGAAAGGGAAAACACATTCAGCCACGCACAGCCATTTGCATTCTTGCAGGGAAAGATATACGGAAACTACGGCTATCTTCCTTGTTAAACCATGTTTGGGAATTTAATTTTGTCTTCACCCCCTCATTATTATTTATATTATTTTTATTATTTTTACTATTCTTATAATTAATGTTTGTTCTTCAATATATACAAACATACAATTCCACATCTACATATCCACAATTTGTCAATGCACAAAATGCTGAAACCGGTATTGTAAATAAATAAATTAATTAATGTTTTGATACTTCAGTGAGAGAAGAACAATTTTGCTTTCAAAATATTCTAAGGGAAAACATTCCTTTCTTTTTCTAACAATCGTTTTTCTCTATAAATATGTCAACTCGTGTGTTCCTTCTCCACATTTCACTAATATTATATATATATATATATATATATATATATATATATATATATATATATATATATATATATATATATATATAATATAAGATCAAAAGATGGTTAAAGGAGTTCCATGTATTTTATTATGCGCATTTCAAAAACAAACATCATCATGCAATAATATTTGTGTTTTCATCAGATAAAACAGGAGAACATGATATGAAGGCTAAAAAACACTTGTGGATAGTGCAGTTTTAAATCAACATATGAAAAGTGGTTTTAGATTGATGTGTGATATTGGGAAAAATATTTTATTTAGAGAGGGGGGGTGGAAAGGATGAAAAGGGAAGGAGATGAGAGGGAGAGATGGGTGATAGAGAGAAAGAGATAGTTTTTATAACTGAGAGGAGATATATGGTTTTACATAGAGAGGTTGAAAACCGTTGGAAGATAATGTATAAATTAAAAATTTTGAAAATTAACGAAGGGAGGATATGTGCGACGAAACCACTTTTCATATGTTGATTTAAAACTGCACTATCCACAAGTGATTTTAGCCTTCATATCATGTTCTCCTGTTTTATCTGATGAAAACACAAATATTATTGCATGATGATGTTTGTTTTTGAAATGCGCATAATAAAATACATGGAACTCCTTTAACCATCTTTTGATCTTATATTATGCATACTCCAGTCCTACAAACTGTAGAGTGCTTCTTATCCGATATCTGCATTGCTTTATTGTACTACAATAAAACTCACCTCCTACATATATATATATATATATATATATATATATATATGTATATATATATATATAATATTAGATATAATAATTACCAGAAGCCTAACATTATTTATCTAAGCGGACAGTACGTGATTTAGGAGTCGCAGAAACCCAAATGCTGGATTTTACCAACCATCCAGGGGTCCGGGTAAATTTTTTCAATCACATATTATTTTAGTTGTTTGACCCGAATTACTTGGTCGTTTCTATGGCTATGCGGATGACGGTTTAACCATCGTCTCAGTGTGTTTGGCCTTTAACGTACGTTGTAGCTCTGGTTCCTCAGAATTATTGAGCGCTTGCCACTCATCTCGGAAGATGTTTTTCGCTAATTCCAAAGCCGAAATACGATTCTCGCTAATTTATATTTATATATATATATGTATATATATATAATATTAGTGAAATGTGGAGAAGGAACATATATATATATTTAACCTCAAACATATATATACATATTCTTTTTTAGCTATGGTGCACCGCGCACAAAATATACAAACATACCTTCTAGCCATCACATAACACCATCGTATGCTATGACCCTAGTTCACCAAATCCCCACATGGCTATCACTAACACGCAACCACAAACAAGTCAAGCCAAGCCACTACACTAGCCTCCACATTTCTACTCAATGCACAAAAATAGAAGGTCCGATTCATTAAGGATTGGGTTGGTAACCATCCACACCATATCCCTTTCTTCATTCTTACTGAGACCCACCTTGACAACTCCCACTTGTAAGCCGAAGTGAAAGTGAGGAATTTTACAACCATTCGCGCTGATAGTATCGACAGAAGCAAGAGTGGATCTGCCAATATCCTGCATGATTCCTTTATGGCAGATGGAAATACCACATTCTCCGATTGTTGTTGTGCATCAGTCATCGTGCACAACACTGCCAATGACCTGATAGTAGTTGGGCTCTATAGGCCACCCCAACAACCATACTGCTCTTTAAAGAATGCCTCAACAGAATTAAGTGCTTTACTCAGCAGTGCCATTCTGGTAACATACTTATGATGGGAGACTTTAATCTACCCTGTGTTGATTGGTCTACATACAGTTTGAAACCAGGCACTCCTACCTCACCCGCTGAAAGAGTAGCGGTAGAGTCAATTCTCCACTTTATTAATGTTAGCCCTCTTATTAATGAAAACGGCACTAGCCAAGATAATGCCAAAAAACATGGAAGAGATACTGCAGAAACAATACTGCTCTGATTCCAGCAATCCTGATATGACCGATGTGTGCTGTATCAATGATGTTAATCCCCAACACACAAAGAAAAAGACTGCTGAATTCCAACCGACATGGGTTCCGTAATTAAAGGCACTGCCTAATGCAGCTCTTGCACCAATTTAAGGACATTTTGAGAGCTTTGGGCGAGGACACCAACACAGATTTCTCATACCTTAATTTCAGCAAAGCCTGTGACAGGGTTGATCACAAGCTTGTAATGAATAGACTATCCAGCATTGGTGTCTCTGGAACGTTACTGCAATGGATCATGTATTTCCCGACGGACAGAGCCTAACATGTTTTAATCAAAGGAGAAAAATGAAGCCCAGCCAAAGTCAGTAGTGTCGTTCCACAAGGCTCTGTGTTGGGCCCACTTCTTTTAATCATCTATAAAAATGATATTACTGACATCATCAAGCACAGTAATATAAGAATCTTTGTAAATGATTCCAAAGTCCAGAAGGTCATCAATGGAGTTGGTAACCGTACATGCCTTCAATCAGATTTAATGCCAGTTATCCAATGGGCGGAAAAGAACAATATGTTGTTGAATAGTGATCAATTTGAGTTAATCCACTTTGGAAAAGAGGATGCACTGAAACTTCCATACTCCATTCCGTCAGGTGAAACTCTTGTGGCATCCAACAACATCAAAGGGTAGGGAGTAATTGTAGACAACAACATAAGCTGGGCCACACATATAAATTTAAAAATTAACATGGTCCGCAGAATGTGTTCCTGGATTCTCGGAACTTTCAGTCGAGGCATATCCATACAATTGTCCTTCTCTTCTCCAATTTCGCCGGAAACTACCTTGAATACTGCTGCCCAGTGTGGTCTCCACACGCAACAAAGTATCATGAAAGTTTAAGCACCTCAAATGTCAATCACAAAAGGATCGATGTCATGTAAGGACTTGGCTATTGGGGTCAACTAGAAAAACTCAAACTTTAATCTCTCCAACGTCGGCCTGAGCGCTACATCATCTGCATGATGTGGAAAATATTCCATCAGCATTGCCCAAATGATGTTTGCATCATCTTAAGGCACACCCAAGGCTTAGGCTCCGTGCTATCCGCTCACAAAAAAATCAAACTTGTATCTCATAACAATAATACAGCACAATTATCTCACCTCAATTGGCCCCCGCCCTCTCTAACATTACACCAAAACATATTAAAACAGAAACAGGCCACATACAGTTCAAGACGTCTTTGAACAAGTTCCTTGAAGTAATACCGTATGAACCTCATACACCCGGATATGTCTCCGTAAACAATAACTCTCTACTTGAGTGGGCCATGGTGTCGAAATCTTGATTTTCAAGATTTAGCCAGGTGATGTTATTATGTTAGACATGGTTTCAGCCAATACTAGCCGAAACCTTTTAAAGCTATCAAAGTTATGTATGTATATATATGTATATAATATAAATAGGATTTAGCTTCACGCATAGCTATATACAATGTTTAGAAATTTCGTATTTCTAAAGAAACACCGTATGGTTAAGGGTAAACATTTAGGAAGCCCTCTGGTGTAT